>JACEEZ010003836.1:187500-232500 GCA_016584305.1 Chionoecetes opilio
TGAGGCCTGGAACTTTTTGAAAAAATTACCAGATGGCACAGTTTCTCTTGTGCTGAGGCAGAAACTGGAAAGTTCTTCAGCAAAGAATGAAGAGTAAATCTTGTGAATTTAGTAGCCAGTATGCAGTTGTTTGCTGTAAAAAAGTATATTGTCATTTTTCATCAGTTTTAATACTTTGTGCTAGCATAATGATACTAATAATTTGAATATGTGCATTTACATTGATCAATTACTTAACTCTGACATATTTTGTAATGAAATGGTAATGTGACTTTATTTGATACAAGGACGTAAATGTATTCAAACTTCATCCAAGAACCATCATTGAAAGAAAAAGTGTCAAAAGGTTTCAGCTTTTGGGGAATTTTGGATTGAAAGCTATAGGCCTCTTGTAGCTTCCTTATGTTCTAAAGTCACATAAAGTTTATCTATGTCTACATTTCGTCATCCAAAACATAGTATAATTTAATACTATTCTGAATTGTTCCCTATGGGGATATGAATACATGAGAAATATTTCAAGTTTATACCACAGTCATAGCAAAGTAAATGTAGATTTTGTTTCTTTTGAGAGAGAGAGAGAGAGAGAGAGAGAGAGAGAGAGAGAGAGAGAGAGAGAGAGAGAGAGAGAGAGAGAGAGAGATATCATTCTGATAGGTCACTCGATATTATTATCATATATATACATGAAGAATTATGTACTTACATATATAAGAATAATACAGTAATGCTGATTCTCACAGTGATTTGATATCACGATTTGTTCGTTGTTGTTATGCTGAATTCTTGTGGAGATCCAAGACAGAGATGGCTATGGATGGTGGTGCTATGATAGAGGCTGTAGCTGTGTCTGTGTCTGGGTGATGCAGCAGCCTCCCCAAGGTCTCACAGATCCACACGTTATGACTCACACAAGGAATTATAGGCAGTGCAGACCTTGTGGGATCCGAGGAGTTGGTGCATTACACGCCAACCCTCATCTGTGATAGGTGCATTTCTTTTATGCCGATGGGTGGATGATGTCTTCAGTATAGGAAACAGGGTCATGCATAAAGCACGCACATGATCTCTTCCTACATAGTATGAGGATATCACATATTTCCATCTGCATATATGAATGTCACCATGTTGATTATTTCTGTCACTATTATGTTATGTACATCATTTTATCCTGTAAGTTAACATCATCCTTTTCTATTCATTATATGTAATATCATTTCATTTATCTAGGGTAGGACGTTCTCGGTGAATGGAAAGTGTTTCACTGATGACATATAGCAATTGTATCTACTTACTCTTAGTGTTCTTTCATATACTATTATTTGTTTTAGATTTTTATTTATAATCCTTTGATGATGAATAACATTTCTAAACAGTTTTATTGAAATCTATTAGACGCACGCAGAAAATGATATAATTTGAACGTTCAGGCAATAGCTCCTGTGTGCAATGTATTATCAATCCTCTAAAGATGCTTTTGGTAATGTTTTGTAGCAGCACCACGTAATCACTTTTGTATTATAATGTACATAGTATTTTTATAAAGATTAATTCATTGCATAATCATATATTCCTTACATATTATGTGTAATATTTGCTGTGTTGTATAAGGTATTTCGTCAATCATGTGGCGGATGAAAAGTGAATGAAGTATTTTCTTTTCAGTTTGTTCATATTACATCATAATTTGATGAGGCAGAAACCAATATGATAAACTACTGCCAAAATTGTACATATGTTCACCACTAATACTTTGGGATTCTGCTTTGAGTATGCCGGGTATGCTTCTTTAGTATATCCCTTGTTTTTTTTGCCTTTATGGAGAAAAGAATGGACGTTATTTGTATATACCATCAGAATAATGAGCATGTTATTAGTGCCTCAGCTTTATATGGGAAAGCGGACCAAATAAAAATAATCAGCAGTTATGTATATTTGATTCTACCCTATTTTCATTATATATAGGTATATATATATATATATATATATATATATATAGAGAGAGAGAGAGAGAGAGAGAGAGAGAGAGAGAGAGAGAGATTATATGAATTTACGATCATACAGGTTAGACACTAGACAGCCCTAGTGGCAGTGGCATAGCTAGGTATGTATAATCTTCCTATTTTTCTATCCAAAATAAAAAACATTTGACAAACTGAACAAGATTTTTTTTCTCTCTCTCTCTCTCTCTCTCTCTCTCTCTCTCTCTCTCTCTCTCTCTCTCTCTCTCTCTCTCTCTCTCTCTCTCTCTCTCTCTCTCTCTCTCTCTCTCTCTCTCTCTCTCTCTCTCTCTCTCTCTCTCTCTCTCTCGGAGACACTTCGAAACAATTGAAGCATAGCTAATTACTGAAGTGATTGTGATCGTAATTCTTTAAACAACAAGGTATACATAATCCAGCACGTTTACCGTCATCAAATAGAACCTTAAAGCTCACGATAGACACAAGTTAAGCAAGTCACAGTACAAGAATCAAGGAGAAAACTGTGAAATGAAACTAAGTGTCGAGGCTTTGCGAGTCGTTTGGTACTTGCCTCGTGAACTTCAAAGTTCAGCGGGAGGCAGGAAGGAGGCTGGAGGCTTGGCAGCGGTGGTGGTGGCGGTGGCGACAAGTGGTCTGCCGTTTATCTCTTTTTGTTTGTTCTGTAACTCATTTAGAGGGTTCAGCTATAGTGTTACCGTTTGTGTTGTGGTGTGTTGAGGTACCGTGGCTGCCTGCAAGCTTCGGGCAGGCCGGGTGAAGGCAGGAAGCAGGCCGGAACGTGCAGGAGGCCCACTGAGCTGTTTGCTGTCGTGAGTAGCCAGCCATCTTGTGTGTCGTCATGTTTTCCTTGTGATATTTCTTTTATTTATCGTGTGTGTCTGTGTAGGACTGAGTGAGGTTATTTATATGTTTATGGCACTTTGTACGGTATATGGAGAACCACGCTATGATAAAGGAAAGGCTGTGAGGTTACTGAGTAAGTGACTTTCTTGATGCCATAACCCCCCCCCATTCCCCCCACCCTACCTTGAGGCTTAGCCACCCCCCTTCTCCCCCTCCCTCCCCTGAGGCTTAGCCCTCCCCTCCTCCCCCTCCCTCCATTGAGGCTTAGCCCCCCCTTCTCCCCCTCCCTCCCCTGAGGCTTAGCCCTCCCCTTCTCCCCCTCCCTCCATTGAGGCTTAGCCCCCCCTTCTCCCCCTCCCTCCATTGAGGCTTAGCCCCCCCTTCTCCCCCTCCCTCCATTGAGGCTTAGCCCCCCTTCTCCCCCTCCCTCCCTTGAGGCTTAGCCCCCCCTTCTCCCCCTCCCTCCCTTGAGGCTTAGCCCCCCCCTTCTCCCCCTCCCTCCATTGAGGCTTAGCCCCCCCCTTCTCCCCCTCCCTCCATTGAGGCTTAGCCCCCCCTTCTCCCCCTCCCTCCCTTGAGGCTTAGCCCCCCCTTCTCCCCCTCCCTCCATTGAGGCTTAGCCCCCCCTTCTCCCCCTCCCTCCCTTGAGGCTTAGCCCCCCCTTCTCCCCCTCCCTCCATTGAGGCTTAGCCCCCCCTTCTCCCCCTCCCTCCCTTGAGGCTTAGCCCCCCTTCTCCCCTCCCTCCATTGAGGCTTAGCCCCCCTTCTCCCCCTCCCTCCCTTGAGGCTTAGCCCCCCCTTCTCCCCCTCCCTGCTCCCTCCATTGAGGCTTAGCCCCCCCCTTCTCCCCCTCCCTCCATTGAGGCTTAGCCCCCCCTTCTCCCCCTCCCTCCCTTGAGGCTTAGCCCCCCCTTCTCCCCCTCCCTCCATTGAGGCTTAGCCCCCTTCTCCCCCTCCCTCCCTTGAGGCTTAGCCCCCCCCTTCTCCCCCTCCCTCCATTGAGGCTTAGCCCCCCCTTCTCCCCTCCCTCCCTTGAGGCTTAGCCCCCCCTTCTCCCCCTCCCTGCTCCCTCCATTGAGGCTTAGCCCCCCCCTTCTCCCCTCCCTCCATTGAGGCTTAGCCCCCCCTTCTCCCCCTCCCTCCCTTGAGGCTTAGCCCCCCCTTCTCCCCCTCCCTCCATTGAGGCTTAGCCCCCCCTTCTCCCCTCCCTCCTTGAGGCTTAGCCCCCCCTTCTCCCCCTCCCTGCTCCCTCCATTGAGGCTTAACCCCTTCCTCCTAATCTTCCCCCTCCCTCCCTTCTCTCCCATTCCCACCTCGATGACGGCGTCTTTACTTTCAGTGAGATATTTAGGCGGTATAACATATAACCCTCCACACACTTATATGAATGTGACTCAGTAAATAGTAAGTTAAGATATGAAGTGGACTTACTTTACTTATCTCAAAAAGAAAGTTAAGGTTTTTACATGTGGCGTATAACTAACTGCAACCACCAAACATTCGCGTCAGTAACAAGAATTATGACGCTTAATTAATGAGTATAATAATTTAGCCCGTAGTGTAGCTACCTGTAACAAGTCACGGCGAGCAGTGGCGTAGCTAGGTATCTATCAATGGGGGGCACCTGGGGGGAAACTATATAGGCAAGCGGAGCTCAGGGGCCACTCTGATGCCACATTGAAGGATACTATAAGGGCATATTTTAAAATCAGATCAGTGGTGCGTATTAGAGCATTCATTATACAGAATAAGGCAGCCATGGCCAGTATGGGGGGGGGGGGGGGCACCGGATTTTCATGGGTGGGCACATGCCACCCCATAGCTACGCCACTGTTCCTGTGGTATGTACTTAAGTTCAACATAACTCGTCAATACTGAATCATGTAGCTACACAATAGCATTGGAAAGGGAAAAAGTGTGACCAGTAAAGCTATACTGTAGCTATACTCAACAGTATATTTTACTAGCCATAAACTGCATTTCAATAGTTTTTGCAGTTATTCTAATCATTGGCTCCACTTTAATGCTTCTGAGACATGTTGGTCGTTGGAGTTATTTGATATGTGTGAAAATCAGTGGTTTTTTTTTTCTCTCTCTCTCTCTCTCTCTCTCTCTCTGAAAGTATAGAGCTTGAATGTCTGTAAGTAGGGGAGTGCCTCTACTTGGTGATTAATCTTAATGCATGTTCTATGATACTCGACATGAATTTTGGTAGGTACCATTTTTCATGTGAGAGAGAGGGATCACAGAAAATCAAGGTTATTTACTATTGCAGGTAACTGGAGGGAATAACGTGATGGGATATGCCATCATGAAGGAACTGTGTGCTAAGTTTGAGGGCAGAATGTATGTATACCTCACCACCAGGGACGAGGGTCGGGCCGAGGCAGCTGTGGAGATACTGAAGGTGCGTTGTGTGTTAGAATAACTCTTTCACGCCCAGATTTTTCCTTTGCTATAAAAAAAATTGTATGTTGTCGAGCCATAATATTACGATAAGTAACTGAATATACCAAATTAGTTAGTCGACAATGATACTAAACTGGTCATATCTATAAAATATTACTTATATTAACTAAAAATCGTCTAAATGGTAGCCAAATTACAATGGAAATAACGTTTTGGGCCTCAAGGGGTTAAGGAGCAGAACAGGCCTGGTTATCACTGTCATCACCTATTCTGTCACCACTGCCATTATTGCTGCTCAAAATCACTACCCTCACCAGTTTTAATAGGATTGCCAATTGCATCATCGTTACCATCATTACCAACTATTTTAATATATCACCATTATTACTTCACCAGCTATATAGTAACAATAGTTTCACCACCATTTGTTAGCTCATCACTGCCACCACCACTAAAGTAAAATTAATGATTTGTCATTTATGCAGTTAAAGAAATTATGGAGAAATATTTGAGTTGTATTCACGCATCAATAATTTCCTGAACTTGATATTGAAAGAGTGAAGATACTGGTTAACTATTCCTGAATAAGTTGCCTACAGTTTACCGATGAACGGGATGAAAGGCTGAAGGTAGCTACTTGTTAAGGTGGAGGAAAGTTTCCCTTGTTTAAAGCACTTGTTACATTCCTGGAAAATCGTGTTCATTTATAAATGCGCTAAAAAAACCTATTTTCCCATTGATTTTTCAAAATGTAAGAACAATTATGTGTTAATTTTAATGCAATAAATAAACTTTGGTACCAATTCATTTTTGTGCTTAACTAAATTATTATTATTATTATTTTTAAACTTTCGTAACGGGAGGTTATATCAAACGAGGGACAACTGTACTCTAGTATATACTGGCTACTGTTTCTTGTACGTAGCTCCCTCAAGAGAGTGGTCCTGGTAGGTCCTTCATGCACCTCATTCTCACATCTAGTCCTCTCATGGCTACCTCCCCCTGTTCCCCCTCTCTCATTCACATACTCAGCACTTTGCATTGCCATGAACACACTTGTGAGCATTGAGTCTATGTTGCTTAGTTTTGTATTCTATTACAGTATCCGGTACAGTAGTTTCACATGGACCATGTGGATCAGCAATGTTGTCATAAAAATCGTTAAAATATCCCTACATTCACTCATAATCAGAAAGCACTTGGGGATATCGTTGTTTCCACTGTTTGTGAGAAGCTGAAATAGTTTTCAATTCTGCTTTGAATAAGATGAATCGTTCACAGTGTGCACTTGCAGTGGGATTATATGCACATAACTCTCAATGCTGTAAATATTATATTGGTTTCCTCTCATCGTTTTACTCTATTACTCAAAAAATATACAATCTTGAAAATAAGAAAGTTTATTTTACAGTTTTGATTACATGAAGGAGGCTGTAGAAGAGGCAGCTGCAGCAGAAGCAGTGAAAGGGAACGAGGGAAAGCATGTGGAGGCCCAGACGGACAACACTCCAGTCCTCCAGCCCTGTATTCCAAGTTAGTATTAAGTCAAGTTATATTGGGCACAACTTTGACTTGAAGGTTGATTGGGTTGTGAAGAATTTCAATGATCTTCAAGGAAATATATGTAAAGGTGGTGGGATGACACTTTAGGTTGCCACTGCAATATGAAGAAAGCATAACTTTCAAGTTTTGTAAGCCATGTGTAACAAATTCACATAATAAATGGATCTGTTATGTAGGAAACCATTAGTTATTTGCAGGACATGACTCTTTACTTATTTAATTAGGTTATATACTGGATATTCCCGGGTGGGTGGAACCCGTTAGCCATGGTAGGTAATCCACCTAGGGTCAGGCTCTCAGCCGAAAAATGGGGTTGCCTGTCAGGAAGAACATGCGTAAAACTCATGCTGCAAACTTAAATGATGAACGCTGGCAATAGAATTGGAAGGGTATCATCTACCATCTAACCTCATAAGAAATTATGGGAAAATCTGACGTTATACAGAAAGATGAAGATGATTATAATTTATATACCAAATATTGATAATGATGAGCATTGGTGTAGACACTGTAGAGTGTAGACATTAGAGTGATGTGGTGTGATTAATAATTCAGATGTAATAATTCAAGGTTATGATACTACGTAATTTAGGCTGAATAAGTTTATTGACTGACTAGCTGCTTGATACATCCTCCATGTAACAGAGAAACAGTGAACACATTTTACAAATTGAAAAGCTTCAATATCTAAGGTCATAACTAAAATTATCATCTTTGGTTTATATTTTGAAGGTTTAATTTACAAGGCTAACTGTGTTCACAACCTGAGTGGCAGGCACAAATAAACTTTGAAACAAAAATACACACAATGCATACTATTCAGTGAAGACATCAGGTATATTATATATATATATATATATATATATATATATATATATATATATATATATATATATATACACACACACACCAATACCTTGTTTAACACATTGAGTTACGTTCCTGGGAAGTCATACATAGGTGGAAAATGCATTTATCAATCCTATGTTCCCATTTGATTGCACAACTTTGAAATTTGTGTTGAACAAATTTTGGTCCTTTATTAGCGTAACTCTAATGAGTTTTCGCAAAGCGAGGTTGCGTTAAATGAGATATAGGTGTACACACACACACACACACTGTGTGTTCTTTACCCAATAGGCAGCCAGAGCTTATTGTGAAGGCTAAGGTCCAAGGCTAACACTTGAACTTCATACACCACACACACTCCGTCCCCTTGCTTAAGTGAGACGGTAACTGCCTGCTTTTCTCCGTGAAAAACCTTAAAAAGGCATGAGCAGACCTCGACTCCCTGCTGGCTTGCAGGTGAGGACGTTATCTACTAAGCTTGGGAGGCAGGGTGTGTGTGTGAGAAAGAAAGAAAGAAAGAAAGAAAAAAAAAAAAAAAAAAAAAAAAAGTTGTATACTACGTAAATATAGTACTACCAGAAAAAATGACAGCCTCGCAATTATAATACAAACAAATCAGGCACATAAACTTTAATGTGATTTTTTTTTATTGTTGCACAAATAATTCAGTAATAGATTGGAAATTATCTGATGAAAACAAAGTGATATTCATTAATATATCTCCTAATTGCAAAAAGTGTAGGAATAATATGAAATACAATGTAATATCAATCACGTTTCCTTGAAGGTACAATGTAGATTGGAGAGATGCAGGCCACTTACTCAGCTAAATAATAAATTAAACCTTCTGAGTACAAAGTAATCCTATTGGACTTACACTGTTTATAATAAGAATAACTATTTACAAGCATATCAGTAACTCTGAACCATTGGAGTGCTCCAATCTTACACTCATCTCCTTACAAAAGCACTGCACATCTTAAATGTTACCATGAATGTAAACCTTTATGACTGTAGGAGCTGAGCTCTTACGTCTGAAAATATTTGGCATTTATGTCATTTTCATACATAAAGTCATCCACAGATTGCTTGTCAAGCAGTGAACATCAGGCTAACACTGCAGCTTTCATGGGTTTTATACATTTGTGCACACATGGATGCATGCGCTCACACAGAAAGCGCGCATGTGTGCGCACGAATGCAAACACACATTCAATATACACACATACACACACACACACTATATTATATATATCTCATAACACCAGTACAAGAAAATACATCACATCACTTAAGAAGTCAAGTTTTAGAAGTGTGTTAGTACGCACAAATTTCATACTTTGTATAAACTAATTACCTGTCATATGTATAGTATTCACAATAATGCATATACATATATCATATACGTACTTAGAAGCAAGAAATCCAGGACATTGTAGGTGAGTGCATCATGTACTTAATGACACATCTTGCCATAATCAAAGAAGTGATAGTTTACTGGAATGCTTTAAAAAAAGAATCTTACTTCGAACACAAATCACCTCATTGGTATTATAAATACTTTTAAAGAAAAGTAAAGCTGCATAAGAAACTATTGGCCATGCCAGGGGAGACAAATGTCTCAGTTGCACTGTCGTGGAATGTGACTGACTTAGTGTTGACTGCTATCTGGTGCAGAGCCTGTCTCTTACTCATCTCAGTTGTAAGCTTGTTTTCTTTTGAAAATATTTAAAAATCATTGAACTTTCATTGCTTGAGGAGATAGCAGTTTATAATATTGGTTGATTACAATAATGCATGTGTTACAAACATCAGCTCCCTTGAGGTATACATAACATACATACGAAAAATCTTGATAGAACTAAAAGAAAACAATGTAATTTTCCACACGATACATGTATATATTTTACATATGTATATATTCCAGATGGCCAGAAGGCATCCCGCTTGTATGGCTAACTTCCAATTGGTAGCATAAGGAAGGAAACAGATTGCTAGTGTAATAGTGTTGTAGAATATTTTTGTTCTGGGTTTGTCGATACAAGAATAATATGAAAGCTGCTGATCTTGGTTTATTCCGAGGGATGTTGAAAATTCTTAAATAATTTTTTCAATATTACTTCATAAAACTATCATCTCTAGACACAGGTTTCACAAGACACAGATCACACAAAGATTCTAATTACTTTATGGCACCTTCAAGCACTACTACAAGCTGGTAGAGTATTAACAGCTCCCATTATGTGAGTATTAGTTTAAAATTCCAGGGCATCGGGCACAATCTATTATTCGAACAAAAAGTTAAGGGTACAGGATCATCTAGAGACTTGAAAGTTTCTTTATCACTACTCTACACCCAACCATCAGCTATCAAGCCTAGTAGGTGCTGCCAGAGCAAAGGTCAGCTGAAAAATATAATAGCTGTACTGAAGAAGTTATGGAAATAATTCTAATTGTTGTCTGGGTTCTGAACTTTAGCCATTTTTAGTATTTTTGCTATTTTTTGCCTAATATTTTCTACATAACGTATTGAAAGATTACAAAATTGAATAAAAATATAATAAACCATCTAATTACCTTTATAATGGCCAACAGTGAGGGGCTTAAGTGATTCACATTGACTGATAGAAGTGTGAAGGGAGGGAAAGGTGACAGCCAATCACAGCGCTTGCTAGTCCGGTGACGTGACAAATCAGGGAGCGAGTATTGCTTCAGTATGTGTGCTGATGTACTGCCGGGGAATGACAAATTTTACAGAATGATTTGTCACTTTCAGTGCATGATAGATAATATGTACTGCAGCTTAGGTTTTTAGATTTTGTGATTTGTGCAATAGCTGTGAAATGAGATTGCCAAATGCGCGAAAGCTGCGAGTTGAAAACTCTTAAGTTTTTAAACTCCGTGAGTGAAGTGTAATTAGTTTATATCAGTGTGTGTGTGTGTGCCTTTAAAATTCTAAAATTGGGGTCCAAAATTTTACAAATCTTGAAATATGTTGATCAGTTTCCGTACAAAAAAATACAAGTGGTAATATGTATCTAGTAGCTGAGGTCCATACACTCCAATGGTTAAGTGCTAGGCACATAACTTTACAGCAGCACTGAAAAAGTGTTTCAGAAAGTGTACACCTTTGAAATGCTAGGTCAGCCAACAGCACCAACGAAGTTACAAGTTTCTTTACAACAGTGAATTTACTGAATCTGGAACCATAGAGCAATGAAAGCACATGAAAAGTTGTAACAAAAAATACTTTCGGGTATGTTCAAAGCAAACATTTTAAGGTAAAATTTAATACAAGTAACTTAATTCAACATTCTCCTCATCAGGTGAATGAGATTTTTGATGAACGACAATTGACAAGAATACGTTTACGTGTATATATGCTATGTAGGCCATGGAAAATTGTAGCCTAAAAAATGTATTTGGGTTCTAAGCAAATATTTTGAACTAATCAAGAGCAACTCAATTCAACAGGTAACTGGCAGGTGAATGAATTTTTGATGAATGACAATCAGCGATACTATGTAAAGTACATCAAAAAGCCCCTTGTTTACTGATATAGAGTTGTGAAAGGCTATATTATTTACATGTATGACATGAAACTATGAAAGAGGCTTAATTGGTATCTTAAGTCTCAGGAGAAACTCAGCTCCACAAATTGTTTATTAACACTGTAGCAGTCTGTTAGCTCTTAAGATGAATGAAATACTATAGTAATCATATATGAAAATAATATATTTTTAGTAGAGAATAAATGTAATTTGTAGTCGAGCATAACTTACAAAAAGCTATAGAAACAATATATATACATCTTTTAGAATTGTGTGAGTGCTCCACATGTTTTCCAGGTTCATTCCATGCAATGATCCTTGTTTACCAGTCACGTTTGTGCCGATTAACTACTTTATGGATGTATTCCAAGTAATGCAACGTGAGGTTCCTTACAAGAATTTTATCAAGTACATGAAAATAATAGATAAACCATAAGTTGCAGAATGTACTACTGCACTCTGGAAGCTTGAATTATTGTCTCAGAAGTAAGCAAAAGTTGTTTCATCTTAAAAGAAAAGGCATGGTGGTTTAAGCTGCATATAGTGAAAACCTCGTATTATTAATCGCTTATGTAAACAAATTGTTAGTAATGATCTATGCACCTGTGATTCTCAGTAAATACCGAACAGTACTATGGAGTGAAAATGTGAGAGGATGTTAAGAATTTATGCAGCTCAAATTATAGATAGTTTAGTTTTACCTTAGCTATCAGCACTTACAGGGCAACACTAACTACATTCTGCAATATATGGTAATAATTGGTAACTCACTGCACTCGGTGTGGTTGATGAAATTCTTATGACAAAATATATATACAGTCCTAGACAAAGGTAGCATTACCCCAACTGTGTGACGCAATGTGGAAACCCAACTAAGCAACAAAACTCTGCAAATCAATTCAAAATAATAATTCAAATTTACAAATCACTGGAATGGTCAGGTGTTGGAAGGCTGCGATAGCTGCTTAGGAGACAACCATGAACCGAAACCTCGAAAACCTTTATCGAAAAACTTTATCAAACTCCAGTGATTTCCTTTCCTTCTTTCTTCCACATATTTACCCAGTAACTCATGAGCCGCTTAATCCATCAAGTAAGACATGCTACTTTTGTCCATGACAAAGAATTTACATATAAACACAATTTATAATATTCTACACCCAGTGTGCTTACTGGATGAGACCTGTGGCACACACTAAAGAAAGAAAAATATTATTATTATTATAATAATAATGTTAATAATAATAGGAAAAAAAACAAAAGCTAATACTTAACTAAATGTACACATTCACTATTCAAATTATACACTAGAGTATCACATGTGCCGTAAGCACCAAATCAAAAACTAGAAAAAAAATGTGCAGGAGATCCACAGTAGTTTATCAAATTCATAGAAGAAAATACAACCAAAAATATACATTTGAACAAGCAACATATCACTATGTAGCTCAAAATGCCATACCATCAATGATATTTCGAAGGGCTTGGTCCTCTGATTATAACTTAAATTATGTACTACTGTGGTTTTCGAAGAAATATTTACAAGTAACTTATCACAAGAAGCCCAACATCTAAATGACATTCCATTTTTCCTGAAACCTAAATTCACTGTGGCCTTTTTCCTCCTCACAAAGCAATAGTTATTACAGGATTTGCTAGGCTTGAAAGTAACTTGAATGTTAATTTGATAACTATGATAATATTTTGGGTTTGGGGGTTAATGACACTGCATGAAAATCTGAAGAAAAAAAATAGTATTGGTGTGTATGTTAAAGCTTTCTCTCATTATGGTACCTTGGATATCCAAAACCTGTGTTGTGAAGGAATCTCACCAGTACAATTAGCCTTCTAGAACCACATAAGAGATGTCTACAAATCCAATCTTACACATTCTTTTTTCTCCAAGTGACGGACATCTATAATTGTTCCCGTATTCTTCTTGACTTTTAAAACCCTCTAGTAAAGAAGATGGGCGGCGGTGATGAGGACAGCATACAGCATGAGTGTGAAGGGAGGACTTGTCCACACCGAGGTGCTTCCGGAGGTCCCTGCAATGATGAAAGGTAATTTATAATCAATCTTCAATATTAAAAAGAGATGCCTCCTCCCAAGTCTGGTAAGAGTTCATCACAAATAAGGGTAGGTGACACATCATCCCATGTTTTTAAACTATTCATAAGCTCCTTCTCCAACTAAGACTGCTGTAAATTTAATGTGCCTGTTGGTAGATATTGATTCGATCTTATACAATTATCCAAATAATCACTTGCTTGGCAGTAAAGCTCATGCATATGGATTATGGACTGCTAGCAATAGTGATGATTCAACTCAATCATTATCATGTAGAGCCACTTTCCACTATATATAACATTTACGTTATATATAAGGCTGTTTACTGTATTATGTTATGCAATTATATTATTAACCTATATGCTATGTGGCTTCACCTTCAGAGTCAATGGTCCTTAGTGGCGCCATGCTTTACACGTGCATGTGTTCAGGAGGCGCTGTGCCGGCAGGTGTGTGAGGCAATGGCACCTTGTGGGAGTTGACGTTTAGATTCTAGTTGTTTTTTGATAAAACATGTACAGGAATTTTCTACTGATGATACTCTGCTTTTCTTTTTCCACTTCACAGACTAGCCATGACAGAAAAGGCTGTAAACTGATTGGAGGGCCTGAAGCTGCAGTAGATGGCAACAAATGTATCATTTGCCAGACCTCTTGCTCAGAACATACATCTGCGACTGAAAATGGTCGAAAGCGTATACGTGAAACAGCGTGGGTCAGAAAAGACTTGATTCTTTTACAGACTGTGTCTTTTCTGACCCACGCTGTTTCACGTATACGCTTTCGACCATTTTCAGTCGCAGATGTATGTTCTGAGCAAGAGGTCTGGCAAATGATACATTTGTTGCCATCTACTGCAGCTTCAGGCCCTCCAATCAGTTTACAGCCTTTTCTGTCATGGCTAGTCTGTGAAGTGGAAAAAGAAAAGCAGAGTATCATCAGTAGAAAATTCCTGTACATGTTTTATCAAAAAACAACTAGAATCTAAACGTCAACTCCCACAAGGTGCCATTGCCTCACACACCTGCCGGCACAGCGCCTCCTGAACACATGCACGTGTAAAGCATGGCGCCACTAAGGACCATTGACTCTGAAGGTGAAGCCACATAGCATATAGGTTAATATTTATAATACCAATAATAAACATCATATAACAAAAATGTAATAAATAGGTTGATTTAGCATGGGCTTCACGACCTGTGGGCCCATTTACCAATATTAAGTTCTACTGATATCTGGAACTGTTGACAAAAATGATATTTTGTACACTCTAGGTAGTACTACACACAAACCTCGATTTCCCGGACTAATAGGGGGGAGCACTGGTCCGGGAACCGCAAAAGTCCGGGAATCGCAAGTATATTATAAAAAAAGTCCGATGTCATTACCCACCCCCGGACGTTTATCCTACTCTAGTATTTACTGTTTGGCAACCGACAATATCAACTACCCCGCCGCGGACTTTTACGTCCACTGAGCTTGCAGCCACCTGGCGGGAGGCAGCAGAAAGTTTTCAATAGTCTCAAGAGACGTTCCTGCACCAGGGGCAGTGGGGGTCAGGGGACTAACGGAGGCTGTGCAGGTGAACCGTGAGTGTCATGTGCCCAAATGTAAACAATACGACCGCTGAGCATGCTGCCACCTGGCGGGAGGCAGCAGAAAGTGTTCAATAGCCTCAGAAATGTTCTTGCACCAGGGGCAGTGGGAGTCAGGTGACTGACGGAGGCTGTGCAGGTGAACCGTGAATGTTGTGTGCCCAAATAAGAACATAAGAAAGTAAGGAAGCTACAAGAGGCCGTGAGACCTACAAAAGGTAGTTCCTGTTACCTAACTCTACCTATATCCACCTCTCTTCCCCATCCATGAATTTATCCAGACTCCTTTTAAAGACCCCAATTAGACTCCGCATTGACCACCTGACGACTAGTCCATTCCAGTCATTCACCACCCTATTTGTGAACCACTTTCTCCCAATTTCTTTTTAAATCTACGCTTTTCCAGCTTGAATCCGTTACTTCTCGTTCTACCCTGCTTACTAACCTTAAGAACTGTTCCTACATCACCTATATTGCATCCCTTTATCCACTTAAAAACTTCTATCAGATCGCCCCTTAAGTAAGGTGTATGTCTTCAACCTCCTCATGCCCTCCTTGCCACACTCACACTATCTCACACTTCACCATAACCACATAGACAATTCTCAATACATACTTTTCACTCCTTGCTACACTCACACTCATATCTTCACTCACACTTCACCACAACCACACACTGACAATTCTAAAAACATCCTTTTCACTCCATTTCTACCTTTCATCCTTCATCACTCATACATTCGTTCATTGATCCCATATTCCAGCTGTATATTACATACACACATACCAGGGAGGACCTTGAGACTCAGCACTATCATCATGTTCTCGCGTACCACCTGTCCCACACAACCACATCCATGTCTTCACCTCATCCCCCACTCACACTACACTCGCCGCACATTAAGTTGGCGAAAATGGGGCACCCTCACCTCCCCCTTCCGAACGCACGGGATGGCTGAGTGTTGGGTGTTGGGGCTTTAGGGCGTACCTGGAGTAAGGCATTCTCACCCAACACCTCAGCCAATCCCGCGCGCTCGGAAAGGGGGAGTGAAGGGGCCCCACCCTTGCCAACTTAACGTGCGGCGAGTATATACACCTAAAGCTTCACATTGAGCCTCTACAAAGTCCTTTCTATATTCTACAACATGAATCTCACAATGCAAAATATTAAAGCTATCAGTGATGGATATCTTATGAATAAAGATACATATGCATGCAAGAAATCTATGTTTAAAGAACAAATAAATCAAGATCATACGCATGATATGCGTATGTAAACAATACGACCGCTGAGCATGCTGCCACCTGGCGGGAGGCGCGGACACTGACCAGGGGTGACAGGAGACGCTCGAACCGCCGGACAACTTGGTCAATTTACGAACAGGACCAGGCATTTCAACAAAAAAAAAAAAATTGTCCTAGACTGACATATCCCCGGACCTCGGATTTTGTCTGGCAAATCCGATATCCGGGAAATCGAGGTCCGGGAAATCGAGGTTTGTGTGTATATATATTTTATCACAATTATTTGTAGAAACTTGTAAACGTGTTTGATAGTGTGTGCAGAAAACAGAAGCTATTGGTGAATGTTATCAAAAGTAAGATGATGGTTTTTGAAAGAAGTAAAGGTGGGGTGGTAGATTTTGAGAGCTCATATAGAGTAAGAGTTCAGCGTTCAAAGGAAGGTGAAATTAGGTTAAATGAGAAAAATTGGAAGATATTCAGGAAATTTAAGTACGTATTTTGGTTCAATTATGTGCCACCATGGAAGGGAATCCCGCACTCTAAATGAAGTGGGAGGGCACCCTAGGCCATCTTTTTCTTGTGGGGATGGCCGGGGCGGTGCAGAGGCGGTGCCTGCCCGTCGAATCACTCCTGGGATAAACCTCCGCAGGGTTCTACGTGTGGGCTCCTGGAACGTTCCGAGCCTCTCAGACAATCATCGACTGCCTCTCTTATCGGGCGAGCTCAGTAGGCTGAGGGTGGATATAGTGGGACTCTCTGAGACGAGGAGGCCTGGCAGTGGCGAGACTAGCAGTGGGCTTACTACTGGTCTGGCATGAGCAATGGGCACCGTGTCCGGGGAGTAGCTATAGGCATCTCCAGCAAACTGCAACCGTCTATTGTTGAGGTTACTCCGGTTGATGAGCGTATAATGTGGGTGAGGATGAAACGCACTCTAGGTTTCATGTCTCTTGTTGCAGTGTACGGAGGCTCCTACCGAGGTGCATGAAACTGAAGAGGAGGAGATATTCTACGCCAAACTCTACTCTGTATTAGACCAGTGTCCTCCTCGGGACACACTCATTGTCTTGGGCGACTTCAATGCTACTCCTGGCACTGAGAGAGAGAGAGAGAGAGAGAGATATTGCAGCATCTTTATGTGTGTGTATGTGCAGCCTATGTTGATCTCAAGAAGGCATTTGACTCAGTGCATCGTGAGTCACACTGGGATCTTCTGCTGGTTTCACTGGATTCCTGCAAGGACTGTTGGTCTGCTGACTGGCCTGTACTCTGGGACTCAGAGTGCTGTGAAGCGTGGGGAGAGGTGTATCCGGCTTTTTTCCTGTGAATACAGGAGTGAGGCAAGGATGCGTCCTTGGCCCATAGCTTTTCAACACTTGTATGGACTGTATGGACTGGGTATTGGGCAAAGCTGTGGACCAAAGTTATTGTGGAGCATCTTTCGGCAATACCAAGATAACTGCTCTTGTTTTTGCCGATGATGCAGTAATCTTTGCCGAGTCGCTGGAGGTCCTGGTGATGGCTCTCGAGGCGCTGCCTCCTGCTGCACGAGGAGGCAAAGCCTTTGGGACTTGAGGTCTCCTGGCTCAAGACCAAGGGTCCAGGTGTTTGGAAGCTTGCTAGATGAAACAGTACAGTCTATTCATGCGTGCGGCAAAGACACTGAGATCTTGGAAAGTTTTACAATACCTTTGTAGCGCAGTCCATAATGATGGCGGGTCACATCAAGAAGTCTTACGGCGGATTGGCATAGCCCACGGTGTTATGGACTCGCTCAACACGAGTATTTGGCGTTGTCAATACCTGTGCAAAAGGACAAAGATCCGGATCTTCAAGTCGCTTGTGATCCCTGTCTTACTCTATGGTTGTGAGATATGGACACTAAATAGGAGTTGAAGAGGCTAATCGATGCCTTTGGTAATAAGTGTCTTCGCAGAGTCATGGGGTATCACTGGGATGATTACGTGTCAAATCAGTGATTGCACCGAAACAAAGGCGGGCATCAAACCGTTAATCGTTAATTAACGAAGTTAACATTTTCGTTAACGATTTAACTTTTAAGTTAACTTTGGAAATCATTATCGGACTAATTAACTTCCGTTACATTTAACTGTCTGCTAACCCAAAAATTTCAAAAAATAATTCACCCTTTTCTGGCTCTAAAAGCCTTTAAAAACCTAAAACAGGGCCAAAACTATGAAATCAGCCTTTTTTAACTCTAAAGCAAAAAAAACTAGTTTTTTGGTTCTAAAGCCCTTAAAAAAAACCCATAAAGGCTGATTTTATAGTTTTGGCACTTTTCAAAGGTGTTTTTAGGTGGTTTTAGAGCAAAAACTGGGTTTTTTTTCTAGAATAAAAATTAACGTTAACGGTTTATCGATAGCTCCCGTTACATTTTTAAAGAATTAACTGATTAACGGTTATCGAAGTTAATTTTTTGGATAACGGATTAACGGTTAACGAAGTTAACTTTTTGATAAACGGCGCCCACCACTGCACCGAAAGACTGAATCGAGGCCTATTCCCTGCATAGTCCGTCAGCGCCAACTTCGGCTATATAGGCATGTGGCATGCTACCCTGAAACCGATCCTTCCCACCAGATTGTATCTATAAGAGACAATCCGGCGTGGAGGAGGCCAAGGGGGCGTCCACAAGGCTCGTGTCAAGTTGATGTTTCCTGTTGAGAGTTGCTTGGTATGGGAAGGGAGCTGCATGGGGACTCACGCGTGGTGACCCCCGGGAGTGGCGTCACAGGGTGGGCGAGGCGACGCGCTCCCCGCCGTATGCCCCCAATGAATTGATTGATTGATTGATGGAAGGTGAGGAGAGAACAATAGTGCTGCAAGGGAAAAAAGTAATTGGATCTCCAGGATGTATGATGAAGGGAAGGACTGTGAGCATGGAGGTATAGAAGGGGCTTGAGAGTTGACACCAACAATCGCACCACAGTGTGACCGTCCTCATGTTCAATCTGCGGAAACACATTGGACAAACTGCGTGAATTCACACACTTAATTCATGCTGTAAGAAACTTGAATGAGCAAAATATATTTTCCTTGGTGAGTGAAGTTCTGATCATATCAAGTAAATCGAACTTTCTTAATAAATATATAATTCTACACATAGATAACTAAGTAATTTTCTCCTGTAGTACCCAATAACAACTAACCAGTGGTGACGAGACTTCCTTCCTCAGGCAAGTTCCGTACTTCCTTAACGGGAGGCTCTTCAGCTTTTGTAGGTGCCTGTTGGCTGTGTTCATTTGTTTCATGGTAGAATGCTACCATGGAGGCTACACACTGTGAAGGAAATATACACTGAGATGATTTGGACCTCTGGAATTGATGGGTAAGAGTGAATTGACAACCAGGATATAAAAGAGTATATCCAAAGTGCTAGTGTGAATGATTGTTATTTTCTATTCGTCTATCTATAGCTACCTCACTGTATAGAGTGTAATACAGCTAATCGCCTCTTCTTCCGTCCTCTTGAGAACAATCACCTTGCTCTTCCCAGTATTTACTTACTTCTACTCTGACAGTGAGAGACTTAATTAACTATGGATTTGAGTAACCATGGATTGCTGTGTGGAAGGCAATGGACAAAGCCATACTGAACATCGTAAATACAGCAGTGAAATCCATGCTTGTGTTCTTACATATTTCTGTCATTGCTGTTTTACAATGATTTGTATTCTTAATAAATGAGCAATAAAATAACTAACAAATTCAGAAATCTGGTATGCTATCATTCCCAAAGCTACTACTTTTAAGGGTTTTCCTGTTTTTCAATTTTACTGGATAATCGATAAATTCAGAATATGTGCTGCCCAATTCGACAAACTATGCCAGTATGTGTGTTACGCCCTGCTATTCTTCCTATGGTTTGAAATTATAAATACAATAAACTTATACACATGCTCTGAATACAAGGGAGTACATTCCTACCTTTAATCTAAGTTCACCACTGATGAAATGTGACTGAGCCAGTTGAAAGTTGAGACGCAGTCGTGACACAAACAGCCCCTCTTTGCTCTGCTCTGGTTCATATTCATGCAAGTATTTTGCAGGAGCCTGTGGGTTCATGAAATACATATGAGCTCTACAGTAGGGTGCCAATGGCGCATAGGGGTAATTTTTCAAAGTCAATATCTTTTCACGTACTTTTGTGGTATTCTGCCTTGTACTTAGAAACTGTCGTGTGCAAAGTTTCAGGCTAATCGGTTGATATTTAGAGGTGGCGGATCGATCTTGAACATTTCCTCTTTTCGCCCTCAGGTCATGACCACGAGAAAGCAAACTGAAGTTTGGTTTCTTGGCCATAGTGTTCCTACTATCACAGGAGCAAAACTTCCCAGCCGTGGAGACGTTTTACGACAATTTTTCTACGCACACAAGGAAGAGAAGAAGACGGTGCAGCAGAGTGCAGCTGAGGCTGTAAAGGAGGTCCTCGACTTTTGGACACGAGCTAGGATCCCCACCATCGCAGAAACTAGCGTGAGGAGGAAGATTACTGGACTTTTCGACGAGTGGAAGATCCTGAGCAAAAGCAAGAATAACTCTGGAGTCACGCCTGCCGAAAAACAGAAGACCTTCCAAGAAAGTCTCCCAGACCTTTTGGACATCGCTCACTCCGACGCCCTCACTTTGATGACCATTCCTGAAGACAAGGAATTCCTTCTTGCCCAGCGGGAGAAGGGGAGGCGGGGTTCGATGGCTGGTCTGGACAAGAAGCTGAAAGAATCGGTTTGCCGACGTGAAAGCTCTCTCTCACGTAGCCGTCAACAGACGCCAAAAGGAGAAGAGATGGTGGAGCTGGAGTCGTCCTCGTCTGAGTCATCAAGTCCAGCCAACGCTGCCAACACATCAACTTCTTCTTCCGACGCCGGGGTCGCTTCTCCACCAAAGCGATTGAGGACACGGGGCACGAAGTCCGTCCTATCCCCTGATCTCGTCGGAGCCCTTGACAGAACTGAGGTCAGTAGCCGCCAAGCCCTTCGAATTGTGGCGGCTACGGCAAGTAGCTTGGGCCACGATCCACAAGAGCTTGTGCTGAATCCCGAGTCCATTCGACAGGCAAGAGCGAAGTACAGGTTCACTTTGGCGAAGGACATCAAAGAGACTTTCAGTCCTCTTACCCCTCGTTCATTGGGACGGAAAGATCCTTCCTCAGGACGATGGCACTCGCGCCGAAAGACTCGCCATCCTCGTCACAGGAGAAGGAGGGGAGAAGCTCCTAGGAGTCCCGAAACTGCACTCCGGAACTGGTGATGCCGGCGCTACAGCTGTGTTCGAGGCTCTAGAAGACTGGGGGGTCCAGGAACGAGTCGTGGCGATGTGCTTCGACACAACCAGTGCCAACGCTGGAGCCACCAATGGTGCATGCATCATCTTGCAACAGAAGATCGGCCGACCCCTCGTTTCACTTGCTTGCCGTCATCACGTCCACGAACTTGTCCTTAAGAAGGCCTTTTCTACGTGTTTGGGGTCATCTTCTGGTCCTGAGATCACCATCTTCTCTCGCTTCAAGGACTACTGGTCTTACATCAACCAGTCGGCAATAAACCCTCCCACCAACGAAGATCTGCCGGAGACTCTGGTCTCCAAGAGGGACGATCTCATTCAAGGTTTGAAACGTCTGCTTCAGACAAAGCAGCCCCGTGACAACTATAAGAAACTCGCTGAGCTGAGCATCCTTTTCCTCGGCGGCGCTCTTCCGAAGACCTCGATCCGTAGCCCCGGAGCGCTTCATCGAGCGTGTTGGATGGCGCGTATCATTTACGCTCTGAAGATGATCTTGTTTCGGGAGCAGCTGACTGGAGTCGTCACACCTCGAGAAATGTCAGCCCTCCAGCGGTTCTCATCGTTCGCAACCGAGATCTACGTCCTGCGATGGTTCGAATCGACGGTTCCATCCTACGCTCCCGCCAACGATCTTGGATTCGCTAAGGACATCCTTCAGTACCACGACGAAAGTATTCGGAAGGCCTGCTTCACCACTCTGAGCCGCCATTTCTGGTACTTGAGCGAAGATCTCATTGGCCTGTCACTGTTCGACTCACGTCTCCCTGTCTCCGACAAACAAGCAATTGTACAGGCCATTCTCTACGATGAAGGAGCCGAGGAACCCGCCAAGCGAATAAACCTCCCATCATCACAAGTTCCTGCGGCAACACTGCCCTCCTTCGCCACGAAAAATTCCCTCCGCCTCTTCGAAGCTCTTGATATCAAGACCGACTTCCTGTCCGCCAACCCTCGGAAGTGGCAGGAAGAGGAATCGTACGTCGAGGCCTGCCGCCGAATCGAGGGACTTCGCGTCGTCAACGACACAGCCGAGCGAGGAGTGGCGCTCATCCAGTCCTTCAACCTCCGGCTGACCAAAGACGAGGAACAGCGCCAGTTCCTCCTCCAAGTTGTGGAGGCCCATCGCCATCAACAGCCCGGGACCTCGAAGGCTTCCCTTCCCCGGCCAAGCCGGCCACAATGAGTGGGGTGGCTCCCCATGATACCCCCCCCACCGAGGGGCTAATACTCACCAAGAGGGGGACCAGCAGCCCTGCTGGGGAAGGGATGTCCGGCTGGTCCGCTTTCAAGAGATGACATCCCCTCCTTAATAGGCCAGTGCATAAGGGTAAATAACAAAGTTGTAATCCGCCACCCTAAATATCAACCGATTGAGGTCAAACTTTGCATACGATGGTTTCTTGCATAGATGCACCATTACACCAAAGTAGGAAGAAAAATTCAAACTTTTGATTTTTATTGGCACCGTACTCTACAGTAAGAAACATCATCTTTTATGAAAAAAACAACTTATATCAAGATAGTGTTCTAATTTTTTTAGGAATATATTTCACGGTGAAAAAAAATACATTTGTAATGTAATTGTTAGCATGAACCTGGTTTTAGATACCTAATGAGTATTATTTTGAACAGTATTGTGGAAAGCTATGAAAGAGCAAAAGTGTCAGCTTGCTTTTTTTTCTTTTTTTCCCATCACAAGGAACTGGCCAAGGGCACAACAAAAACGGGTAACACAAAGCCCGCTTAGTTGCCAGTCCTTATAAAGAAGACAGTAAGAGAATAAAATAAAAAAGAGGGGTGAGCCAATTTAGTTCAGGAGGTGTCTTGTTACTCTTCTTTTGAAAAGATGTAAGTCATAGGAAAGTGGAAAAATAGGAACAGGAAGAGAGTTCCAGAGTTTACCAGTGAAAGGGATGAAGGAGTAAAGATACTGATTAACTCTTGCATTAGGAAGATGGACAGAATAAAGATGAGTGAGTAGAAAGTCTTGTGCAGCGAGGCCGCGGGAGGGGGGGAGGCATGCAGTTAGCAAGTTCAGAAGAGCAGTGAGCATGAAAATAACGGCAGAAGAGAGCAAGAGAAGCAACACTGCGGCGGTGATTTAAAGATTGTCTTCAGTCAGTCAGAGGAGAGGAGTTGATGAGACGAAAAGCTTTTGACTCAACCCTGTTTAGGAGAGCTGTATGAGTGGATTCTCCCCAAACATGTGAGACATACTCCATACATGGGCGGATAAGGCCCCTGTAGAGAGCAAGCAATTGGGAGGGAGTAAAAAAAAGGACGCAGATGCCACAGGACACCTAACTTCCTAGAAGCTGTTTTAGCAAGAGATGAGATGTGAGATTTCCAGTTCAGATTTTTAGTAAAGGATAGTCCTAGAATGTTCATTGTAGAAGAAGGAGACAGTTGAGTGTCATTGAAGAAGAGGGGACATTTATCTGGAAAGTTTTGTAGAGTAGATAGGTGAAGAAATTGGGTTTTTGAGGCATTGAACAAAACAAGGTTTGCTTTGCCCCAATCAGAAATTAGGCGCTCGGTGGCATCTCTCCGTGAATCACTTAGTTCCTGTTGAGTTGGACGTCTAATAAACGACGTTGAAAAATGCAGGGTAGAATCATCAGCGTAGGAGTGGATAGGGCTTTGAGTTAGACTTAGAAGATCATTAATGAATAATATAAAGAGAATGGGTGATAGGACAGAACCCTGGGGAACACCACTATTGATAGATTTAGGAGAAGAACAATGTCCATCTACAGTAGCTGCAATAGAATGGTTTGAAAGGAAACTTAAGATGAAGGTACAGAGAGAAGGATAGAAACCGAATGAGGGTAGTTTGGAAATTAAAGATTTGTGCCAGACTCTTATCAAAAGCTTTTGATATGTTAAGGGCAACAGCAAAAGTTTCACCGAAACCCCCAAAGGAGGATGACCAAGATTCAGTTAGGAAAGCTAGAAGATCGCCAGTAGATCGCCCTTTACGGAAACCGTACTGACGATCAGATAGAAGATTGTGAGCAGATAGATGCTTAAGAATCTTCTTATTAAGTATAGATTAAAAAACTTTAGAAAGGCAGGAAGTCAAAGCTATAGGACGGTAGTTTGAAGGATTAGAACGGTCACCCTTCTTAGGAACAGGTTGGATCTGAGCAAACTTCCAGCAAGAAGGAAAGGTGGAAGTAGATAGACAAAGACGGAAAAGTTTGACCAGGCAGGGTGCAAGCACATAAGTACAGTTTTTGAGAACAATAGGAGGGACTCCGTCAGGACCGTAAGCCTTCCGAGGATCTAGGCCAGAAAGGGCAAAGAAAACATCATTCCGAAGGATCTTAATGACAGGCATAATATAGTCAGAGGGTGGAGGAGAAGGAGGAACAAGCCCTTCATCAACCAGAGTGGAATTTTTAGCAAATGTTTGAGCGAAGAGTTCAGCTTTAGAAGTAGATGAGACAGCTGTGGAGCCATCTGGGTGAAGCATAGGAGGGAAAGATGAAGAAGAAAAATTGTTAGAGATGTTATTAGCTAGATGCCAGAAGTCACGAGAGGAATTTGATTCAGAAAGATTTTGACATTTTCTATGAATGAAAGAGTTTTTGGTAAGTTGAAGTAAAGATTTGGCATGATTACGGGCAGAAATATAAAGGGCATGAGTTTCAGGAGATGGATGCTTACGGTACCGTTTGTGAGCCACCTCTCTATCTCGGACAGCATGAGAACAAGCAGAGTTAAACCAAGGTTGACGGGCTTTAGGATTAGAGAAAGTGTGTGGAATGTACGCCTCCATGCTTGAAAAGAGGACAAACACAGGAAAGCAGGGTGATCAGAAAAAATGTCATGGGTGAGAAGTGGAGAGAGATAGCAGGACTGCTGATAAACAAGAGTATTCCACTGAAAAACGGAAGAGTACTTGAAGCATTGTATAAGATCAGTTTTGCTGTATGGTTCCGAGACATGGGATTTGACGAAGAAGTTGGAGGATATGTTGGTTGGTTGTGATCAGAGAATGTTGAGATATATGAATGTGATCACATGGAGAGATGAAGTGTCCAGTGAAGAGGTGGCAAGAAAATGTGGATTGAAGGAGCTGAGTACAGTGCTGAGAGTAAGGCGATTGAGGTGGTTTGGGCACGTGAAGAGGAGAGGTGGTGGTGAGGTATTCGGGAGACCTGTTAGAGTGGAAGTTCCAGGTCGCCATCCACAGGGCAGGCCAAGGAAGACATGGAGGCAGTATGTTGAAAAGGATCTGGCAGCATTGGGCATTAAAGAAGTTGAAGCAACGGATAGGATAGTTGGAAGCGTATCATCGGCCGTCTAACCTCATAAAATATTATGGGAAAACTGACGTTAAACAGAAAGAAGAAAAAATGCGAGATAGAACAGAACCCTGGAACCCTATTGATAGATTTAGGGCAAATGCAATAACCTACAACAGTAGCAATAGATCAGTCAGAAAGGAATCTAGACATGAAGATGCAGAGAAGGATAGACAGTAAGAGGATAGTCAGGAAATTAAAGAATGGTGATGATGCTATGATATCAATTATGACTTGTTTTGCTGATCACTTTTGATGTCATATTCAGTGCAGCATGGGATGTGTGCTTTTCATATTGTCAACATTTTAAAATTTGAATGGATCTAAATGAAAGCTATTAGTGTCATGAAATTAACAAAATTACATAGAACTTGAACCTACCAGTGAATATTTCACAAACACAAGTACCCTTATCAAACTGAAACCTAATAGGTAGCTTAAGGTACGGTGTATCTACAGTACATGTATGTAAAACAACAGTTTGTACATCAATACTAGAACAAACTTGACATACCTTATGATCATTGATGTGCCAGGTCAGCGTGGCGGCTGGGACGGAGGGTGGAGTGGTGCAGGTCAGGTTGACATTATCACCCACGGCGTAGTGATCACGCACATCACCCTCAATGCTGGGCGCGTCGTCAGGTATCCCTACAAGAACATGCATCTTACCAAACGTGTACACTTGCCCCCAGACAGGAGCAAGTGGAAACTCTTCTGCCATGGCCACCGCCTCGAGGGAGTTCCCAGAAACAGGCGTCGGAGGAGAGTAGAATAGTACAGGGAGGTCCCGTTATACGAGCATTCGGTATACGAAAATCCGATGATACGAGATGTGTAAATTAGGGTCTATTTTCAATATACGAGATCAAAAATCCAATGATACGACATTCAAACTGGGGTGAGTAAAATTATCAAGTTCAAAATGTGCGCCCTACCACTCCTGGGCTGGACAAAGGGGGATTTGATTGACCCCAGTGAGGTCACCCCTAGCAAGCCGTGACCTGAAGGGTAATTAAGCATATGGCGCGGCCAGACATTTAGGGGTAATTAGCAGGTGTGCGGCCCCAACCTTGGGACCGCAGTCAGGTCACCCCTAGCAAGCTGTGACCTGAAGGGTAATTAAGCATATGGCGCGGCCTGACCTTTAGGAGTAATTAGCAGGTGTGCGGCCCCAACCTTGGGACCGTTACACTACCTTCTGTTGTATCACGCGGCGTCCCCTACATTACAACGTCTTTTTTGCTTGTTATGCATGTTTTATGTTTAATTAATGTGCAGTTATGTTATTTTGTGTGCTATTTTCTCTTTCAGAATGCTTTTTCTACTTGTATTCTTGTGCCATTGCTTCTAGATGGATGTGAATTCTGTGGATACATCTAGGTATTGCAATCTTTAAGGAGTAATCAATCAAAAGTACATACAATACATGTCTTGTGTATTTCTGGTTTGATCTGAAATCAAAATTGAGCATAATGTAAAAAGATACATCTTTAAGAATCACCCTAAATACCAATGCTTCTTCCTTTAACTTCAAAAAACAAAGTTAGAGTACAACTTATAAACAGATCTTCACTCACCAAGGATAAGAGTTCAACAGAGAATGTTTATAAGAAAACTGTGGTGTTCACTTGGTTAAAGCGGAAAAGACAAAAACACTTCAAACCAGGCAAAGTGGATGATATTAAAAAAATCATGTAAGATAGGTAAAGATTGGAGCATACGTAATGCTGCGCTTGCCTTTGGTGCTCATCTGAACCAGGACCCGCAGATTCGTCGCCAGGCACGCTAGCCACTACACCACGGAGGCGACAGATGATAGTGGATGATATTAAAAAAATAATGTAGCTAATCTCTGAATTGTACTATATGCAATGCTGCTGCTATGAAGTAAACTTGGGTTCTAAAACTTTGTGAAATTCTGCACGATTCTGAAACTCAAATTAAATATCTCATCAAATACAAACTTCATAAATTATGCAGGCATACCAAATTATGCACACACCAATTAAATGTTGATAAAAATCTAATTAAACTTCTAAGAGCACAAGACAAGTATACACTTAAAATTTCAAGCTTCAAACTCTAAGTATAAACAACAAGATACTAAATACATCACACATGGCAAATACTGCACATTCAAATACTATGCTGAGGATATAGCAGATTGTGGCATAAAAAGGGGAAAATATCCATAGTAAATCAGTCCCATGATTAATGATTGAGTTTCCTCACAAGATTAAATTTCAATCAGACTCTATCACTAACACTGCAATGTGAGTGAGTGTGTGTATTCATCTACGTAGTTGTATTTTACAGGGCCTGAGCAACACTCTTATTGACCCAACATACAGTCAAACCTCGATATAACGGACATCGGATATAACGGACTCCATTTGCGTGACTTTTTTTTTTTTTTTGCATATTAGACCGCTTATCGCCGCTCGAATTGTCAACTCAACATTATTGTATTATTTACTCATTTTATTTTAGAATGCTTGGGTTTTAAGGAGTTTTGATGTATCACATATTAAGATATAATATTATAAGGAAGGAGCCTGTGTTGCTAGTGATTTAGTGGTAGAAGGTGTGTATTGTTTAAAATAGTGACTATTAGTGTTATGGCGTGGCCGCTGCTACGTCTCCCTGTCACCTCAACACCCTAAATCACCCTTATCTAAGGCGACACGCAGTGCTACACTGACCTAAATAGTGACACGTGTATAGAACTACAGTTCACAGCCATATAATATACATAATAATGAGCATTAGTCATGATAATAAGCAATACCTTTGGAAGCCACGGCTGAATCTGGCTCGTAGTAATTTGTTTACCTTTCACTAGAGCTTGAGCTTGACTAGCTACACGTTCTGGTTGTGTTTAATTATTTCTCATTTATTTCACGTGTAGGAGCGGACCAAATTCAGCATGTAGTGCCAGTCACTGTTTACTTCCCAACATAGCTACACAGTCAGGTTGTGTTTATAATTATTTCTCATTTATTTCACAATTTTTCCGGTTTTTTCATATATTTTCCCCCCCTTGGTTAAATACCCTCGCTATAACGGACAATCGGCTATAACGGACTCCTTCTCCCCCCCTTTAGTCCGTTATATCGAGGTTTGACTGTATCTACATTTTATCATTCATCCTTAGTGCTTAGTGTTGGCCGAAGCCACCACCCCGGGAGGCAGGACACAACCCCCGGCTAACATCCAGTACCCATTCATTGGTGGGTGGACAGGGGCTCGGGTTTTAACAGCCCATCTATCTCCGCTCTGCCCGGGGATTGAACTCAGGACTTCTTGGTTGTGAATTGACGCGCCCCCCGGCGTATGCCCCCAATGATTGATTGATTAAGAATTTGCTCCCGGGGAGACTCAAATTCAGGACCTCGAGCTCACCACTTCCAGGTGCTAACCACTTGCCCACTGCCTCCCCTAATATATACATATGTGCACAATGCACATGTATATATTATATATTATGTATGTATATGTGTGTATATTTGTATTTGTATATATATATATATCATACTAGTCTCTCTCACGCAATTCTCTAAGGCATAATCATTCTCAAAAGCATGCTACTTTTACCACCAACTACAAACACATTAGCAAGCCCTCTATAAGAAAACAAAGATTTGTTTTTCTTACCCACAACAGTCATCGTTTTGGTCATTTTGTCCTCATGGAAGTTTGGGGATTCTCCCATAACCTTACAGGTGTAGTTGCCAGAAGCATTCAAATCAACCTCTTTCAGGGTCACCTTCTCTGCTGTCGTCTCTTCTTCCTGTGGATAATTGATACTCAGTTGATATTCTTCAGTCTTAGCATCAAACATACACATAGAGCTGTATTTAACACCAATGTATCAATTCATGCTTGATGAAAATTTTTTTTGATAAGAACAATCACTGGGCCTAAGCAAAATTGGAAGCAAAAAGGACTGATAGCAAAGAGGAAATTAATGAAAAAATTGAAAGTAAGTGGATGGAATAATAAGTGGACTGTATTATGCAGAGATAAAGTGAAGCTGAAATACACAGGATATATGGAGTGTGTGATCCTCTGGTGCTAGTTCATCAGTTATAAAACTTTATTTTTTTCCAGTTCCAAAAGTATGTAATAAGCTAATCTGTACATTCAATTTGAAATGTTATACATCAATCACACACTTCCTATGAGACACAATCACACACTTCACATGAGACACAATCACAGACTTCACATGAGACACAATCACACACTTCCTATGAGACACAATCACACACTTCACATGAGACACAATCACACACTTCACATGAGACACAATCACACACTTCACATGAGACACAATCACACACTTCCTATGAGACACAATCACACACTTCACATGAGACACAATCACACACTTCACATGAGACACAATCACACACTTCACATGAGACACAATCACACACTTCCTATGAGACACAATCACACACTTCACATGAGACACAATCACAGTTCATGAACACATCCTTCCCCTTCTTCCTTAGAAGTAAATATATTTGGTAGATGTTTTCAGCTTCAAGCATTAACTAAGCACTTAACCCCTTGAGACCCACAACGTTATTTCCATTGTAATTTGGGTACCATTAGACGATTTCAATTAATATAAGCAATGTTTTATAGATATGACATGCCTAGTATCATTGTTCAGTAACTAATTTGGTATATTAAGTTAGTTTTCGTAATTTTATGGCTAACAACACGGTTTTATATATCAAAGGAAAGATCTGGGCGTGAAGGGATTAACAAGACCTGCTAAGCGGTGTGGTACAATACTTACAATGACTGTTAAGTAGTTGTCTGCAAAGATGGTTATTGGGTCCGCGTCTTTGGGCTGAAATCTATCAAAAACCCTCATTAGTACAGAATCCTGGTATCTATTGTTATCATTATTCATATATACTACTACAAATATTTATATATCCTATCTATCTATCTATATATCTATTTATCTGTGTTGTATCTATGTTGCCCCCAAGTGCCCCCCCGATTTTTACACCTCTTGTTCGGTCACTGCGTTGAGGTCAAACTTTCCTATCCTAGCATGAACAAATAATCAAATATTACACAAACACACAACAAACATGAAGAAAACTTACTAAAAGAATTAAATATATTACTTACATATATCTGTATAGCCTATCTATCCATCTATCTATCTACACCAGTTTTTACACCCCTTGTTCCGCCACTGCATTGAGGTCACACTTTCCTATCCTAGCATGAAAAAATAATTATAATCAAATATCACACAGACACACAACAAACATGCAACAAACTTACTTCAAGAACTCCAGGTCGTTGTGGGACCAGGTGATGAAGATGGGCGTCTCGCTGCTCTCGTAGACACACTCCAGCGTGACATTGGTGAACCGCTTTACGTACTCCGGCACTCGCAGGTTCGAGATAATGACGTCCTGACTCAGGCCTGCAATACAAATGACATCCAAATTAGAACAAATAAAAAAAAATCTTAAAACACTTTCTCTCTTTCTACTTCTTCTTCTACTACTACTACTACTACTACTACTACTACTACTGTGTAGTAGGCCATAAAATTGGGTTTAACTTGGGCTTAACTTACTTAGAGTAATTACTACTACTTCTACTCTCTCTCTCTCTCTTTGTACTACTACTTATACTACTAGGACTACTCTCTCTCTCAGTGGCGTACCCAGAAAATTGAAAAAGGGGGGGGGGGCCAATATATATATATATATATATATATATATATATATATATATATATATTATATATATATATATATATATATATATATATATATATATATATATATATATATAATATACGTATATATATATATATATTTGTTTGTTTGTTAGTTAATATATTTCTTATTATTTAATCCTTGCAAGGGGGGGGGGGGGGGGGGCATGAACTCATGCCCTCCCCCCCCTCGGTACGCCACTGAACGGGACCATGAAACTATCGCTAGTTTTTCCGCAAAATATTATTTTTTTTTTAATTCATGGGTTTAAAAGGCAATATTTATGTTAGATGATTAAACCAATATGCTTGTAGTATTTTTACCTCCGCCAACAAAGTTGGAGGGAGGTTATGTTTTCAACCCGATCTGTCTGTCTGTTTGTTTGTTTGTTTGTTTGTTTGTTTGTTTGTTTGTTTGTTTGTTTGTTTGTTAGTGTACAGAATTTCTCGAAAAGTTACGAATAGATTTGGATCAAACTTGGTATACCAAGTCTATTTGGTATAAGGAAGAGCTGATTTAATTTTGGATGAAATCGAATCACAACTGTTGCCATGGCAACCAATTGATGAAATATTTAGTGTACAGGATTTCTCGAAACGTTACGAATAGATTTGGACCAAACTTGGTATACCAATTCTATTTGGTATACCAAGAACTGATTTAATTTTGGATGAAATCGAATCACAACTGTTGCCATGGCAACCAATTGATGAAATATTCGGGCGGAGGTATGCGCTCTACTGAGTGCCCCCCTCCCTAGTTTCAATATGTTATCATGCGTGTTTCACAGTCCCAAGTTCGGGTTTGGGTTAGCCAGCCAACCTTGTTAGGAGGCCTTATTTCTTCCCTTTCTGCCTTACATCACGGTGACCATCGATGTTAGGTGGCCAGCAAGAGTAAGTACGCGTGTATCATTGTCTATGCAAGACACAGTAGGTATGTAGAGTCAGGGAATAAAGAGTGAAATATGGGTTGTTTACATCGGGCAGCCAGACATTCCCACAGCCAGGCATAAGCCAAGCGTTATCACCAATCTGACATTATATTGGCTTTGATATTCTAATTCATCGGTCTTGATAAGAGGGAGTCTACTCTATAACATTTCCTTGATAAATCGATAATTATTAATGAGAAAACAGTGGTTTGTGGGACCGTATTAACGGGACCATAAAACAATCACATTTTATTTTTCTCACTTGCCCTTTGAACTATGATTTGCGGAGCTCTTATGACGTTTCTTTATTTATTGGAGGGTTTGTTCATTCAATTAAGCCGTTACTTACGCTGTCATGATATCTGTATAGCAGAAAGTACCCTTGTTGTTGTCCCTGTGACGTCATCATTTTCTTACGTCAACTTAAACCATTTCAGAAAACACTTTTTATTACGGCTTCAATCTTGGATCTGATTACCTTTTTAGAATCGGCATTTCATAGCATGAATTTTTATATACATTTCCCCATTCTTAATGTGCTATTTAAAAATTCGATAAAAATGTGAAGAAATATAAGCGTTGTGGCAGCCCCTTGCTACTCTGAATATTTTGATCATTATCCCACCAATTTCAGGTTTATGAAGCTTTTCGTGTTTGTCTGGTTCATGTCTGATATTTCCATATAGATAATGTACTTAGTGAAGCGTGTTAATAGGCTATTTGTATGAAAGCTGGTTGTCAACGTCTGTCAAGTCAACGCTAGTTTACCGCATTTTAATTTTATTTTTTTAATTTGTGGGTTTAAGGCAATATTTATGTTAGATGATTAAACCAATATGCTTGTAGTATTTTTTCCATATATCATGCGTGTTTCAGTCCCAAGTTCGGGTTTGGGTTAGCCAGCCAACCTTGTTAGGAGGCCTTATTTCTTCCCTTTCTGCCTTACATCACGGTGACCATCGATGTTACATCACGGTGACCATCGATGTTAGGTGGCCAGCAAGAGTAAGTACGTGTGTATCATTGTCTATGCAAGCCACAGTAGGTCTGTAGAGTCAGGGGATAAAGAGTGAAATATGGGTTGTTTACATCGGGCAGCCAGACATTCCCACAGCCAGGCATTAGCCAAGCGTTATCAGCAATCCCTGACATTATATTGGCTTTGGTATTCTAATTCCTCGGTCTTGATAAGAGGGAGTCTACTCTATAACATTTCCTTAATGAATCGATAATATTAATGAGAAAACAGTGGTTTGTTTGACCGTATTAACGGGAGTCTCTCTTTCTTCTACTACTACTACTACTACTACTACTACTAATACTAATACTACTATACTACTCTCTCTCTCTCTCCCCCTACTACTACTACTACTACTACCACTACTACTATCAAAATCACTGCAATAACAACACCTATATATCAAAAACGATAAAGAGGATACAATATATAAAATCAACTCTTGTAGGATAACTAAGCTTAGTGTTGTGAATGAGGTGGTTCTGGTAGCCTTGTGTGGCATTACTGGGCCTGAGGGTGGAGGCTATTTAGGAGGCTCTGTGGGTAAGGGGCGAGAGTGGCTGTAATAGAGGGAAGGACGGCAGACTCGCAAACATTAGGTGTGTGTGTGTGTGTGTAGGAGTGCTCGAATGGAGGACAAAATTCAGAATGAGACACTATTTCTGAACCACAATCATTCACAAAACATATTCTCTTCCTTGTCCCTAACATGCTCACTCCATTGATTTAACTTCGCAACGATATTAAAGATTCTCTCTCTCTCTCTCTCTCTCTCTCTCTCTCTCTCTCTCTCTCTCTCTCTCTCTCTCTCTCTCTCTCCTAATTATATTGGAATATATGCAAATTCTAGAGACAGCATAGGGAAGAGTAAACATAAACAGTTCAGGAGCAATAAGATAATCAATCATTGAATCAGTGTTTTAGACAATATTAGATAAAGCTTAATATGGGAAATAACTATAAAGGTACTGTATTAGTTATTATTATTATTAGTAGTAGTAGTAGTAGTTATCATTAGTATTAGAGACAGTTATCAGAGGTGAGTGGGAGGATCAGGGACGACCAGCGGTGGGGAGCAAGAGGATGTTTTCCCGCGCCGAGCTAATGTTAAGAAATGAAGTAAATTGGTTCTACTTGAGGGAGAGCAGGAGGGAGGGAGGGAGGGGGAGGATGGGCAAACAGCTGGAGAGAGAGAGAGAGAGAGAGAGAAGAGAGAGAGAGGGGAAGAGAGAGAGAGAGAGAAGAGAGAGAGAGAGAGAAGAGGAGAGAGAGAGAGAGAGAGAGAGGGGTCTATGATGACGCAAGACCAAAACAAGAAGCACGGAGATAAATGAAGATGAATTGGAAGAGAAGAGAAGATGTAAGGATAATGAGAGAGAGAGAGAGAGAGAGAGAGAGAGAGAGAGAGAGAGAGAGAGAGAGAGAGAGAGAGAGAGAGAGAGAGAGAGAGAGAGAGAGAGAGAGAGAGAGAGATTTTTGAGCCACTAGAAACAAATCAGTCATTCGCTCTTTGACAACTCTTTAGAAGCTTTGCCATCCGCAAAATATGAACATTCGTGGTATCATATTACTTGTGTCAATTTGCTCGACCATCCACTTTATCCATCTCCATTACATTAACTCGCTTCCTTACTGAGAACACGCTTGGTAATCAATTAAGAAAGTGAGGAGGGAACTTCAGAGATCTTGAGAGGAAGAAAAGTGAGGGAGGAGAGACTTGGGAAGGAAGGACTGCCAGGAGGAAAGGAGAGACGAGGAAAGAATGAGAAAAGAATGAGGAGAGAAGGTAAGTAATGAAGTATGAAAGAGCCTTAAAAAAAAGAGGAAGTTATGAAAGGGACTGATAAAATAAAAAGATAAGGATAAGAATGGGAAAAATTTACATTAATGAGACAATTTTCAGAAGCAGACGAATAGAAATAAACAAATTAGTAAAAGCCACAGCCTCCTGTCTCTCTCTCTGACTGAACACACACACACACACACACACACACATGCAAAGCCCCATAAATTTTTACTGGCGTCCTCTATCATCCACGAGTCATAAATCCGATACATAAATCCAGGATGACTTTGCAGCTTAACAGACGATTTCATAAACGTTGATATCAAAATGCTGACTTTTCTCCTATGAATAACGTAATGCATAAACACGTTTTAGCAAACAGTGTGGGTGCCTTTGATCGGCTTGTTTGCATTAATCCCGCGTGCCACAACCTTCACCCGGTATACCTATAAGCACGCCTTTGATGTATAACACTATAAACAATGCATACAAATTAATTGATATATTCATGAAAGGAGAGACCAGACGCTCAGGCTTCTGAAGGGCTGGCTATTGAAATTCCTACTAATTAAGGCTATTAAATGTAGCCCGTTGTTGTAATATAATCAAAAGGGACAATTATCATCATTCCATCTCCTACTACAATTACTACTACTACTACTACTATTACTATCATTACACAGGCACCCTTAGCACGTACTAATATCACCACACAGACCTGTAGCACACACAACACTGCTCGCTTTTGTATATAGAAGGTAGCACAATATTATCAAACCTATTTTTTTTTTATAACTCCCTGGTTCAACAACACCGATATCATGTATTCTCACGTCCATCGCCCTCCGGCCCTCCGCTCTTATGGCTATGGTGGTGAACTAGATGATAATACACTTTAAAAATTATTGTTACACTGCCTAATTGTGAGTGAACATACCTGGGAACAAATGTGTGTGTGTGTGCTAGTGTGAGTGTGTGTGTGTGTACGTGTGTGTTAGTGTGCTTGCCTGTTTGTTATTTTAGGGGTTAGTGAAGGGAGGGGGGCGGCTCATGGCACTTCCACCCAACCCCCAACAACACTATTGATCTGGTTACCGGTGGAGGGCAGACGAACCCCCCCTTCCCCTCCCCCCACTACACACACCTCTCCACCCCCTTCCCCAACCACCGAACACCCCCCACATCCCCCTCCCACGCCCCCTCCCCTCACCCACTACACACACCTCTCCACCCCCTTCCCTAACCACCGACCCCCCCCACATCCCCCTCCCTCATCCTCACGCGCCACCAACAAGTGAGTCACCGGAAAGGCAGAAGCAAATAATTCTTTCAGACGGCATTTCATTTTTATTTTACAGCGACAAAGAAATTGATTATAATGTCAATACGTGTGGAAACGGGTTATCAATGAGCCATAAAAAATTCACTTTACTCATTTATCCTTAGCTCATTACTATATTAGTTGTCAATTATGTGTAGAGGTGCTTTGCGAGGCGAACTCCTTATACACACCTTGCTACACCGGTGACCATCGAACTATAGCCATTCCACTTAACTTCACTGCATGGCCAACTGGTAGAGGCCGCGAGACCGACACGACGTAGTTCCTGTTACTTAACACTACCTACATCTACCTCTCTTCCCCATCCATGAATGTATCCAGACTCCTTTTAAAGCTCCCTATTGAATAACCCTGACCATGTAGCTGCCCCGTGTCCTAAGATGGTATAGGTGGACTAGCAAATATGTGATTACAAAGCTATGCAAATCGGCCACCCCCTAGATCCGTCATTGCTCACTCATCTCTCTCATTCTCTCTCCCACTCCCTCCCTCTCTCTCTCTACTATAACTTACGCTGCAGAAATGTGAAGAAAAGCAATAAAATGAAGCGTTGTCTGGCCAAAAATCATCCTCTTCCTCCTCCCAGCTGCCTGCACACACGTCCTGCTACCTCGCTATCTCGCCCTCGACTATCGCTCGTACCGAATTACTCAAGGAACTCAACTCTGCTTCGAAACAGCAAACCTTTCCCTTGTTTCCTTCCCACGCCCTTACCTGTTGACCTTTAACCAATAATTATTGACCTGTAACATTATCTAAGTCTTAAATGTTAGTAAATGTGAGTTTGTATAGTGTTGGAATAGTTTTGTAATATTTTTTTTGATGTTTCGTTAGTGCTTCGAACTTGTTAAAAACGTCGCAGAGGATTATGGGTAGGATATCATTTTTTTTTTTTTTTTTTTTTTTTGCTACGTAGTTTGTGGGTTGCTAAAGGACTGGATTGCGCTGTTACTGTATCGCGCGTTGTGTTGGTTTGGAAGTACCCCAATGATACTACCTCGTACACTCTATAGTCTACAGTCTACCCTCTTGTCTACTTAGCAAACTATTTCTGACCCCTATTGTCTGTTCCTGGTGCCTCTACTCCCCAGAAAATGCGATTCACATGCGAAATTGGATCCTTTACGGCAAATAGGATAAGAGAGGATTACCTAAAGCTCCTTCATTAATATATTCCGATACTATTGTGTTAGAGAGGCGGAGATGGAGGCGAGAGGGAGGCATTCATTATTCATTGTAAGGCCTAAATTATCATCTAAGAGAGAGAGAGAGAGAGAGAGAGAGAGAGAGAGAGAGAGAGAGAGAGAGAGAGAGAGAGAGAGGAGAGAGAGAGAGAGAGAGAGAGAGAGAGAAGAAGGAGAGAGAGAGAGAAGAGAGAGAGAGAGAGAGAGAGAGAGAGTAAACTTCCATATATGTGATTGTTTACAGTTTTGAAGTTAATTAATTTCACTGGCATGCATACTTCCGGATTTAATTTGATCGAGACTATATGGATGAGAGAGAGAGAGAGAGAGAGAGGAGAGAGAGAGAGAGAGAGAGAAGAGAGAGAGAGAGAGAGAGAGAGAGAGAGAGACTTTCTCTCCCCTCCCACGCACTGATCAGTACACTCCGTCACGTATCTTTCGCTTGATCAGATCGCATCTCACACCCTCCTCTCTCTCTCTCTCTCTCTAATTGTCCCTCCAGCCTAAACACATGTCCATGGCGAGTTAGGATGTGCCGTATGGTCAGTGAGAGAGAGAGAGAGAAAGAGGAGAGAGAGAGAGAGGAGAGAGAGAGAGAAGAGAGAGAGAGAGAGAGAGAGAGAGAGAGAGGAGAGAGGGGAGAGAGAGAGAGAGAGTGAGTGAAATGAGGTGCTGTAAACCCTCTTTTTCTCTTCTGTCTCTCTCTCTCTCTCTCTCTCTCTCTCTCTCTCTCTCTCTCCTCTCTCTCTCTCTCTCTCTCTCTCTCGCAAAAAAAAGCATGTATCTATTCTTTCCCTGCCCTTTTTCTGCCTTCTTATTTGTACCCTATACGTGAGCCCTGTCTTCCCATCCTTGACCTGCCTCCTAACTTCCTTCCTAACCATTGCTTCCTATCCCCTGAACCATCCCCGCCTACCCTACTCTGCTCCACCTCCCTACCCTATCCTGCTCCACCTCCCTCCCTTAGACCCTTCCACCTCCTTATCCTCAAATTTCCTCCACATAACTCCTTCCCTAGAAACCCAATTTTTTGCAGCATCTCTTCACCCTTTGCTGAGTTTTTTTTATTTTTTTTATTTTACATTCTTGAGCTTTTGAGTTAAAATTTGTGACCGTATTAGAGCTTGTGACTTAAATTTGTGACCGTATTAGAGCTTGTGACTTAAATTTGTGACCGTATTTGAGCTTTTGACTTAAATTTGTGACCGTATTAGAGCTTTTGACTTCCATTTGTGACCGTATTAGAGCTTTTGACTTATATTTGTGACCGTATTAGAGCTTTTGACTTATATTTGTGACCGTATTAGAGCTTTTGACTTCCATTTGTGACCGTATTAGAGCTTTTGACTTCCATTTGTGACCGTATTAGAGCTTTTGACTTATATTTGTGACCGTATTAGAGCTTTTGACTTCCATTTGTGACCGTATTAGAGCTTTTGACTTAAATTTGTGACCGTATTAGAGCTTTTGACTTATATTTGTGACCGTATTAGAGGTTTTGACTTATATTTGTGACCGTATTAGAGCTTTTGACTTCCATTTGTGACCGTATTAGAGCTTTTGACTTATATTTGTGACCGTATTAGAGCTTTTGACTTATATTTGTGACCGTATTAGAGCTTTTGACATATATTTGTGACCGTATTAGAGCTTTTGACTTATATTTGTGACCGTATTAGAGCTTTTGACTTATATTTGTGACCGTATTACATTAGAGCTTTTGACATAAATTTGTGACCTTATTATACAAGGCTAAGGGAATACGGTCTCCTCATTGGTCTTGGTATTATATATAACTTACAACATTTTCCTTTCTTTAATCATCCTGGGAGAATTGTATAGTTTAGTTTTCCTACCAACTTTGTACAATCATCAGCCACATTTGTCTTCAACCTCTCTCCTTTCTGTCACTTGTAAGTCCTTTTGGTCACCTCCCTCCCCTCCCCTCCTGTACCATACCCGTACCGTACCCGTACCGTACTGGTCATCAATTTACTCTAGGCGAGGGTCTAGCTAATTATCCTCCTGAACAGAATGGATCCCGACGTCATTATCTCCGTGGTCCCCATCTGCCACTCTCTCTCTCTCTCTCTCTCTCTCTCTCTCTCTCTCTCTCTCTCTCTCTCTCTCTCTCTCTCTCTCTCTCTCTCTCTCTCTCTCTCTCTACAACATTCTCTGCATCTTTTCCCTCCCCCCCACTACCACCCCTCACAGACCCACTCCACTCCTCTCTTTCTTTCAATTAACACCCTTCGTCTTATATTAGTTATCCCTCTTTTTTCTGTTCCTCATACGTTCCTCCCTTTCTCTTGTGCGTTAACTTTTATCTCGTTTCAACCATAATTTATTCAGTTTACATTTTTTTTTGTATGGAGGGAAATGTTGAGCATCTTCACTGACGGGTAATGAAAGAAGGAAACTAAGGAATCGAGCTCTGGGTTGTTTTTTCCCTTGTTGTTGTCTGAGTAGGAACTGTAATATTATATTTAAAAAACAATTAGCGCAGTTCCGTCATAAGTTGAATCTCTGCATTATTTTTTTTTAATATTTTGTCCTTAAAAAAACAGCGGGTTCGTGGACTATGTGTGTGTGTGTGTATGTGTGTGTGTGTGTGTGTGTGTGTGTGTGTGTGTGTGTGTGTGTGAGAGAGAGATAGGGTGGCACGCAGGTGGATGTGTATAGGGCGGAAGGGCAGGCAGGCAGACAGGTATATGTAGGCTATACTTCCCAGAACACAATAACCTTAATTAGAAAGAATAACGCGGTAACTTAATTATACACGCATCGTTACAAACTGACGAAGGAAACAACATTAAAAGTTACGATGTTCTTTATGCCACTCATCTACCCATGCCCCCCCCCCCCCTCCTATAACACCCATACCCCACGCCGGACGGGAAGCGGAAGGAGGCGGTGTGTTTGTGTGTATGGGGGGGGGGGGGGGGGGGGGGGGGGAGCAAGAGTGGAGTGGTCGTGAAGGCAGGTTTTAGCACGAAGGTTAACGAGGTGATTAACACGCTCTCGTGACTGCCTGGCTCAGCTTTACGATAATCAAGGCTTAACCATAACCACACACACATATAAACACAAACACACATAAACAAACACACATACACATGAAATGTGTTGTGGAAAAAATGTTGCAAAGAATTTAATTTGTAAGGAAATATATTGGTTGAAGAGGAGAAAGAGAAAATACATTAAATCTGAAACTTTGAGAAACAAAAATGGGCACAATGGGTGGGGATAAGGGGAGGGTTTTGGCATGAGAAAAGTATGTATAGGAGGGAAGGGCCAAATAGAAGATGGGGAACGCCGGTGACAAGAGCAATTGGGGAAAAATGCGCGCGCGCGAGAGAGAGAGAGAGAGAGAGAGAGAGAGAGAGAGAGAGAGAGAGACGAGAGAGAGAGAGAGAGAGAGAGAGAGAGCGAGAGCGAGAGAGCACCTACATGTTCAAATAAAACTGAAAGTCAAAACATAAAAACTCCAAAATGACAAACAACCGTTCGTATCCAACACTAAAAGCTGACAAATCCCATTCCATTAAATAAACTGTCCTAAAATTTAGTTTCAGTGAGCTGTGAAGGCCATTCGTACCCTACATCGTGACTTGCTATGATATCTCTCTCTCTCTCTCTCTCTCTCTCTCTCTCTCTCTCTCTCTCTCTCTCTCTCTCTCTCTCTCTCGCAGGCTGGCAGGATAAGATAAGATAATTTGATCCTATCTAGACACTTTGCAAGTACCAACTACAAGGTTATTGACTATACAAAGCGCCACCACGCCAGGACGAACTTGGTGGACTCGAACCGCTGACCGAATGCAGGGACTCTACACGCGTAACAACAACTCTACCAACCGCGCCACCCTGGCGGGTAGGCTGGCAGGAACAGAGGATGGTAAACCAGGAAGGAAAGGAAGAAGTATGCGAAGAACTGCGGCTGAATGTAAATTAGGATTGGCCTGCAAAATGTTTTCGAGAGAGAGAGAGAGAGAGAGAGAGAGAGAGAGAGAGAGAGAGAGAGAGAGAGAGAGAGAGAACGTCACGGCGGGGATCAGGTGGTATATGGTCACCTCTGTCGCACAAGGTGGAATTAATTACATGCAGGCTTCGCTTACAACTGGTTCGCTTTGTGTGTGTGTGTGAGTGTGAGTGTGTATATGTGTATGTGTGTGTGTGTGTGTGTGTGGACCCTAGCCGTGAAAGAATTGAATTGGTCTTCGCCACACCACTATAATTGGTAAACACTAAACAGGCGTCAGGTACACAGTAGAAAAATCTATAATAATATAAGCGAAAGTGTGTGTGTCTGTCTGTGTGTCCGCGATAGGTGCCGCCCCCCGTGGCGGAATCCCATCATATGGCAGTTTTGGAACCGGGTCGACCAGGGGAACATTTTAAGCCCACTTATGGGATGATCCGATCACTTTTATTTTATTTTTATTTTTAGTAGCCTATTAGCGAGAATTGTGAAGAAAAAAAAGTGGGTTGCGAGAATTGAGGAAACCTTGATGTAGGGTGATGGGTAATGGGTGAGTGAATGGGTGGGGTGATGGGTAATGGGTTTGGGGTGATGGGTGAGTGAATGGGTGGGGGGTGATGGATTGGGGGTGATGGGTGAGGGAATAGGTGGGGGTGATGGGTAATGGGTGAGTGAATGGGTGTGTGGTGATGGGTAATGGGTGAGTGAATGGGTGGGGGATGATGGGTAATGGGTGAGTGAATGGGTGGGGGATGATGGGTAATGGGTGAGTGAATGGGTGGGGGGTGATGGGTAATGGGTGAGTGAATGGGTTGGGGGTGATGTGAATGGGTTGGCGTTAATACATACATTTCTACATCCATGATTTTAGGAAAGTTAGAAGGGGCTATCTGGAGAGTCTGTGTTTGGTGGGCCTTCGGCCCACCAAACACAGGTGGTGGGTCGGCCCACCAATAGCCCTCCGCAGGAGCTAGCCAAAAAGTCCGCCCGGGGGGCGGCTTTGCGGCTAGTAAGCACATAAAATACAATAAGGGTACTCAAGATCGTATCCTCCGCATTTACACCAATCAGAATTAATGTAAATAAGATTAAACGACCTTTCGAGACCCTCAAAATGACCTCTTCCTCCATTCGCCGCCGGCCAGACCCACAGGTTACAGCAATTAGTCTATTGGCTGTTAAGGCGAGACTATACACACTCAAGATCGACGCAAGGATGACAGACGTAACCTCAACAAGATAAGATACTTTGATCCTATCTAGACACTTTGCAAGTACCAACTACAAGGTTATTGACTATAAAAAGCGCCACCACGCTAGGACGAACTTGGTAGACTCGAACCACTGACCGAATGCAGGGACTCTGCACGCGAATCCGTGACTCTACCAACCGCGCCACCCTGGCGGGTTAACCTCAACAAGCTCTCTCACTCCTGACTAAGTAAACACGCCGATAGATGGCAGTGTTGTGGGTGAAGGACAAGATGTTCACCGATAGAGTGCAGTGCTAAGGGTTGAGTTTAGTTTAAGGCCACGCCGGTAGAGGACAGGGAAGTAGTAGAGGGACGGTTATTTAGTCTTTTATTATTTTAGACCATGAACCCTCCTCTGAGACGTTTGTTTGTGTATGTATGTTACTAGTTTCAACAGTTACGATGCCAGTCTGTCCACCTGTTTGTCCTTCTGTCTACAGCGGGGTGCGTGACAACAACCATCACAGTAAATTATTACAAACACACCATACCACTGCATAATTCACAGTCAAGTCTACAAGCCATCACGCTATCACGTTATGCATAGAATATAGTAATTACCTTAAAATACCTTTCATTACTTCACGTTAACAGGAGGAAGAGGAGGAAGAGGAGGAGGGGGAAGGAGATGGAAGAGGGGGATATAGGGGAGAAAAGTGGCATCTATTATCACGTTGAGGTCATAAATATCGTGTATATGGTAATCATCTTCCACTTTAACCAATGTGTGATGCATTGTCAGCAGGGCGAGGAGCAGGTGGACTCTGTGTGGAGGGAAGGGTGTGTGCAGGGGTATGGCGGTGGTGGGCAGGGGAGGTACAGGGAGAGGAAGGGAGAGAAGGACGGGGAAGAAGCTTTTTGGTTATGCAAGGTTGAGGACAGAGGTGGGAAGGAGAGTTTTAGTGTGTAACGAAATAGAAGAATGAGGGAGTGAGGACAGTGAGTTTGTGAGTGAAGAGAGGGAGGAATGAAACTTTGTGGATGAGAGAGAGAGAGAGAGAGAGAGAGAGAGAGAGAGAGAGAGAGAGAGAGAGAGAGAGAGAGAGAGAGAGAGAGAGAGAGAGAGAGAGAGAGGACAAGGGCAAGTCGACTGCCATGACAAAACAAGTACTGTAATTCTTTAGCTCATGACCACAATTATATGAGTCACGAGGGGAACTGAGGGGACGGAGGAAGGCACGCGCCCTACAACTCTACTTCCCCTTGCTTCTTTTTTTTTCTACTGCAACTACAACCCATCCCTTTGCCACCCTCACCCCTCCAACACCCTCCCTCCTTAAAGCCTTTACTTCTATATGAGCGCCCTCCCCACCACAACCACATCCACTATCCTTATCCTTATCCTTGCCGTACCCTTCCTTACTCGTCTTCCCGTTTACCCCCCCCCCCCCCCAAAAAAAAAAAAAAAAATCAAGGTGGGCAGATTGATTTAAATGGTCTTACATCTTTTCATAACGATTTCTAAGCTTTATAAGTATCCTAATAACTGATCCACATATCCATCCTTCCACCCTAACCACCCACTCAAACACTCTCTCCTTCCCTCATTCTTCACTACTGTGCTCATCTTTCAACCATTTCCTATCTCTGTTTAGCTTCTTTTTTATGTTTCCCCTCCGTCGGATTTCATATTTTCCCCTTCCGTTGGCTATAAATTTTCACATCTGTTTCTATTTGTGTCTGGCAATTTCCATGGACCTGTCTTAATCTTGATAAACTAGTCCTTTTCTTTTTCTTTTCCTTAATCATCAACTCTAATAAAAAAAAAACTAGCCAGTTCCGAAGATGACAGTCCGAAAGATATTATGGCTTGCCGTTGGGCACCCTCCTAACAAAACAAAGCACACACACACACATATTCTCTCTCTCTCTCTCTCTCTCTCTCTTCTCTCTCTGATAAGTACCTGTGTTTATGCAAGAGTGACACCAACAACCTTTCCTGCTTGATATTTATTTGACATTTACAAAGTTTCTCGAATAAAAGACAAAAACATACGTGCGTTTCAATCCAGCGGAAAAC
>JACEEZ010003836.1:237500-242500 GCA_016584305.1 Chionoecetes opilio
ACCCAGACTGAACCGAGAGGGCGTGGCAGTCCCCCCCCTCCCCTTCCCCTCACACGTCTGTATTTTTGGGTCATTCCCCACTCCCCTCCCCAACACTTCTTCCCCTTCCCTTGCCACTCACCCAAGCTGTAACTTTATGGAGCGTGACTGTGTGACTGTGTGTGTGTGTGTATGTAAGGACGTTTTTTGTATTATAATAATACGTTTGTTATTTGAATCGTCTTAGTATTACCACGAAATCAGAGGTAAGGAACAGACAAATACATACATTGGAATTAGAGATGAAAGAAAAATGGAAGAAAAAACCTTAAGACGGGAAACACGAAATAAAATGTGGAAAGGAAAGGAAATGGAAATCTATAATGGAAAGGTAGAAAAGGAAGAAAAAAGGGAGGGTAGATGGACGATAGGAAAGGAAGAGACGGAAATAGAGAGAGGGAGGGAGGGAAAAACGGTGTTGCGGCTGTATTGTGCATTGCGTCATCAGTCCTCGCCGGTGGTGGTGTCTGAAGGTGACTCGTGCACACCTGGTCCCCCTCCCCCTTGTCCTTCCCCCCCTGCCCTCACTATGGCCTCTCATCACCTGTTTCCTGCACGCCCATCACTACCTTTTCCACCTGTCCAAGCCTTCCACCTTCCCTAATTTAATACTCATTATCTAAAGTATTCTTCGTTTTTCCTATTTACTTCGTTTGTATTCACTAATTTTCTTAACAGCTTCATATGTGCCTCTTCGTTAGTACCTCTCTTTACTACTACTACTACTACTACTAGCTATAACTACTTTTACTACTACTACTACTAGCTTCATAACTCCTTTTCTACTACTACTACTACAACTAACTCCTTCTCTACTACTACTACCACTACTAACACCTCTCTCTACTACTACTACTATCACCAGCTTCATAACTCCTTTTCTTCCTCCCTCCCTCTCTGAACGCCATACCCACCGGTCATTTCCTTAACATGAATCACTATAATGCCTTCCCCTCCCCCCTCCTACCCTCTCCCCCTACTTAATTCCCTTCCCACAATGTACCTAATCCCCCTACTTCCCCTTTTCCCCCTACCGCACACGCATCCCGTCCTTTTTTTTCCCCTGTACTTTTTTCCATGGATCTTACGTACGCGTTCTGCCCCGTCACATGCCCCCCCTCCCCCTCCATTGCTTCCTTCCCCCCCTCCATTGCTTCCTTCCCTCCCCCTCCCCCTCCATTGCTTCCTTCCCTCCCCCTCCCCCTCCATTGCTTCCTTCCCTCCCACCTCCCCCTCCATTGCTTCCTTCCCTCCCCCTCCCCCTCCATTGCATCCTTCCCCTCTCCCCCTCTCCCTCCATTGCTTCCTTCCCTCCCACCTCCCCGCCACTCTTAACTTCTTTTAATCTTCCTTAGCACTCTTCTTTATTCATCTGTCGCCACCTTCTTCACTTCACCAATCTTCTTAATGACTAACTTTCTTTTCTTTTCTTCCTCTTTTCAAACTCAAGCTTTTTTCTGTTCTGTTAAAAGTAATGCTTTCTCTACCCATCCATTACTGCCTTTTTTCCTAATTTCCTAAGCGATTTCCTGGTCTCTTATTTTCTATATAGTCTAATTTCCGCAAAGTTCTCGATCTCATCAGACCCACATGAAAAAATACCTTTACCTAATGAAGCGGAAGGAAGCACGTAACAGAATACCATTAAGCTTCTAAAGCACCGCCCAGGAAAACAGACATGAAGCCAAAGACCCTTAAATGGTCCTAACTGACCCTTTCCTTTCAATTCAGTGGCTATAACAGTCTGCCAATTCGTCCCTTTATAAAACGGCAACAACTGCATCCCACTTTCCTTCGTAGACACTTAAAATTCCCGCCGCCGCAACACACCTGTGGAATAAGTGGCTGGGCGTGGCTGTGGAAGGGGGGGAGTGAGGGGTGAGGAGGAGTGTGGTGGGTGGGGTGAGGAGGGGACGAGGAGGAGTGTTGTGGGTGAGGAGGGTGGTGGTGGGAGTGAGGAGAGGAGCGTGGGGTGGGTGAGGAAGGGGGTGGGGTGGCGGGCGCCGCAGGAAACTTGCATCGCTCAGACAGGAATGACGTCACGTGGGGCTGTCTGGGTCCTGTCACGCGGGGCTGTCTGGGTGCGGTCACGTCTTGGCTCCCGTCAGCGAGGGCGCGGCGAGGACGAGGCAGTAATACGACTCAGCAAGAAAAAGGTGAGGCCAGTGGACTGAGCCGCTTTGGACTATTGAACGTGCTCTCTACTCAAGACTCGTTTTTGGTCAGCCACAAAATTCAAAGACTCTCAATTCAAATTACGTTGTAGGTCAGCCAGGAAATGGAAAATTGACTGAAAACCAATACAGCCTTCCATCTGGATCCCAGGCTGCATAGTTCTCGTTTTTCGTGAACAAACAGATAAGATAAAATTTTCATCCTATCTAAACACTTTGCAAGTACCAACTACAAGGTTATTGACTCGTGAACAAACAACGTCTCGTCATTTGACAACCACATAATTGGCTGCATACACTGCACAGTTACCTTAAAGCTCCTTGGTTAAAGTAGAGGCTTTATTCATCCTACGGTCGCAAACCTTTGAATAAATCATGAAAATAGGATGAACTTTCATAACATCGCTGTATAGAGATTTCAGTAATCTTCCTTACTATTATCATTATCATTACCAATATCATTATTTTTGACATTATTATAATTACTATCATTATCATAATTATTACTATTGCTAATATCATTATTCATATCATCATTATCACTATATATAATTTTACCAACGCCACCATTTTGTTCTACCAATACCAATAACGATGCTGATAATTCATAAAAAATTTAATCAATCTGAACATTCCAGCTCGGCACAATGACAGGCCTCCATGGTGATTCAATATCCTGCCATCGTCACCACGCTGTCACGACCGTCACCATACTGCTGTCACTATAATCACATTGCCATCAGCTTCATAACGCCACGAATATAATATCATATCATGTCCCGTGCTGGTTACTCTTCGGACAAAAGGGGGAACACAAAGTGGAAGTGTTGTAGTTTTTCGTTGTTTTTCATCAGCAAGATTAGTAAAATATCAGCACGTTGTGAAAGGAAGAAGAAAAAGAAATAAGAAAAAAAAGATAGATTAAGGAGGAGGAAGAAGGTAGAGAAAAGGTAATAAAGAAAAAGAATGATACAAAATAAGGAAACAAAATAATGGTATCTTCGAATAGAAGCAAGAAGAGAGGAATGGCGACAGGAGAAAGAGCGAGGAAACGTAGAATAAATAGGAGAGAGAGAGAGAGAGAGAGAGAGAGAGAGAGAGAGAGAGAGAGAGAGAGAGAGAGAGAGAGAGAGAGAGAGAGAGAGAGAGAGAGAGAGATGATAATAAAATAGCCCAGAAAGGAAAGAAAATGACAACAGGAGCATAAGACGTTGAAAGTACGAGGGGAGAAGAAAGGGAAAGAACGTTTTATGGGTGACACATACGAAGATAAGGAAGAGTGAAGAAAGAAAGAAGACAAACAAACGTTGGGTGTAAAGATAAACGTAAAGAATTGAATAATAAGGTGAAAGTATTGCAGTAGTTCGTTCACACAGGGAGGCCGGAAATGAAGAGAATGGAGGAGGAAGAAGCAGGAGATTAAGATAAGTGGCAGGAAGAGGAGTGAGAAGAGGGTGGAAAAGGAGGAGGAGGAGGAGGAGGAGGAGGGGAGAGGGAGGAGGAGGAGGAGGAGGAGGAGGAGGAGTGAGAAGAGGGTTGAGAGGAGGAGGGTTGAAGAGGAGGAGGATTTAGCGAAGACAATGACAGCGACGTCGAAATAAAAAATAAAAAAAGATACGGAAAATGTAAGAGTATATAAATAATAATAAAAAAAGAGAAGCAATAAGAATACAAGATAATACAAGACAAAGAAGCCAAGATAGCAAAGGAGAAAGACAAAAGGAAACGAGCAAAATAAATCAACTTGAAACGAACTACTTCCAAAAGATCAGAGAAAATAAGTGACGAGGATGGAAGAGACGAAAATAACTTGTTACTGTCATGTCACGTCACCTTGAAAGACGTGACTTGCACCTCATAAACACCTCTTCCCTCCCTCCCACTCCTTTTCTCTCCCTTCCACTCCTTCTCCTTCCCTCCCACTCCCTCTCCCTCCCTTCCACTCCTTTTCTCTCCCTTCCACTTCTCCTTCCCTCCCACTCCCTCTCCCTCCCTTCCACTCCTTTTCTCTCCCTTCCACTCCTTCTCCTTCCCTCCCACTCCCTCTCCCTCCCTTCCAATCCTTTTCTCTCCCTTCCACTCCTTCTCCTTCCCTTCCACTCCCTCTCCCTCCCTTCCACTCCCTCTCCCTCCCTTCCACTCCCTCACCTTCCCTTCCACTCCCACACTGCAGTATCCTCCACCCACGGCCTTGTTACACTCTACTAATCCCTCACGCTTCTCTTGTCTCAATCCACGGTGCTGTTGTTGTTTTTTTCTTCATCCTCTGCTTCACGTCTCCGTTTGAAAGGCTTTATTTTCTTTTTGCTTGGCTTGGTTTTCTGATTGTCTACCTCTTTGATCTCTCTCTCTCTCTCATACTTTCTCTGTCTCACTGTTTCACTCTCTGTCTCACTGTTTCAATATCTGTCTCACTCCGTCTCTCTCTCTCTCTCTCTGCATGTGTATGTGCGTGTGTGCATGCATGTTTATCCCTCATGACAGGGCTCGCGTGATACACCTAATTAATTAAGAATAGAAAAAATAGAAGGAAAATAATTACTCTTCTACCCTTCTTTCCCGCCTGCCTGCCTGCCTGCGTTTCTTTCTTTCCATGGCTGCAGTTCTCTTTCTTTCTCTCTTTGTCTTTCTTTTCTTGGCTGCAGTTCGCTTTCTTTCCCTCTCTGTCTTACTTTCCTTGACTGCAGTTCGGTTTTTTTCCCTCCCGGCCTTGAAGGGTTCGGTCTGCCCTGCAAAACGATGACAGTTTCCCAAATGTATGGAGGCGATAAACGTGGGAGGAACGAG
>JACEEZ010003836.1:245000-257500 GCA_016584305.1 Chionoecetes opilio
TGCAAGCTTACAAAGGAAAAAGTCTGCTTATAAAGAATGTAATGATTCTGATTGGATTTTATCAGCTTTTAGTCACATGTGTGTGTGTGTGTGTGTGTGTGTGTGTGTGTGTGTTATTCACTCATGGTCTTTGTCCACGCGAGCTGGCTCGCGATCGCCAGTTTTCACCCTCTCAGTGCGAGCTTGGAGCTCATTATTACCGATCTTTGGGCAATGCTGGGACCTCACACAACACACACCCCATCCCCTTGCTCAAGGGGGACAGTAACCGCCCGAATTTGTCAAGTGAAAAATCCCAGGGAGCACGAGGATTCGAACCGCCTACCCACAGAATGGGAGCCCGTCACGTTATCAACCTGACCATCGCGCGGTGTGTGTGTGTGCGTACAATATATTCTCTGTCGTCTCGGTCCACGGCACAACAAGGCCACCAGGCTCATGGCTCATATTTTGTTGTATATTATGAAACCAGCTTATCCCCTCTCTGCACCGGCCTTACTCCTTCACTCCACTCCCCTGCAGCCTTTCACTCCACACCCTTTCTCCTCCACTCCTTCCTCACAACAAACACTTGCCTTTCTTACCAGCAAGTGAAGAAAGATCCAAGGCACAAAAACTTAATTCAAACACTGACCAGATTTTACGTCGTTTTCTTCCAAATCAAACAAACTTAATGGAATCTTATACACAAAGATTAATAGGTGATCAAATATAGATATGACGTTCACCATCTATTTGTTTTGCCCTTGACCAGTCCTTTGTGATGTAAGAAAAACGAAATACAGAGGTGATACGATAGAGGGCACATATACAGAGGAATAGAGAGGATAGAGAGGCACATATACGTTCACCATACAGAGGTGCTACGATAGAGGGCGTGGCAACACAACCAACAATCAACACTCAGGTGGCGATAATGACAGGAAGTACACGGGTCCTCCACCTGCCATAGTTACCGGGGAGGCGCGGCGCGGGGGTCCCACCTGTCCTATCCTGGTACTAGCGCAGGTAAGGGTGGCGTTACGGAGGACGGGGAACATAAGAACATCAGAATAAAAGAACATAAGGAAGCTACAAGAGGTCGTGATACCGGGAACATAAGAACATAAGGAAGCTACAAGAGGCTGAGACTTACACGTGGTAGTTCCTATAGCGAAAACAAGGGCGAAACATGGGAGTCACCTCAATGAAAATTTTTAGTACCTTAGAAATATACACTGTGATAGCCTGCAGGCTGGGAACACAGGAATATAACCCGAGGGAAAGACCAAAATAAACGAGAAAATAAAGTTAAGATATTAGTGTCTCAATTAGTGTCAGAGTAAAACATGCATGCACGTACACACACACACACACAAAGAAACTAGCACAGGAGCCACACACACACACACACACACACACACACACACACACACACACACACACACACACAAGAGCAGAAAAAGAGTAGACAAAATATACAAGCAGAAAATTACACTTAAATCATAGAACCAGAACAAATACACGGCTAAAAGCATCGCCTCATTCCAACGCAAATAAAGAAAAAAAAGAGAAAAAATATTACAGCTGAAACAAACATAACCACCACTACCATCTCCACTCCCTACCCACAAATCTCCTTCCCCAACCCTAACCCCACCACTACCACATTTAACCCCGTATCCCAGTAACATGCCACCAAGGTTAGGTTAATCCCACAGCACAAAAAACAGGTTGGGAGGCCTAGTGGTGACGGTGAACGACCTACAACAATCAAAGCCGCCGCCTCCTTGGGTTACCTGTGGGTGCTCGCTGGCCTCACTCCTGCATCACCCACGTACCTGAAACCATGAAGAAAACGGGATGTTAGTAATACATACAAGTAAACATGATTATATAAAAGTTAAAGTAATGTCTTAGTTAATAGGGAAGATCTAGGTCTTGGAGGCGGTGTGTAGTGGTGTTTTTTCTTTTTTCCTTTTAGGAGGAAGTTAATTATTAGCACAGATTTGTCACCAAGGGCAATATGTAAATGATGTCTGTATTATCTCTCTCTCTCTCTTCTCTCTCTTCTCTCTCTCTCTCTCTCTCTCTCTCTCTCTCTCTCTCTCTCTCTCTCTCTCTCTCTCTCTCTCTCTCTCCACACACACACACACACACACACACACAGAAAAAACGAGGAAATAGGAATTGATGGAAAAACATTAAAAAGCTATAAAATACAACCATTAACCCAACACTGTATTCATGCGGGAGACACAACCCCCTAGCCACCCCTTACAACCCCCCACAACATCCCTACCCCCACGCCCATCATGTGTGTGTATTCAGCTGCATGTCTCTGATGTTTAGGTACAGACAAATAACATGTGAGTCAAACAAACATTCATTCATTAGTTATGTGCTACAGGGCTACGAAGTACGAACCTATGAAACCAGTGGTGGTGATGGTGATGCCCCCCCCCTCCTCTAACCACTCCCAACCCCACCTCCAATCCTCTACCCACCCCCGCCCACGCACCCCCTGTACACTTGTGACGTGGAACACTTGTGGCAGAATGGCAGTAACGTCACTGTGGGTTCACCTGACGCCTTTCTTCTCCCCTGCTTTCAGCCTTGCCACCCACGCCCGCCAGGTATTCATCTCACACTCTCCATTGCGTCATTGTATCTTATCGAAGGCACAGGTACAAGAAGGCACAATACTTATTATCTTTCTGATGGCATTTATCAGCTGTGTATATTTATTCATCACACATAAGCGAAGTACTATCCGAAGTGTCATCCATGATAATTAATTACATAATATACTTTTTAACTCAGAGTCAAAGAGTATAGTTACTCTTTTCAAATGCGGTTGTCAGGTATTCTGCAATGGAACCAGCTTATTAATTTGTCTATCTGCCTGTCTGTCTGTCTACTTATCCTCACCGTTCGTAACAGCCATACCGGTACCAGTGGTTTATTATTCATCATATTCCACAAAATATCGTAGTCATAAAACAGAGATCGAGCTGAAATCCCCTGACAGATGAAATTCGTCAGTGATATTTTTCTGGCATTTTTTACATTTTTTATATTTACTTATTTTTTCATTTTTCTTATACGTGTGTGCTTATGCGTCCCGTGTTCCGTTACCGAGTACCTCACTCACACCCACACCCACACACTACACACATTTGGGTACTCCGTAGTGTAGGGGAAGCACACTCGGTTCACAACCGAGAAGTCCCGGGTTCGATCCCGGGCGGAGCGGAAAACAGATGGGTTGTTTCCTTAAAACCCGAGCCCCTGTCCACCCAGCAGTGAATGGGTACCGGGTGTTAGCCAGGGTTTGTATCCTGCTTCCCGGGGTGCTGGCTTCGGCCAAAACTAAGCACTAAGGATGAATGATAAAAATGTTGATATGGAGACGGGGCCATACGAGCGTCGCTCTGGCCCTGTAAAATACAACTAGATGAATACACACACACACACTCGGCGCTGCCCCAACCCCGGCAGGACCATCGGAAAAAACCCTCTGGACAACATATCACGAAAAAATATACTTCATGCCGATGGTGGGATTAGGGAGGGAGACAGATTCAGTTACGTACATCAAAACTGGTGGCATTCACACTTTTTCTGGTGAATAGAACACACACACACACACACACACACACACACACACACACACACACACACACACACACACACACACACACACACACACACACACACACACACACACACAATTAAGAGCTAGATATTACTGTAAAAAATTGAATCATGTTAAAAGTATCTATTTTTTCCCCTTTTTTCCAATTAAAATGTCTCTTAAAAGATCCTCGGTCCCCCATTTCCAAGCTTCAGTGTGTGTCTGAGTCGCTTCTCGCACTGCACGCGAACCACGACCCATCGGAGGCTTGAGAGGGGGGGAGGAAGGGATGCTGGATTGCTAAATTTATGGTGTGTGTGTGTGTGTGTGTGTGTGTGAGAGAGAGAGAGAGAGAGAGAGAGAGAGAGAGAGAGAGAGAGAGAGAGAGAGAGAGAGAGAGAGAGAGAGAGAGAGAGAGAGAGAGAGAGAGAGAGAGAGAGAGAGAGAGAGAGAGAGAGAGAGAGAGAGAGAGAGAGAGAGAGAGAGAGAGAATCATAGCAACTAAAGGGAAGTAAAAGTAAACCCGGAGATTAATCCCCGACTTAAAATCGGCCTAAGCAAATATTTGAATTAAGCCTCAACTCTGTTCTTGATCTTCTTCCTCTTGTTTCCTGGAGCCAACTTTTTTGCCAACCATCCCACCTCCTCCTCTCTCTTCCCCTCTCCTCTCCTTTATTTTCCTGTTTTTTTTTCTCTCTCCTCCCATTCATCACCCTGCCAATCCACATCGCAGCCTTCTCCCTCCTAATAAAGAAAAAATAATCAAGTTTATTTATGTAAATTATGTAAATCCGAAAATCGTCAGCGGTTTAGTGAGGGGAGACATCGCGGGGCAACAGATTATCGAGAGAGAGAGAGAGAGAGAGAGAGAGAGAGAGAGAGAGAGAGAGAGAGAGAGAGAGAGAGAGAGAGAGAGAGAGAGAGAGAGAGAGAGACTGACAAACTGACAGATGACAAACTGACAGATAGACAAACAGACAGACAGAAGGACAGACAGAGAGAGATAGACGGATAGGTAGACAGACAGATAGACAAACAGACATATAGACAGACAAACAGACATACATAGAAGAGAAACAGGTGGGAAACAACAAGGAAGATAAAGAAGGGAGACAAGCAAAGCAAGACAAAAAAAAAAAAAAAAAAATAAGCAACATTCCCTCTCTTGTTTGCCTTCCTCCGTTCTGTTGACACTGGAAGGTTGACTCAAAATCCTCGAAACTTTATCCTCCAACAGCAAGGAGGCTCGGAGGCGTGCAGTGTGGGGCGTCCCGTGAGCCCTGGGTTGAGGTGCCACGCCCCTGTGTCTCGCCAGGACCTTCGTGCTCAGGTAATCACTGGAATGCACAGACCTGACGCACCGGCATTACAGGTGTGTCCTTGTGGCAGTCCATCGATCTCAAGGTCATTACTATTTATATACAACAACTCTGCTGCCTACCTTTATGTGTATTATCTACTGGTGATAGTTATGTACATTCCGCTGCTGTCTTTATGTTTATTTTCTATACTGGTGATATTCATGTACATTCTCCTGCTATTTTTATGTTTAATATCTACTGGTAATATTAAAATTTGTATGTACATTCTGCTGCTATCTTTATGTTTATTATCTACTGGTGATATGTGGCATCTGATATGTCATGAAATTTACTGGTGACGCGTGGTAGCCGAAAACAGATGACCTACTTGCATTTAAAGGTATTTCTATGACCTGACTTCCGCAATCTTGTGGAGGTACAGGAGGTAAGTCGGGTTCGCTGCCAGTCACTGATTTCTTCGCAACAAAACAACGCGAGTCAAGCAAGTAATACAATACGTCTGAGTCAAGCAAGTAATACAATAAGTCTGAGTCAAGCAAGTAATACAATACGTCTGAGTCAAGCAAGTAATACAATAAGTCTGAGTCAAGCAAGTAATACAATAAGTCTGAGTCAAGCAAGTAATACAATAAGTCTGAGTCAAGCAAGTAATACAATACGTCTGAGTCAAGCAAGTAATACAATAAGTCTGAGTCAAGCAAGTAATACAATACGTCTGAGTCAAGCAAGTAATACAATAAGTCTGAGTCAAGCAAGTAATACAATACGTCTGAGTCAAGCAAGTAATACAATACGTCTGAGTCAAGCAAGTAATACAATAAGTCTGAGTCAAGCAAGTAATACAATAAGTTTGAGTCAAGCAAGTAATACAATAAGTCTGAGTCAAGCAAGTAATACAATAAGTTTGAGTCAAGCAAGTAATACAATACGTCTGAGTCAAGCAAGTAATACAATAAGTTTGAGTCAAGCAAGTAATACAATAAGTCTGAGTCAAGCAAGTAATACAGTAAGTCTGAGTCAAGCAAGTAATACAATACGTCTGAGTCAAGCAAGTAATACAATAAGTCTGAGTCAAGCAAGTAATACAATACGTCTGAGTCAAGCAAGTAATACAATAAGTCTGAGTCAAGCAAGTAATACAGTAAGTCTGAGTCAAGCAAGTAATACAATAAGTTTGAGTCAAGCAAGTAATACAATAAGTCTGAGTCAAGCAAGTAATACAATACGTCTGAGTCAAGCAAGTAATACAATACGTCTGAGTCAAGCAAGTAATACAATAAGTTTGAGTCAAGCAAGTAATACAATACGTCTGAGTCAAGCAAGTAATACAATAAGTCTGAGTCAAGCAAGTAATACAGTAAGTCTGAGTCAAGCAAGTAATACAATACGTCTGAGTCAAGCAAGTAATACAGTAAGTCTGAGTCAAGCAAGTAATACAGTAAGTCTGAGTCAAGCAAGTAATACAATAAGTTTGAGTCAAGCAAGTAATACAATAAGTTTGAGTCAAGCAAGTAATACAATAAGTCTGAGTCAAGCAAGTAATACAGTAAGTCTGAGTCAAGCAAGTAATACAGTAAGTCTGAGTCAAGCAAGTAATACAGTAAGTCTGAGTCAAGCAAGTAATACAATACGTCTGAGTCAAGCAAGTAATACAGTAAGTCTGAGTCAAGCAAGTAATACAGTAAGTCTGAGTCAAGCAAGTAATACAGTAAGTCTGAGTCAAGCAAGTAATACAATAAGTTTGAGTCAAGCAAGTAATACAGTAAGTCTGAGTCAAGCAAGTAATACAATACGTCTGAGTCAAGCAAGTAATACAATAAGTCTGAGTCAAGCAAGTAATACAATACGTCTGAGTCAAGCAAGTAATACAATAAGTCTGAGTCAAGCAAGTAATACAGTAAGTCTGAGTCAAGCAAGTAATACAATAAGTTTGAGTCAAGCAAGTAATACAATAAGTCTGAGTCAAGCAAGTAATACAATACGTCTGAGTCAAGCAAGTAATACAATAAGTTTGAGTCAAGCAAGTAATACAATAAGTCTGAGTCAAGCAAGTAATACAATACGTCTGAGTCAAGCAAGTAATACAATAAGTTTGAGTCAAGCAAGTAATACAATACGTCTGAGTCAAGCAAGTAATACAATAAGTCTGAGTCAAGCAAGTAATACAGTAAGTCTGAGTCAAGCAAGTAATACAATACGTCTGAGTCAAGCAAGTAATACAGTAAGTCTGAGTCAAGCAAGTAATCAGTAAGTCTGAGTCAAGCAAGTAATACAATAAGTTTGAGTCAAGCAAGTAATACAATAAGTTTGAGTCAAGCAAGTAATACAATAAGTCTGAGTCAAGCAAGTAATACAGTAAGTCTGAGTCAAGCAAGTAATACAGTAAGTCTGAGTCAAGCAAGTAATACAGTAAGTCTGAGTCAAGCAAGTAATACAATACGTATGAGTCAAGCAAGTAATACAGTAAGTCTGAGTCAAGCAAGTAATACAGTAAGTCTGAGTCAAGCAAGTAATACAGTAAGCCTGAGTCAAGCAAGTAATACAATAAGTTTGAGTCAAGCAAGTAATACAGTAAGTCTGAGTCAAGCAAGTAATACAATACGTCTGAGTCAAGCAAGTAATACAGTAAGTCTGAGTCAAGCAAGTAATACAGTAAGTCTGAGTCAAGCAAGTAATACAATAAGTTTGAGTCAAGCAAGTAATACAATAAGTTTGAGTCAAGCAAGTAATACAATAAGTCTGAGTCAAGCAAGTAATACAATAAGTTTGAGTCAAGCAAGTAATACAATAAGTTTGAGTCAAGCAAGTAATACAATAGGGAAATACCGGATGTGCGTCCCTATGTGGGCTATTTTTTCAGGAGTTTTTGCGGGTTTTTTTTTGACAGGGAAGGTGATTGATAAAAGTTACGGTTCTTGACAATATACGTAAGTCCTCAGTAAGTGATCTACCGAAGGCAATACAATATAAACAAAATTCTTCACCTCATTAGTCTTACTTTATTCCTTCCGTGCAATTAGCATATTTCTTTAAAAGAATAGAACATTGTTATTCCACGTGCTAGAGGAGGATGAGGATGAACGAAGATAATTTTCTAAACCAGTGAACAGGCAAATGGATATTGTTTCCATTAAATAAAACATCTATTTCTTGAGACATGTGTATGCATGCATGGGTACAAACAATACAGAAATAGTCCCTGGAGTCTATCGGCCTCAGTCATCACAAAGTAGACTTGCTCGTGTCCTAATGATCTGAATGAGTTAATTTTGATCTGCATTCATTATACATATTGTTTAAGGACTAACCAGGAAGTTGACCTAACTGCTTATGTAAACTGCCGCATTTATAGAAAAAATCGAGAGAAAAAATCGGCAACATAATATTACCACACTAGGAAATAGTTCCCTTCTGAAACAGGATATATGCAAACCTAAGACTTATCACATGTGTAAGGGAGAGGGAGGGTACATTTACGCCATCAGCATTAATTATCATTATATTATCATTGCATTAATGGTTAAGCACGCGGAAAGTTTTTCTCGCACACGCTGATCCTCTTTATCTCAGCAAATAAACTGCAATTCCGGCCACAACTCTTATAATATCGCAGTTCCAGGTGCGTGGCAAACGCTATTATGAATGTGGCAGTGTATTTGCACACAAAGCAGCAACATGTGCACACTTCACATCAGACACATCACAGTTGAGTCCGCCGTCAGATGTCGAGATCAAAGCGACAAACGACCTCCCTAATTGTGGTTCTGTTGCTGCCATCCTCTCTGTCAAGCCTGTCTCGGTTATATCCCTGTCTCTATTATATCCCTGTCTCTATTATATCCCTGTCTCTATTATAACTGTCTCTATTGTATCCCTGTATCTATTATAACTGTCTCGATTAGTCCCTTTCCCTCCATCCCTTCCCGCTACAGTACATCACAAACAATTCTTACAGCTAGTAATAAGGGTAGAACAAGAAGTAACGGATTCAAACTGGAAAAGCTTAGATTTAAAAAGGAAATAGGGAAAAACTGGTTCACAAATAGGGTGGCAAATGATTGGAATAGACTCAGTCGTCAGGTAGTTAGTGTGGAGTCAACAGGGAGCTTTAAAAGGAGGCTGGACAATTTCATGGATGGGGATGAAAGGTGGAAGTAGGTAGTATTAAGTAACAGGAACTACCACGTGTAGGTCTCACGGCCATTTGTAACTTCCTTATTTTCTTATGTTCTTATGTTACCACACAACATAACCAAGCACACGGACGCTAATTACACCATTACCTTTCCCATTTTTCATTTCATAAAAGGTTATTAGTGTTCGGTAAACGGTAATGTGAGATCATCATCACCACAAAACACACCCGCTGCACGTCTGGCAGCGCACGTAATGGCGAGTCTCCGCGCCCACCCATCATCACGCCCATTAAGGAAAAACCCAATTGTGACCCAAACAACCCCAGTTAATAAGGATTTAGCCCTCCTCTGTTGGTCATCATTAATGTAATATATGGTAATGAAATATGAATCACGTGGTACAGTTGCATAACGATATTAATGAGCAGACAATCGATTTAATGCGGTGGTTTGTTCATCATGGTACGACAAATGAAAATATTTTGCCGATGTTCGTAGGTTCATAGATGCCTTGAAATCCTAATCACCAAGAAAACAAAATTAAAACACAGTATACAACGTCCAAAGTGCCAAAAAAAAGTAGTAACAATAACAAAATACAAAATAAAATAAAACTATAAGGTGGATAGGGTCGTAGGATCAGAAATGCTTTGAAATCTAAAAGCTGTATTACCAAGAAAACAAAATTAAAACATGGTATACAACATCCAAAGTGCCGAAAAATTGTAACAAAAACACAAAACAAAATATAAAAAAGATGTAGGTGGGATAGACAGACATATTCAGAGGTTCCTTAAAAATACCTTAAAACTATACCACCCAAGAAAACAAAATTAAAACATAGTATACAAAGTTCAAAGTGCCGAAAAAAGTAATGATAAAAACAGACCAAAATGAAAAATATATATATAGGGTGGATAGTCGTAGGTTCACAAATGCCATGAAAACTTAATCATCAAGAAAACAAAATTATAACATACAACGTTCAAAGTGCCGAAAAAAGTAGTGATACAAAATTAAAACCACAAAACAAAATATAAAAAGATGTAGGGTGGATAGACAGATATGTTCAGAGGTTCATAGATACCTTGAAATCTATATCACCTAGAAAATAAAATTAAAACATAGTATACAACGTCCAAAGTGCCGAAAAAGTAGTAACAAAAATGAATAAAACAAAAGATAAAAAGATATAGGGTGTAGAGTCGTAAGTTCAGAAATGCCTTGAAATCTAAAATCTGTATCACCAAGAAAACAAAATTAAAACATAGTATACAACGTCCAAAGTGCCGAAAAAATGTAACAAAAACATACCAAAATATAAAAAAATATAGGGTGTATACTGTATAGTCGTAAGTTCAGAAATGCCTTGAAATTTATATCATCAAGAAAACAAAATTAAAACATAGAACGTCCAAAGTGCCGAAAAATGTAGTCACTAAATCAAAATATAAAAAAACTAGAAAAAGATATAGGGTGGATAGAGTCGTAGGTTCACAGAAATATAATGCCTTGAAATATATATATCACCAAGAAAACAAGATCAAAACATAGAACGTTCAAAGTGCCAAAAAAAGTAACTAACAAAATAAAAAATATAAACAGACGTAGGGTGGATACTGGACAGACAGCCGCGCCAGCCTCCCATGACAGGGTTTACCAACAGTTCAGCCCGGTGCCCGCTGTCACTCATCCGCGGAATCCCCGGCCCACCTGAATGCGAGGAGAGAGAAACATGGGCGCTACCCGACACTGCATCACCTAAACGTAGGGGGGAAATATATACCGTACTACGTATATATGTCGTAAAAATGGTTTATAATCATTCAAATCTCGTATTTTACCAGGGGAGAGAGAGAGAGAGAGAGAGAGAGAGAGAGAGAGAGAGAGAGAGAGAGAGAGAGAGAGAGAGAGAGAGAGAGAGAGTTCAATCAATCGCAGTTAGATCAGGCGTCAATAATTAGTTCTCAGTATTGCGTGTTGGAAATTGAGGCTAAATCTGTTTATGGAAGGGGAAGGGAGGAAAAGAGACGGGAGAAAGACTAGGGAGGGAGGGAGGGAATGAGGGAGGAGGAGATAGCTGTGTGGGGTGAGGGAGGAGACAGAACACGAGGAGGAGGAGGAGGAGGAGGAGGAGGAGGAGGAGGAGGAGGAGGAGGAGGAGGAGGAGGAGGAGGAGGAGGAAGGGAGCTCAGATGAGACATGGCAGGAGAGGTCTCGAGGGGAAGCAGGGTTGGGACGATCACATGTTACAAAAGTCGACAAAAGTCGACGATGACAAGTTACAAAAGTTACAAAAGTGAGAGAAACAAAAGGACTAAAAAACTCGTGGATATAAACTGATCCTTCTCAAAACATTTAGAAACAAGACAATAGGGTCACACGGGGTCAAGGGGGTCACACGGAAAGCCGGACAGTCCCACTCAAGACTAAAGTTAATGGACAAATACGAGAGAAGTTTAATGGAAGTTAGTGGAGCAGAAACAACTCCAAGAAATTTGTTGAAAATGTTGTGGGAAGAACCAAAAATCGAAAAAAAATTAATGCTGTGGAAACTAAATAACAAGAAAGAAAGTTTATTATTTAACAAAAAAGAAAGTTTATTATTTCACAAGAACTTTCATACACAGAGGGACATGACACAAGACACTTTTCCGGGAGACAATTAACTTTAACCCTCACGAGATCACATCATATTCTGGCTAGGGAGGGCGAGGAAAGAGGAGAAAAAATATAATGTCGTACCTAGAAGACACGTACAGTGAGAATGAGGCAGTTCCCGTGAGGCAGTCCGTGTTCTATTGCCTGTGTCAGCATGAACAGAGGTAGGTAGGTAGGTAGAGAGAAGGGATACAGTAAAAGGTAAGTAGGAAGTAGTAGGGTAGTAGGGTAGAGTAAAATGTACAGTAGGGAGAAGGGGTAACGTACTGTAAAAGCTACGTAGGGCCAGGTAATGTCAAGTTTTAGTCAGTTTACCTGAGGAAGGGAAGGGTAAAGGGTGTCAAATAAAGGAAAAGGGGCACAGGTAACGTACTGTAAAGACTGCGTGAGTTCAGGTAATGTAAAGTTTTAGCCAGTTTAACGAAGGAAGGGGACAGAAAAGGGGTCAAATAGAGGAAGAAGGGCCAGGCAATGTAGTTGTTAAGGTAGTTTGTCGTAGGAAGGGGACAGAAAAGGGTGATACTATAGCGTGCGGTCTACCGGGACATTTGCACTATAGCGTGCGGTCTACCGGGACATTTTACACTACAGCGTGCGGTCTACATTTCTTACTCGCTACTTACACTCTACAGTCTACTCTTACACTTCAGGCTGCAATTTATATTGCTATATGATATTATCTATTATGCAGTAGTATTATAGAAAAAACAAAACTTTAGTAAGTAATTTATTAAGCACAGGCCGATATTCCCCACCCCTGTCACT
>JACEEZ010003836.1:262500-265000 GCA_016584305.1 Chionoecetes opilio
GACTTTAACTACGAAGATGCTGACAAATGTCCAAAGAAGAATGAATAAATCTTGCATCAGCATAAAGAAATTCAAAAAAATATAAAACATTTGAACAGAAACTAACCCCTTTTTTTCAGTTTCATTCAAAATAGGTAACATGTAATCAAAGTAATTTTCGATCCAAATGGAAATTTCAAGAAACTTAAAAGAAAACAATGTGGTAATGTAAAAACCGCTAAAAAAAAATATATAAAATGAGAAGAAACAACATTAACGATATAAAATGTGTATGGTTAGAAACCGTCTGACGTCAACAAGCAAAAGAAAAACATATAGTCGGGAAAAATTGTGACAGGAAAACATGAGATTAAATCGAAGGGAGGCAACGGGGGGGGGGGGGGGCGGGGGGGGGTATCCGGGGGAGGAAATGCGACTGGTAAGAAATTGGCAAGGCAGCAAGAGAACAGAAAGACAGAATGGAGGCACCAAGAAATAAAAGGTGGATAAACGCACACAAAACAAGACAAATAACGACCAAACTTAAAAAACAAACAAAATAAACGAAGTGACGTACAGGTCGTAGGAATAAATATCTTCAGAACCATTTTCAAAACTTATCTCACAGGAAGGAAAAAATAATTCTTTCCGTGCTGGCAATGTAAATAAGGCGAGACATGGTCGTGCCTGGTCGTGCCAGGGCTGGAAGACGACAGGGCAGGACAAACGACCCAGCTGGGACTCCCCCCCCCTCGGGACCCACCTGTCTTACTAAAAGACATATGCCCCCCTAGCCCCCTCCCTGCCTCCCCTCCTTAGCCAACACGAGTAAGACGGGAGAGGAGCGAGGGAAGTGGAGGATAAGAAGAGAAAGGGGAATAGGAAATGGGAGACTTAAGGAAAAAAGGATGTTACTGCTTAGATAGATAGATAGATAGATAGATAGATATAGATCGATAGATAGATAGATAAATAGATATAGATAGACATAGATATATATAGATAAGGATAATAGATAGATATATAGATAGTTAGATACAGATAGATAGTTACACAGATATAGATAGATAGATATAGATAGATAGGTAGATATAGATAGATAGGTAGATACAGATAGATAGTTACACAGATATAGATTAGATAGATAGATAGATAGATAGATAGATAGATAGATACAGATAAATGAAAACTAAACGTCCATAGGTACAAAATGTATGTGACGTATATTACACTTTTTCCCTGCATAATATTATAATCCTATCAATTTCACGCTGACGAGACGACTTAATCATTGACTTAACTCGTTCAATCGCCCTAGTTTAATTTCCTTATTAAATTTACACCAATTGATCAACGTAACTCCCTAGCTATATTCAACGAGTAAGAAAACTGATATTATAAAACAGCTGCACGTTAAACTATTCGATATTTTTATACATGTAACTTTTAGCAAGGTGATGGTGGTGGTGGTGGTGGTGGTGGTGGTGGTGGTGATGGTGGTGGTGGTGGTGTGGTTGGGGGGGTGGTGGTGGGTGGTGGTGATGGTGGTGGTGGTGGTGGTGGTGGTGGTGGTGGTGGTGGTGGTGGTGATGGTGGGTGGTGGTGTGGTGGTGGTGGTGGTGGTGGTGGTGGGGGTGGTGGTGGTAGTGTGTGGTGGTGGTGGTAGGTGGTGGTGGTGGTGGTGGTGGGGATGGTGTGTGTGGGTTTGGTAGGTGGTGGTGGGTGGTGGTGATGAGGAAGTGGAGGGTGTTGTGTTCACTCGCCTCGATCTGCTACCTGTGTTGCGGTGTGTGCATTTCGTGTGTGATGGCCTCATACGACTCGCCCTCATCTCTCATCATTCTCATTCCACTCATCTCTTGCCTCATACCGACTCTCTCTCTCTCTCCTCTCTTCTCTCTCTCTCTCTCTCCCCTCTCTCTCTCTCTCTCTCTCTCTCTCTCTCTCTCTCTCTCTCTCTCTCTCTCTCTCTCTCTCTCTCTCTCTTCTCTCTCTCAAACCCACAATCCACATAACAAAACAACATTCCAAAACGAGTAAAACCAGAAAACTCGTGAGACAAATATTTCTAAGATGGTCTCACTTGGTCTCGCTATCGCCTACTTTGGGAACGTCTCCAACCCGATTTCCCAGGACAGGGAGAAGCATCGCAGGTGATTTGGGGGCGCGGGAAGCCAAGGGAAGATGGAAGGCAGCCAGGAGAGTTGAGGAGAAGGGCGGAAGAGGGAGATCAAATGTGTGAGCAGTGACGGGGTTCTGAATTTCGAATGACGTTTTAGAGGTTATGTAAGAGGGGGAAAAAGAGAAAGAAAGAGAAAGAGAGAGAGAAGAGAAGAGAGAAAGAAAAAAGTAAGAAAGAAAGAAAGAAGGATGAGCGGAGTGATAGGGTTCTGAATATCGAATGATGTTTTAGAGATTACGTAAGGATAGAAAAGAGAATGAAGAAAGAAAGAAAGAAAGAAAGAAAGAAAGAAAAATGAGCAGTGACCGGGTTCTGAATATCGAATGAATTTTAGAAATT
>JACEEZ010003836.1:272500-292500 GCA_016584305.1 Chionoecetes opilio
GAAGAGAGAAGAGGAGAGAGGAGAGAGAGAGAGAGAGAGAGAGAGACGAGAGAGAGAGCGCTCCTATCCTCCCACAGGACATCAAAGTCGACGAGTACTGTAACGAGTAAAGTTTTTCTCCTCAATGTGTCCTCCTGCTGGCACTGGGCCGCGGCAAGGACCTTCATAACAGCTTCGGACACTGACCATTCGTTGGCGACACCCGGAGACCGTTAAGGCAAGAGGCTGCTCCAATAAATGTGCCCTTCCCCCTCCCTCGCATGACCCCGCCCAAGACCACCCGCGCCTCTCAGGACTCTATATCCTGTCCAGCGCTGCAGTATATAGGAGTACAGTAGTGTGTCTCCCCAACAGTTCTCTGCCAGTATTTACACGCCTTCCCGCAGCCTGAAGTGCGTCCTTGCTACACAGGTGCCAAGCAGGCGTTAACCCCTTCACACCCAGATCTATTCCTTTGCTATGAAAAATCGAATGTTGTTAACCGTAAAATCACGAAAAGTAACTGAATATATCATATTAGTTAGTCGACAAGGATACTAAACAGGTCATATCTATAAAATATTGCTTATATTCACTAAAAAAAATCGTCTAATGGTAGCCAAATTACAATGGAAATTACGTTCTGGGCCTCAAGGGGTTAAGGAATGTGTAACTCTATCATGAATTCTTGAGCCTTCGTAGCTGTGGCGTGACGAATCAAACACTGCTCTGATCAAGGCAATGGCCATTAGAGAAGGTTGTCTGCCCAGCGGGAGGAAATGCGGCACAAGTGCAGACGTCTTGGCGGCCAGCAGAATGAGACTGCGGCCCCCTTACCCCCTTCCTCCTATACACCGCTGAGGTTCTCTATCTCTACTGACTGTGCCCTGCAGGGAGGGGTGGTGGAGAGGGGAGGAGCCGAGGAGGAGTGTGTTACGATGAACATAGTGTGTACACTGTACAGGTAAGAGGTCTAGGTACTCAACACAAACCAAAGTTTCGCCATCTCTTCGAAAATCTACAAAATATTTTCGTTAATGCACCATTTTTCCTGAAGATAAAATATATATCAACATTGATTGACTTATGCACACGCAGCTACGGCCTCGTGTTGATGCCTTAACCTTGCTGGACTGAGATTCCCAGGACTATATCGGCGGCTCACCTTATCCCAAGCCACTATACAGAACAATCAGAAGCACCTTGGGATTCTAGAAAGCGCGGAAAGACAAACGTTTCGCTTAAATTACCTGAACAAAAGCGAAAAATGTAGTGCCGCTGTTGCTGCCATTACGCTGGGAAAACTCCTATCAACTCCGCCCTATCTTTCTCCTCGGCTTTCGCAACTATCGGCTCGCTTCCTTCGGCGCCTTGAAGCAGAGCCAGAGGAGCAGCGTCCCCAGCAACAAGGGCGCGGCACCCCACCCCCCTTCTTCTCCTTCCGTAACCACTGCCTGCCTTAACACCCCTCCCCCCACCAATGCCTCCTCCAGCTCTCAGTCCCTCCTCTCGTTCACTTGTTCGGATTCCCAGAATAGATTATGGCAGCACTATAAAAACTTACGGATCAATCCCTTGTTCATTGTGCCTTTCAGACCCTTCTCTCACTCCGTCATTACCGTTTCTATTTCCTGATTTCACACAAATTAAACTCCAATAACTCCTGACATCGCCTCTCATTTTATGCACACACGCAGAATAGAAAAATATCAATACGCTCTCACACACAACCCCTTGCACGTATATCTACCTACGTTGCAATAAAACCCTACGAAAAGTTTCATACTCTACCATAACGGCAAAAAAATATTCCCTTATATGGAGTAGTGGAGAAGTCATTGCAATCCATCAGCAATCTCACGTCCCCTTCCCATTCCCTCGCTAACCAACTGCCTCTCACCTCCAACGTCCCTTCCACTATTTCATTTACTGATATTCATCGCTTCCTCCCTTCCGAACTTCATTCCCTTCTCTCCCAGCCTATTTGTTTACGTGCTTATCTTTCCCTCTCTCTCTGTCCCCCACAACAAGACATTCGCCTCGCCTCCTAAGGGTGCTGTGCTGCTTCAAGATAGTCAGGAGGAAGGACCAATAAAGTACAAGACGGTACTGCGTCGCGAACCACCACTACGGGCAATGACTGATCTGAAATAGCCAAGGGAAGAGTTGATAAGATTGTTAACTAAGGAGACGAAGTTGAAGAGACCATTGAAGCCAAAGCCGAGAGAGAGCCCTCCTCCCTTAGCCTTGATTGAAGCGATACTAAGCGTCAAAGGTCACAAGAAGAAGAAAATGTGAAAATCCAAGTATTATCTAACCCGCCTTGGATGATGATGACGATGGTGATATTTTACAAGCAGAGGAGGTCGGTAAAGGTTATCAATAAGCTTAAGCCCTGAACACTAAAGCCTTGTAGAACGACCATCATTATAAAAAATAGTATTGGAGCAGCTAGTATTCCATTCACAGGTGACACAACATGGAAGAAGTCACGCTTAAATCATGGCGATGCATTTTCAATATATTTTATCTTATTTTATTTGCTTTAGTACTTTAGTTCACTCCCTCATGTTTGTATGTTATGTTGTTGTTGTGTATGTTTTTTTTCCTGTATACCTTCGGGTAAAAATAAAATTATTATTATTATTATTATTATTTTCCAGTCAACCGTCTACAATCTATTTCTCCCGCCGCGCCACCGCCCTTGCTGCAGCCTTTGTCTTGGTGCAGAGAGGGAGGGCAGGACGAGGCTCAACTCACCGAACATCCCTTACCAAGTTTTTACAATAACTTTCCGGGAGCTAAAACTTAAGGGGAAAAAATGTATCTGGTGAATTTACTTAGAGGTCTGTAAAACGAAGAAAAAATATCTGGTGAATTTACTTATTGGTCTGTAAAACGAAGAGGAGAACTTTCCCACTTAACTAAGGGGGAAACATATTTGGTGAATTTACTAAGTGGTCTGTAAAGCGAAGAGGACTTTCCCATTTATATATTATTTTGTATTTGCTCTAGTACTTCAGTTCATTCCCTCATCTATATATTTTGTTGGTTTTTCCTGTATGCCTTTGGGCGAGAATAAATTTATTATCATTATTATTATTACTTAACTAAGAGAGGAGAGGCCGGTCAAAGGCTCCCCCCTCTCTCCCACACACAGTTCCTGATGAAGACCATATAATATAACATGCACGAGGCGGCCAAGATCATTGATTTATTGGAGGCTGTCTCTGTCTTTGCTATTACCTCCTGCTGGTGTTATTAATAGGCCTTGCTCCCCACGCTACCTCATCACCAAGGCTCCAGAAAGACCCATGCGGGGGGAAAAAAAGGATGAAAAATAACAACATGAAGGATGAGAAAAGTTGGGTTTTAGTTAAAGGCAAGATTTTCAGGGTAAGTGTAAAGTGTGTGTGGTTTTTTTTTTTTTTTTTTTTTTTTCCCCTTGGTCAGTCTTTCGTGATAAAAATAAATGTGTTACCTCCATGACGACAACGATGATGATGATGATGATGATGATGATGATGATAATGATGATGATAATGCTCTGCCTATCCTTGTCTGTACATCTGCCAGGGCCGCGCTGCCTCCCACCCTCCACTCCTGCTCCTTCGCCAATACAGTGTGTGGTGTGATATAACGCGCCGGGAGAGAACCGCAAATACTGTCTCCTATAAAACTTCCCTTTTAATTTCCTGCTACGCCCCTGCACACACAGTACCTCCGTCAGGCGAGTCTCAGGGGCGGCGGCTTCACGGTGATGGAAGGGCGGTGGTGAAGGGGGAGGAATCGGGGAGTGAGGGGAAGAATGGGAGAGTGAGCCTGTGAGGAGCTATTACAAGCAGCATGGGGGAGGGAATCCGGCCAATAATCGATCCTGTGACCTTCTCCATAACCGTCCTCTACATCCCCCTCCTCCCCTCTTCTCTTCCCCTACACTCGCAAACACCCCCTCCTCCCCTCTTCTCTTCCCCTACACTCGCAAACACCCCCTCCTCCCCTCTTCTTCTCTTCCCCTACACTCGCAAACACCCCCTCCTCCCCTCTTCTCTTCCCCTACACTCGCAAACACCCCCTCCTCCCCTCTTCTCTTCCCCTACACTCGCAAACACCCCCTCCTCCCCTCTTCTTCTCTTCCCCTACACTCGCAAACACCCCCTCCTCCCCTCTTCTCTTCCCCTACACTCGCAAACACCCCCTCCTCCCCTACACTCGCAAACACCCCCTCCTCCCCTCTTCCCTTACACTCGCAACCCCCCCCCCCTCCTCTTCTCTCACATACCCCCCTCGTATCCCCGCCCCCTTTCGCTAAAACACCCTCCCTCGCACCCCCGCGGGAAAGTTAGGTAAACAAGGCGTGTTCTTTGAGTCACCCTAGCAACCCTAACACCCCCCTTTTTTTTACCCTCCTCCTTCTCGTCTTGCATCCACCCCCCCTACAATACCTCTTCATTCCCCTTCATTTCATCCTCTCAAGCTCCTTTACCTCAGTCTTTATTCTGATTTATTTTCTTTCCTCTTTACGCCCTATTGCAGAGTGGCTTTCATGGTCTCTCTATCGCGGTCTCACTCCAATTTCGCGGTTTTTCTCTCTCCAATTTCCTCTCCCTACCTCCACACCTCCTTCCCTCCCTCCTTGCCCCCTCTAAGCCTCACCTTTCACGCATCCAGTACCTCGTTTTACTTACGCCTCCACCGCCAACCAGCGATCACAATAGTCTCCTCCCCACTACGTAAACACCGGCGTAATAGAATATTTCATACCCCATACACACAAAGACACACACACACACACAAACACACACACACAAACACACACACACACACACACACACAGAAGGCGAGCTTGTACCATAAGTAAAGAAAAGGGGCGAGGACGAAGGAAGGGGAAAGAGAAGACAGAGGAAAAGCTTTAATAGAAGAGGAAGAAAGAATGTAAGGGATCTGTATTGTCAAGGTTTGCATTTCCATTTCTAGGAGGACCGGACGTGCACTTTACAACTTCACTTTTAAAGATTTATTTCAGTCCTTGGATGATTCTACGACTCTCTTGTTTTTTCGTCTCCTTCTCCCTGTCTACAAGTCAGTCTGTGTTGTGTGTGGGTTTTTTCTCTCTCTGTTTTTCTTGCCACTTCAACACGCCACATCTCAATTCGATTCCCAGAAAACATCCTACTCTTACACGTCACACAGCACAGCAACTACCTGCACGACATCTCTATTCCCCCCCAAAACACACACACACACACACACACACACAGAACCCCCCACACACACTATATTTGCGGCAACTAATAACATTCCCTTGGTAATACTTGCGGTAATACTTGCGGTGACGTGGGAGAAAGCCCTATTAATAACACTGCCAGAGGGGCGTCGCCATGACATCCTCCAATCAACATTGCTATTCAAAGAGGCTGCTTGTTGCCTGTGGTGGTTGTTGGTCTCGTTATTGCCTCGAGATCTTCAAAGTGAAAAAAGTTAGTTACCTACCTTATACTTTTTCACCACCACCACCACCAACAACAACGACAATGTGTGTGAGTAGTAATAGTAGTAGTAGTAGTAGTAGCAGTAGTAGTAGTAGTAGTAGTAGTAGTAGTAGTAGTTATAATAATAGTAGTTGTAGTGTGAGTCAAAGCCAAGGGAAATAGAGTAGACGTATAGTAGTAGTAGTAGTAGAAGTAGTAGAAGTAGTAGTAGTAGTAATAGCAGTAAACCAATAAAGATTTAAAACCCACATATCACCCGAAAAAACCAAAGACAGAATACCAACACAGGCACATCAATGCATCAATAAGGCGGCGAAAAAAAAGAAGGAAAGGGAAAAAAATCGGGATCGTGAACAGAAAAAAAAAACCGAGACGACAAACTAAATCTACGACATGCAGGAGCCATTATGTTTTGTCGTCGTTCCAAGAAAGACACTCCCGGCCATTAGGCGGCGGCCGTCACGCGGGGGGCTGATAGGTGGCAGGAAGGAAGGGATGAAGGGAGGGGAGGGAAGGGAGGGAAGGGAAGGAAGGGATGGAAGGGATGGAGGGAGGGAGGAGGGGGAAGGGCAAAGGGAAGGACCAGGTAGATGAACAGGAGGTAAAAGAAGTATTGGGAATTATGATGGTGGTGGTGGTGATGATGATGATGATGATGATGATGATGAAAAAGTAAAAGATAACTAACTTCTCTAATAACTAACTAATAACATACTAAATAATAACTAACTAATAGACGAACTTTTCACCATATAGTAGGTATAAGTTTTCGAGACAGGTACAGGAGGTATAAAGAAGTATTGGGAGAGTGTTATGTCCTGTGTGAGACTTAACTCTTCTCTGCATTATTACTTACTATTACTGATTATTTATATATTACACTATTTATATTTGATTTATATTTATATTTAATATTTATATACACTATACTTATTATTAAATTCACTATTACTTATTTTGTTCATCATTACAATTCTTATCATTACCACTATCATCATCTCCTTTTGTTCCTCCTTCACTTCCACCATCAGCACCATCCCCGTCACCGCCTGCCGCTATCAGTATTCCTCCTCATCAATATTATATATCTTTTCCACCCTGTTTTTTTTTCTCTCTCTTTATCTGTCTCCTATCATCACCACTCGGCTTCATCGGCATTTCGTCAATATTCTATCTTTTCCTCTCTGTTGTTGTTTTTTCTCTCCTCTTTATCTGTCTCCTATCACCACCACTCGGCTTCATCGGCATTTTATCCTCTCTCTACCCTCACCACTTTTTTCTTCTAGTCTCATTATCACCATCGTCTTCTTCCCTGTCATCATTATCTTTCCTCCTATTCCTATTTCTCCTCTTCCTTTCCTCTCCTTCTCCTCTTTCTTCCTCTTCCTCCTTTCCCTTCCTTCTCCTCCTATTTCTTCCTACTCCTCCTTTTCCCTCCTACTACATCCTCCTTTTCCCTCCTACTACATCCTCCTCCTTCCCTTTTCTACTCTCATATTTTTTATTTACTCTCCCGCGAGATCATATTCCTTTCTCTTCTTATTTTTCTTCCTTCTGCTCCTCCAATATTGAGTCCTCTCTTTCGACCACCACGCCCCTCCCACATCCACACCCTCCCCTCAAACCCACGCCCTCCCCTCAAACCCAAGCTCTCCCCTCAAACCCAAACCCTCCCCCCACGCCCACGCCCCTCATTGTCATCCTTCTGTAGGTTATCCTCCCGTGTCCGCCCATAGCACGTCCTCGCCAGGGCAGTGCAGGTGAACGGCCTTGAGGGGGGAGGGAGTCAAGGGACATGTGAGGGGAAAGGGAAGGAAGAGGGGAGGAGGGGGAGGGAAGGAAGAATGGAAGAGGATGAGAGGGATAAAGGGGAGGGATAAATGGCATGAAGGGAGAGGATAAGGTTACATGAACGTGTGAATTTTTCTAATCTTCATGTAAACACAGTGTAGTACCCATGCACACTATACAGACACGTACATAAACACACACACACACACACACACCCTATGCACCTAAAACACACACATGGTCAACAAACACCCCGGCAGGAAGTGTGTATGTTAGCGAAGGTCCTTTACTCTCTCTCTCTCTCTCTCTCTCTCTCTCTCTCTCTCTCTCTCTCTCTCTCTCTCTCTCTCTCTCTCTCTCTCTCTCTCTCTCTCTCTCTCTCTCTCTCTCTCTCTCTCTCTTTCAACAAAGGAAAATGACCTGACTCGTAACACAGAAAGAGAAAAAAAATCTGGTGTATGAGCTTCAAAGAATGGTAAAAGGACTGATTCTGTATTCTTAAAGCCACTATACCTTCTCTTTACAATGCCGCCTCTTTGTATCTGGCTCTCTGTGCGACTCCCACCACCCTCTAAGAACCCTATTAGGAGGTGAACCGTCTGACAACACAAAACTAAAAACACAGCCTCCTACACATTTTACACTTTTTCTTCCTCAATAACACCTTTTTCTTCCTTAATTAGACAATAACACCTTTTTCTTCCTAATAACACATTTTTCTTCTTTAATCACAACTTTTTCTTCCTCAATAACACCTTTTCCTTCCTTAATAACACTTTTTTCTTCCTTAATAACACCCTTTTTCTTCCTTAATAACAACTTTTTCTTCTTCAATAAACCTTTTTCTCCCCAGTAATACCCTTTTCTTCCTTAATAACACTTTTTTCTTCCTCAATAACACCCTTTTCTTCCTTAATAACATACTTTTCTTCCTTAATAACACTTTTTTCTTCCTCAATAACACCTTTTTCTTCCTTAATAACATACTTTTCTTCCTCAATAACACTTTAATATTCCTCATTAACACTGCTATACTTACGAACGTACAGACGGAGACCCAGTACCCACAAGAGACACAAGGGATGGTAGAAGACCTAGCCACTCACCTGCAAAGGAGGAACATAGAGATTAATGAACATTCTTGGAAAAATAAACTAAAGAATGACATTAATGAATAATCTTGGAAAAATAACCAGAAGAATGAGTCATTAAACACGTGTGCCATTTATAATAATTCATATTACTATTACAAATGGCAAAAGTGCTTAGTGACTGACGCGAAACACAAAAGTCATTACAGTATAACATTAAGAAATTATACTTATGGTGCCTTTAAACCTTCTTCTTCTTCTTCTTGAATCCACTCACTTTCATTTCCTCAAGTTTTCCCCTCACAAGAATGACGCGGCGAACTGTTAATCACCAGGGCAAATTTTGATGAGGAGATTAATCACGTTACCCCAACACAAAGGACCGCCATTAGAGCCCCGCCTCCACACCCCCTCATCTACCCCCCCCCCATTCGACGCCCCTTCCTTCCCCCCATATACCATCCCTTCCATTGCCAAGGTCAATTCTCTCCCCTTCTTAATCCTTCTTGTATCCTCCTCCAATCATTTTCCTCCTTCCAGCCACACAAGTTCCATTTCCTTCACTATTTTCCTCTCTCTCTGCCTCGTCTCTCTCTCTGCCTCGTCTCTCTCTCTGCCTCGTCTCTCTCTCTCTCTCTCTCTCTCTCTCTCTCTCTCTCTCTCTCTCTCTCTCTCTCTCTCTCTCTCTCTCTCTCTCTCTCTCTCTCTCTCTCATTTTCTCAGCAGTCGTCTTCCCTCCTTTCACCCTTTTTCTATTTTACCCCCCTTTCCTATTCCTCCTCCGTTTCCTCTACTTCCTTAATTAATGATGAGGGCGCCCATCCATGCACTCTAAGCACATCTTCACCATCAACACCCAAGCCCCTTTTCATCCAGTGGCAACATAACCTCTCTCTCTCTCTCTCTCTCTCTCTCTCTCTCTCTCTCTCTCTCTCTCTCTCTCTCTCTCTCTCTCTCTCTCGTCCACACACACATTTTACTCATCAAGAAGCAATATTATGTTTTTTCTATGTTTAGTTCAGCATTTCATTTTATTTTCCTTTATGATACTATAAGTCACTCAAGCATCAACATAAATTTCCCCCCTACAGAGCACGCCGGATATTATTTAGTATTATTATTTAGTATTATTATCGGATACTATTTGACTTATTTGTTGCGTGGGTGGATAGTACGTAATGTACTTTCCTATAATACTTCGCCCTTATTTACCGTCACGCGAGGTTCATGCTGCCTGCACACACCCGTCCTTCCCTCGGCGTGGCGCTTTGAATGGAGGTGAAGGTGGGAAGGGTTACGAGAAGCCACTAGAATGTGACTGTAATAGATTATTGTCCGCCGTGAAGGGTTGGTGGTCGTGCTTATGTGAGGTCGTGCTTATGTGGGGTTTGACTTGCTCTTGGCTCTCTTCTTACTGCTTTTTAGGTGAGTTTTTAATCTACATGACGTTTTATTAGATGGAAAAAATGAATGAATGGATGGATGGATGGATGGATGGATGGATGGATGATGAATGGATGGATGGATGGATGGATGGAAGGATAGGTGGGTGGATGGATGGATGGATGGATGGATGGATGGAGGAAGGATAGGTGGGTGGGTTGGATGGATGGAAGATGGATGGATGGATATAGATAAGATAGATAGATAAATGGGTGGATGAATGAAAAAAAATGAATGGATGGATGAATGGATCGATAGATGGATAAATAGATGGATAGATAGATAAAGCACATTTCTTTTTTTTTCTTTCTTTTTTTAACATCTATGCCTATAGCGCCTGTAGGCAGTGGTGACCCAGGGCTCGGATGGTAGGCTCTGGAGGTTCACTTGAGGGCTGTGATGGCTGGCACTCGCCCGTCGTGGCGCAGGCAGGATTTTTATAGTGACGCCTGTGATTAGAGGCTCATGCCGCCCCCCTGTGTCCTCCGATGCACTCGCAATCGAAGGTAGAGTTAATGGGCAGGGCATGTGGGTGTTCTTGGGCCACTCGACGGTGCAGAAAGATTTTGGTTTTCTTCGGGGATCGAACTCGGGTCACCGAGAACGTCAGTCGGAGACGCTAACCACCCTGCTACCGCCTCCCCGCCTCTACATGCAAATAGATAGATAAAGAAAAAGGATGGAAATGGATAGGAAAAAATTGGAAACAGAAAAAAAAGAATGAAATAAAAAATAAAATAAAAAGTCGGGGGTAATGGTATTGTTTTCAGGAGCTGCACTTGCCGACGTTAAGTGTTCATATACAAAAAATATGGGTTGAGGTGGAGATGCTTCCACTGCCTGGGAACTTAAGTCAGGGAGGCAGAGGAAAAACAACATACATTCAAGAAATGGGAAAAAAAATTCAACCTATGAGAATAACCTACAGACGAAGCTCGAGGGCGGACGACAAACAGGCATTGATGGTAACATAATTCCCCTATTGAATAAACACGCTGATGGAGGTCCTAACAAGCCACAGCTCCCGCCAACAGCCCCTTCCCATCCCACCTTACACCCTCCTGCCAACGGCCCCTTCCCACCCCACCCTACACCCTCCTGCCAACAGCCCCTTCCCGCCAACAGTCCTTTCCCGCCAACAGTCCCTTCCCGCCAACAGTCCCTTCCCACCAACAGCCCCTTCCCGCCAACAGTCCTTTCCCGTCAATAGCCCTTCCCACCAACAGCCCCTTCCCGCCAACAGCCCCTTCCCATCCCCGCTAACCTTCTCAGGACTCGACGAAGTTCTAGATCATCAAGATTAATGACAAGATTAGGGTCCAATATGTATTGATTATGTCTGTATGTCTGTGTGTGATTGGTTGTATCATGCTCTGTCTGTATGTCTGTGCCTCGTTAGAGAGAGAGAGAGAGAGAGAGAGAGAGAGAGAGAGAGAGAGAGAGAGAGAGAGAGAGAGAGAGAGAGAGAGAGAGAGAGAGAGAGAAAGAGAGAGAAAGAAACAGAACATAGCAGGACACTCAAAACAAAATATCTACAATCATTCACATCTCGTTCCATAAATAACCCCAAAAAATCGTGTTCTACTATCTAAAATCCCTATATAATTACCATCATTCTTCATCTCCTATTATTATTTTTCCTCTTTTTCCTCCTTTCCTTCCTTCCTCCATCCCTCCATAGCATAAAGGCTACTTAATTATCAACCCCCAAGCGGCGACATCGACTCCATCCATCTGTTCTCTTTTTCTCCATTCCATTCACATCGACACAACAGAAGGCCAATATGCATATAGAACAGTCCTCGTGTCGAGTGTGCGTGAGTGCCTGTGTGTGTATTGGACGAGAGAGAGAGAGAGAAAGAGAGAGAGAGAGAGAGAGAGAGAGAGAGAGAGAGAGAGAGAGAGAGAGAGAGAGAGAGAGAGAGAGAGAGAGAGAGAGAGAGAGAGAGAGAGAGAGAGAGAGAGAGAGAGAGAGAGAGAGAGAGAGAAAAAAAAATCAGCCATACTAACTCGAAAAAGACTTGTAAATACAAAACAAAAAGTATAGACAAACACAAAGATAGACCAACAATATATACAGGGAAATGTATCTTAACCAGGGGAAAAAAACAAAAAAAAGTAACTGGACACAAAAATATTTACAGGTAACGAAAAAAAACAAATAAGTGACACAACTACACATAAATCCAACAATTACACACACACAACACACACACAAGTATTCTAATGACACACATACATAACCTTCGCTAATCACCCACAGGAGGCAGCACTAAACACAAGACAACAGCACCTTGAAACCCCAACCCAACAGAACCAAACCCATAGACGCCCAACGAGCACCCAGCCTGACAACGAGACCCAGACAGGAAGGAAGAACCCGGCGGGAAGGAACTTAGGAAGGCAACTTTCAAACAAAATTTACTCTTGGAGACAACCCAGCCGCCACCACCATGACTTGAAGGAAGGGAAGAGACGGGAACGAGAAATGAAAGCGACGGGGAGGAGGAGGAGGAGGAGGAGGAGGAGGAGGAGGAGGAGGAGGAGGAGGAGGAGGAGGAGGAGGAGGAGGAGGAGGAGGGAACGATGATAGATAATGATAGCTAAATGCACTGTGGAATCTCTCAAAACCATAAAGAAGGTCTGGAAAGCGTCACGTGTCCCCTCTGTAGTCTGTATCAGGGTAGGTTTCGAACTCATCTGACGAGACAAAAAGGGTCGGTCCGCAATCTAGTGAGTGGCTGTGTGTGTCTTGAGGGGCTATGGATGGGTGGTGGATAGATTAGAAAGACGAAGAAGGGGATGAAGGAGAGGGATGGAATGGAAGTAAATAGGATTGGGGAAAGAAAGGGATATAAGGAGGAATGCATGTAGAGGAAGGGAAAAAAAAGGTGTAGGAAAAAAGAAAGTGTAAGACGAAAAAGGTGTCGAAAGAAAACGATGTAATTGAGGGAATAGGACGCATAGAAGGAAGGTAGAGGTGAAGTGAAGAAATATGAGGTAGAGATATATGAAGCTAAAGAGAAGAGGAGCTGTATTGGTGCAACAAAACGGAGAAGGAAAACAAAATAAATACTTAAGACAGAATAAATAGAAACCTAAACAGGACACAAAGGATATAACACATTACCACATCAAGAAATTACGAAAAAAAAGGCAGACACACGTCACACAGGCGTAAAACAAAACAAAAAAATGCAAGAAAAGAGAAAATACGGTACAGAAAAGCAGTTACCGTCCTTTATAACTTATTTATTTCACTTCTACATTAAAATCGCGACACATTCCTTGCTCGCTGACGGACCTTAATGACTTGATTGCACGGTGCCTCTGGGTGACTGTCTGGCGTGAGTTGTGATATAATCTTGGGTCGACGGTGGCAAACTGTCTTAAACAATTTGAACTTCAGGGAACGAGCGGGAGAGGGCGGGAAGGGCGGAAGGTAGTTGGGAAGTGTTGTTGGAGTTCCATGCCTCTTGTAACTATTCCTAAGCTAAGTTCAGTAAGGTGGGGCTTAGCGAGGGTATTGTGGGGCGTCTGAGCTACCTGCAGAACCTTATAAGAGGGATGGGGTGGGATGGGAAGGGAAGAGGAGAGTTAGAAAGGGATGGGAAGGGAAGGGAAGAGAAGCATAGCATATTTACTTTACTATTCATGTTGCACGTATCTGCTATAGTTTTTTAGTTATGGAAAAAAACGTGATATAAAAAAAAAAATCAAGGCATACCCCTTGCAAAATTTGCAATATTTTTAGAAAAATAGATTTGCTTGAAAATTGTTCATAGCAGTTTTCGGGCATGCTGAACACGAATATGGAGTCAGTTTTCAGTTACAATGATTAGAAGTCCCTATTTCAGCCAATTCACAATGACATGATACTTCCAGATATTCCTTAAAAATCACATATTAGACAAAACTTACTACAAGACATAAAAATATGATAGGCATTGCTAGATTAATCATTACTTCAATACAACGATCAGTATAATAGTATTTGCAGTATTATTAATATTATTATTAATCCCTATTTGAGCCACCCATGCGATTGTCAAAGGACTTATAAGAACCTAGGAATACTATAACAATCATGTGGGACTTTTAATGCCCTCCTATGACTCCTGTAGGATGCGTGAAGGAGCGAAGAGGCCCGTGAAGGACTCTGAAGGATTGTATACAAAGCGAAGGATACTTACAAAAAATAGTTCTTCCTCCTCCCATTTCCTCTCCTCCTTTCCTTGTCTCACCTCCCCCTCTCCCCTCCTTCCTCCTCCTCGTCCCTCCTTCCCCTTCCCTCTCTTCATCCTCCTCTCCCTTTCTTCCTTCTCCCCCTGCTGCCTTCTTCCTCCGCCTATCGTATATATACGATAATTATAAATTATCATATATCAGATCACGCTAGGCAGCCGCGGCACGCACCGCATGGGATAGGTCGGACTCCCACTATAAGTCTAAGGATAATTCAAACTTGCTCGAATTACGGAGTTATTGAAAAATTTGAACCGGCCTCAAACAGGTCGAATTATCAGAAGTTTGAATTATACGGGTTCGATTTAGAGAGGGTTTACTGTAGAGGTAAAGCACACACAAACACACACACACACACACACACACCTGCAAAATTCCATTCCCACATTCTTATTCCCATTTCTTCACAAGCCTCAGCCGGAGCCAAAGTTTACCGAGGGCGCAGCATGAATTCGTAATAACTAATGAGCTGGGATTAAAAGTCTGCGAATCCGTCTTAACTTCGTCGTCTCCTTGGTGGCTGTGCTTCTGACAGGCTGTTGCTGGGTCGGGTACGTGCCTGTGGCTGTGTGGTGGTGGTGGTGGTGGTGGTGGTGGTGGCGAGAAGAAGTACGGTATTGGTAGTACATAGTAGTAGTATAAGTAGTAAAAGTAGTATAAGTAGCATAAGTAGTAGCATATAGTAGTAGTAGTAGTAGTAGTAGTAGTAGTAGTACTGGTGGTGGTGGTGGTGGAATTAAGTGTTGGTGGTGATGGTAAGGTAGTTAATCAAAGTTTGAAGATTTCTTTGAAGGTTGAAGGTTGAAGGTTGCTAAGTCTTATAGTCTCTTCTTTAAGCTTTTTATCACTATTATTGTTTTTACTATTAATAAACCTAAGAAGACTTTATCTGCTATCAACGAGATCGAATCTGGGAATAAAGTTTTACACCAATCAATGTGGAATGTTCGCGAATCTGCACGAAAAATAAATACCAGATTCCAAAAAATTCCACCTCCGTAAAAAGTTATAAGTGAAATACTACTGGAAAAGAAATGGTGCTTCTGGCAGTGTGTGTGTGTGTGTGTGTGTGTGTGTGTGTGTGTGTGTGTGTGTGTGTGTGTGTGTGTGTGTGTGTGTGTGTGTGTGTGTGTGTGTGTGTGTGTGTGTGTGTGTGTGTGTGTGTGTGTGTGTGTGTGTTTCAAGATATATATTCTGATGTTTTCCAACTAATGCAATTTAACGGAACATGTAATCTGGGGGATAGCGTTCTCTCTCTCTCTCTCTCTCTCTCTCTCTCTCTCTCTCTCTCTCTCTCTCTCTCTCTCTCTCTCTCTCTCTCTCTCTCTCACACACACACACACACATGGACAAGAACACAACAAAACAATAAAAAGAAAACAAACTGAATAGAGAAGCAAAACAGAAACAGAGAAGGTGAAGATGAGTCACGATCGTTCCTTTGTTATGTAGATGGCTGGCATTACGATAGTGGGAGAGGAGGGGAGAGAGAGAGGGTAGAGGGGAGAGGGAGGGAGGGGAGAGGGAGAGGGAAGAGGAAGGGAGAGGGAGAGAGGGAAGAGGAAGGGAGAGGGAGAGGGAAGAGGAGGGGAAGGGAGGGAGGGGAAGTCTTTAATGGCTCACTACAATAAGAGGGGAAGGCAGGGAGGGCAACGCTAAGTGCTAGTTCGCGACACTCCCGCCCAATTTCCCCTCAAGTAGACTAAATCACTATGTTAATCAGCCAATTTTATTCTGTTCTTGATATACATTAGGCTTTCCTCTCTTGCGTGCTGTATATTTCACTATAACTTTATTATTAACTTTATAGATATATAGTGAAGTGTACTACTCGTTATATACTAGATATATACTACTCGTTATATACTAGATATACTACTCGTTTTATTTCAAGCGTCAGAATATGTAGACTCTAGGATTTAGACTTTAGGATTTACTCTATTATTTGTCATAGTTTTTATTGTTGATATCAATACTTGTTGAATTAATAGATAAAAACATGAGTAAATATTCTTCAATGCAAGCAACTGAGAGTTAAATGATAGCAAATAATCATGGATTTTTTTTTTATTTATAAGCTTCTATTTCACATTCAACCTCGTAGCGCGTCTGAGCAAGAGATAAGAGATCAGAGAAAGAAAAATTGTGTTAACTTACGACATGGACTTACGACATGGTCCACATTATTCAGGATACAGCAATTTAATAAAATAGGTGAAACGAACACACAGTCACACAATTAAATTAATGATATAGATATGTGATTAACTCCACTAATGAAAGCACAAAGGAAGATATGTGAAGGGAACTCAATAACATTAACACCATAAAGCAGACACCATAACAACCATAACAACAACCATCACCACCACACAAACTCCCTAAATTGCAATCTCTAAAATCATCATCACCGCCATTTGCATAACTTATCACCTTCATCACTAACGTTTGTCTTGCCATATTCTCTCTCTCTCTCTCTCTCTCTCTCTCTCTCTCTCATCTCTCTCTCTCTCTCTCTCTCCTCTCTCTCTCTCTCTCTCTCTCTCTCTCTCTCTCTCTCTCTCTCTCCTATTGATATCTTATAACAATACTATATTTTTTCCTCAAATGCCTCAAATTTTCAACAAGGAACTCTCTCTCTAATGTATCGACAGCCCTCTACCACTCACCTTAGCATCCCTTCCTTCCTTCTTCTCTTTCTTCCTCCACTCCCCTTCCTCCTCTCCTACCAAACCTTACCCACTCCACATTTTTCAATAAGGCAATTTCCCACAATATTTTCATTCCCTCGCTGCTCGCAAATACCTGAAGGGTCTGGGTCTGGGTCTGGGTCTGGGTCTGGGGAGGGAGGAGGATGGAAGGGCACGCAGCAATCTCTTCGCCAAATTCATTCCATCGTGACAAAAATAAGATCCCGTCCGTAAGCAAGTCTCGTGGCGCCTATACTCTTTTCTTTTTTTACGAGATGAAAAATACTGAAAATCCTGACCACTTGCTGCTTACTGACAGATATTTGATGCCAGGAGAAGGAAATACTACGCTTCTTCTTAATTTCAGTTTCATTTTATCATAATTAACCATAGTATTAGGTAAACTTGGGCATACTTTTAAGCATGAGACCTTCAGATAGAATGGAGTTTTCGTCTTGTTATAAAATAATAAACTATAGGAGGAATACAATCTATTATTTACAAGTCAGGGGCGAGGACGACAGGCACAGACAGGTAGGCCTCGCTAGTATAGGTCACGGTAATAAATCATTCAGGGGAGAGACGGAGAGGAAAGGTCAACTAGACTACACATGATGTATTGATTCACTGACCATTTCATAAATTTGCGTCAAACTACATATTCTAGTCTGTGGTCAGTGTATCGTAGACAAGAAATTGTGTAGTTTGGTATCTATCATGGGCAATAAATGATATAGTTTGGTATCTATCGTAGACTTTGGTATCTATCATGGGCAATAAATGATGTAGTTTGGTATCTATTGTGGGCAATAAATGATGTAGTTTGGTATGTATCGTGGGCAATAAATGATGTAGTTTGGTATCTATCGTGGGCAATAAATGATGTAGTTTGGTATCTATCGTGGGCAATAAATGATGTAGTTTGGTATCTATCGTGGGCAATAAATGATGTAGTTTGGTATCTATCGTGGACAATAAATGATGTAGTTGGGTATCTATCGTGGGCAATAAATGATGTAGTTTGGTATCTATCGTGGGCAATAAATTATGTAGTTTGGTATCTATCGTGGGCAATAAATGATGTAGTTGGGTATCTATCGTGGGTAATAAATGATGTAGTTTGGTATCTATCGTGGACAAGAAATTATGTAGTTGGGTATCTATCGTGGTTAAGAAATGATGTAGTTGGGTATCTATCGTGGACAATAAATGATGTAGTTTGGTATCTATCATGGGCAATAAATGATGTAGTTTGGTATCTATCGTGGACAATAAATTATGTAGTTGGGTATCTATCGTGGACAATAAATTATGTAGTTTGGTATCTATCGTGGGCAATAAATGATGTAGTTGGGTATCTATCGTGGACAAGAAATTATGTAGTTTGGTATCTATCGTGGGCAATAAATGATGTAGTTGGGTATCTATCGTGGGCAATAAATGATGTAGTTTGGTATCTATCGTGGGCAATAAATGATGTAGTTGGGTATCTATCGTGGACAAGAAATGATGTAGTTTGGTATCTATCGTGGACAATAAATTATGTAGTTGGGTATCTATCGTGGACAATAAATGATGTAGTTTGGTATCTATCGTGGACAATAAATGATGTAGTTTGGTATCTATCGTGGACAATAAATGATGTAGTTGGGTATCTATCGTGGACAATAAATGATGTAGTTGGTTATCTATCGTGGACAATAAATGATGTAGTTGGGTATCTATCGTGGACAATAAATGATGTAGTTTGGTATCTATCGTGGAAAATAAATGATGTAGTTTGGTATCTATCGTGGACAATAAATGATGTAGTTGGGTATCTATCGTGGGCAATAAATTATGTAGTTTGGTATCTATCATGGGCAATAAATGATGTAGTTTGGTATCTATCGTGGACAATAAATGATGTAGTTTGGTATCTATCGTGGGCAATAAATGATGTAGTTTGGTATCTATCGTGGATAATAAATGATGTAGTTTGGTATCTATCGTGGACAAGAAATGATGTAGTTGGGTATCTATCGTGGACAATAAATGATGTAGTTGGGTATCTATCGTGGGCAATAAATGATGTAGTTTGGTATCTATCGTGGACAATAAATTATGTAGTTGGGTATCTATCGTGGACAATAAATGATGTAGTTTGGTATCTATCGTGGACAATAAATGATGTAGTTTGGTATCTATCGTGGACAATAAATGATGTAGTTGGGTATCTATCGTGGACAATAAATGATGTAGTTGGTTATCTATCGTGGACAATAAATGATGTAGTTGGGTATCTATCGTGGACAATAAATTATGTAGTTTGGTATCTATCGTGGACAATAAATTATGTAGTTTGGTATCTATCGTGGGCAATAAATGATGTAGTTGGGTATCTATCGTGGACAATAAATTATGTAGTTTGGTATCTATCGTGGGCAATAAATGATGTAGTTGGGTATCTATCGTGGACAATAAATTATGTAGTTGGGTATCTATCGTGGACAAGAAATTATGTAGTTGGTATCTATCGTGGACAAGAAATTATGTAGTTGGGTATCTATCGTGGACAATAAATTATGTAGTTCGGTATATAAGTCACACACACAAACACACACATACACACACACGGACGGGATGAACAATTAAATTAAGTTAGGAGTAGAGCCAATTAAATCACACACACACACACACACACACACACACACACACACACACACACACCACACACACACACACCAATACCTAAATCGCATAACATTACCTATTATCAAAACACTGCAAGACTTTATCAAAATCCTAAATACAATAAGAAAATGCTGTCTGATAAAGGGAAAAGCTCAGAGGAGAATTGGACTGCACCCCCACATTATCCAATCCCTTTCCCTTTTAGCAATCCTCTCACCCTTACTCCCTGCTTCCCACATTGCCTTCCTCCCATCCTTTCCCACCCCCTCCTCTCCCCTGCCTCGTTGCTACGTGCCCAGACTCGCAATCGCTTCGTTGGCAGCCACGTGTTGTCGTTGTGTGTCTGCGCTTGACTGCCTGCCGCTCTGTCGCTCTAAAAATAGCACTATAACGAGGTATAAAGTCTAATATGCATTCATGAGTAAGTAAAACGCGAGCTTAATCACCGCAGAGTTTCATGACACATTTTTTCCTGTTGTAGTCAGTTAGTCAGTCAGACTCTCTCTCTCTCTCTCTCTCTCTCTCTCCTCTCTCTCTCTCTCTCTCTCTCTCTCTCTCTCTCCTCTCTCTCTCTCTCTCTCTCTTCTCTCTCTCCT
>JACEEZ010003836.1:297500-307500 GCA_016584305.1 Chionoecetes opilio
GTAGCATTTTACGATTTTGGAGGATTTGTGATTTTTTTGTAGTATTTTTTGTATTTTTTTAGGTTTTTAGGGGTTCTTTGTAATATGTTTAGGATTATAATTTTTAGTTTGGACAGACTTCATCACACTGAATTGCATTTCATAGTCTTCCCCGCACTCAAGGGCTGGACGTATCCTCTACACTCTACAATATTCATCTTTTTTTACCCCGATAACTTTCTGGATGTATAAACCGGGCGGGATCTGAGCACAAAGGAAGCAAACATAGCAGTGGTTGGATACGGCCGCAGCCACACACACAATGGACCGCCACTACCACTACCACCACCACCACCACCACCGGCATCACCACCACCACCACCATCACTCCTCCGGAAGACCACTGGATACAGACAGACAAGTTCCTTTAAAACCGTGGCGCCAGTAGGATGTAACCAGCTGGCGTGTGGGAAGAGAGAAAACGGAAGAAAAACAAAAAAAGGGGAAAAGGGTGGAAAACAGAAAAAAAGGGGGGAAAAAAAGGGAGGAAAAGTAAAAAAGGAACAAGGAAAAAAGAAAGCACAGTAACAGGACACACTGCTTTTGATGGGTAGGTAAAAGACGGCACCTATTTCATCCTATCACCCATTGTCTTCAGGTTTATCCTATACAACACCTATTATCTGTTGTCAATGTTGTTACCTATTCGTTGTAGTATAAAAAAACTAAAAAAAAAAATAAAAAAAAACTGAGGAAGGAAGATATTAGGTAAAAAATCGTATTTAAAAAAAAAAAACATCCTCACCACCCTTTATGATCCTCTACATACAGTCAAAAATCCTTTACGTCCTTCATTTTCAGTCATATCCTACATCTAATCCTATTCTCTTATCCTTTCCTACCTATCATCCCTATTCAACCCTCCCTCACAACCTTACCGCCACCAGTCCTACATCTACCTCACAACCTCACCACTACCATTCCTAGATCTACCTCGTCAACCTCACAACATTACCACTACCATTCCTAGATCAACCTCACAACCTCGCCACTACCATTCTTCGATCAACCTCGTCAACCTCACAACCTTGCCACTACCATTCCTAGATCAACCTCGTCAACCTCACAACTACCATTCCTAGATCAACCTCGTCAACCTCACAACATTACCACCACCATTCCTAGATCAACCTCGTCAACCTCACATCTACCATTCCTAGATCAACCTCGTCAACCTCACATCTACCATTCCTAGATCAACCTCGTCAACCTCACAACCTCACCACTACCATTCCTAGATCAACCTCGTCAACCTCACAACATTACCACCACCATTCCTAGATCAACCTCGTCAACCTCACAACATTACCACCACCATTCCTAGATCAACCTCGTCAACCTCACATCTACCATTCCTACATCAACCTCGTCAACCTCACAACGTTACCACTATCATTCTTAGATCAACCTCGTCAAACAAACGACTGACTATAATAGGAGAGAATCAGACTAAGGGTGTCTCGCATTGTGGATTCCAACAGACAAAAAATAGATGGGGGAAAAAAATGGAAAATTGTCGACGATGCTTGTATGACGTAGAGATAATGATGGGTGAGGGGGGGAGAGGAGAGGAGAGGGGAAGGGAGAGGAGGAGAGAACAAAGAAGAGGGAAAGGGAAGCATTTTGGGAGATAAAAGAAAAATTCGAAGAAACAGGAAGGGAATGAGGAGGAAAATAAGGATGTGTGTGTGTGTGTGTGTGTGTGTGTGTGTGTGTGTGTGTTTTGTGTGTTGTGTGTTGTGTGTGTGTGTGTGTGTGTGTGTGTGTGTGTGTGTGTGTGTGTTGTGTGTGTGTGGTGTGAGAGAGAGAGAGAGAGAGAGAGAGAGAGAGAGAGAGAGAGAGAGAGAAGAGAGAGAGAGAGAGAGAGAGAGAGAGAGAGAGAGAGAGAGAGAGAGAGAGAGAGAGAAAAAAAAAAAAACACCCACACACAAATATAAAAAGAGGGGAGAAAGCAGACGACCGGAATGAAGAGAAAACTGTGGAGGGGAAAAGGGAAAATAATATAATGGTAGAAAGGGAAAGGTTCAAGGGAGGGGAAAACACAACGAGGGTGTTAGTGGTGATGTGGGGGGGAGAGGAGAAAGAGGGGGTATGAGGGAAGCAGAGGAGAGAGTAGAGGGAGACAGTGATAGTGAAAGGGGGGAGAAAGCACATGGGGAGAGGCGGGGAGGAAAATGAAAGGGAGAACTGTGGCACTGAAAGGGGAAGAATATCTGTCGAAAACAGTAGAGGAAAAATCTTTGTCGTATGCCGGGAAGGAGGGAGGGAGGGAGGGGAGGGGGGGGGAAGGGAAGGGAAAGGGGAGTGGAGAGAGGGGGGAGGGGGGAGGGAGGTAGGGAGGGAGGGGAGGGAGGGAGGGAGGGAGGGAGGGAGGGAAGGGAGGAAGAAGGAAGGAAGGAAAGGAAAGGAAAAGGAAGGAAGAAGAAGGAAGGAAGGAAGGAAGAAAGGAAGGAAAAAGGAAGAAAGGAAGAAAGGAAGGAAGAAAGGAAGAAAGGAAGGAAGGAAGGAAGGAAGGAAGGAGGGGAGGGAGGGAATGGTAGAAGGCTGTATAACCACAACGGATAAAATAGCCTAACTGAAAGAAAAAAAAGTCAACTGAGACATGGAAAAAACTATGCAGAACATTTTTAAGCAAATAAAAAAAATGGGAGGGGGGAGCTTAAAAAAACAAAAGATAAAAACTATGACGAGGGTTGAATACGAAGACTTAGACAATTAAACATGACTGAGAGATATGGTGGAAATGGAGGCAGAAATAGCAGCTTAACATTATAGAGGAATATGTGAAAAGAATTATACTAGCTTGAAGCAAAGCAAAACGAAATGATATATGACCTTCGACACGAGAGAGAGAGAGAGAGAGAGAGAGAGAGAGAGAGAGAGAGAGAGAGAGAGAGAGAGAGAGAGAGAGGAGAGAGAGAGAGAGAGAGAGAGAGAGAGAGAGAGAGAGAGAGAACAATAGGGTGAGCGCAAGCCAGTCAATGGAGGGTAACATGAGGCAAAGATGAGGGTAAAGAGGGAGGAGGGAAGAAGAAGGGGAGGAGAGAAGAGGGGAGATGTCTGCGGGTGTCCTCTCTCCCCTTTTCCTATCACCCACACCACCCCACACCACCACCCCAATCACCGCTATCACCCATTCTCCACACTATTATCCGTCATCACTGTCACCACCACCACCACCATCACGGCTTGTCACTCCTATACGAATCAATAAATCACGGATGTAGGAGGAGGCGGAGGAGGAGGAAGCGGAGGAGGAGGAGGAGGAGGAGTGAGGAGGAGGAGGAGGAGGAGGAGGAGGGAGGAGACAAAGACAACAAAAGGAATAAATGAGGGTTATGGGGGAGGGGTTGGGGGGCGAGGGGGAAGGGGGGATAGGGGTTGAGGGGGGGGGATGCTCTCGCTTTACACGAACAAAAAGGTCTATGCATCGGACGGCACACACGGCTATCTATGGGTGACTGAACGAGATTTCTTCGCCAGCCCGAGACAGACACCCCCCTACAGAGCTTGAGGGTGTGGCTATGTGGGGGGAAGGGGGGCAGTATGGGAGCTTGGTAGGGGGTGGAGGATTGGGGTGGTGCGGGGTAGTATGGGAGGCTTGGTTGGTAGAGGGTGGAGGATTGGGGTGGTGGGGGGTAGTATGGGAGGCTTGGTAGGGGGTGGAGGATTGGGGTGGTGGGGGGTAGTATGGGAGGCTTGGTAGGGGTGGAGAATTGGGGTGGTGGGGGGTAGTATGGGAGGGTTGGTAGGTGTGGAGAATTGGGGTGGTGGGGGGTAGTATGGGAGGCTTGGTAGGGGGTGGAGGATTGGGGTGGTGGAGGGTAGTATGGGAGGCTTGGTAAGTGGGTGGAGGATTGGGGTGGTGGGGGTAGTATGGGAGGCTTGGTAGGGGGTGGAGGCTTCGGGTGGTGGGGGTAGTATTGGAGGCTTGGTAGGGGGTGGAGGATTGGGGTGGTGGGGGGTAGTATGGGAGGCTTGGTAGGGGGTGGAGGATTGGGGTGGTGGGGGGTAGTATGGGAGGCTTGGTAGGGGGTGGAGGATTGGGGGGGTGGGGGTTAGAGGAACAGGGGGGGGTTAGTGAGGTGCCTGTTACAACTTACACCCGCATCCTTAGTCTCCCTTCACTCACACTTCCCTAAAAACAATAGTGAAATTAACTACGGAGAGAGAGAGAGAGAGAGAGAGAGGAGAGAGAGAGGAGAGAGAGAGAGAGAGAGAGAGAGAGAGGAGAGAGAGAGAGAGAGAGAGAGAGAGAGAGAAGAGAGAGAGAGAGAGAGAGAGAGAGAGAGAGAGAGAGGAAAAAAAGTGATAGAACAAAAATTAAATATACGAGGATTGAAAGCCACTGCTGAGTAAATACAAATATATTCCTGTGTTGAATGAAACGTGTGAGGAATTTGATTTTACTATTTGCATGGCTTTTATTTATTTATTTTCCTAAGTTTTCAAGACCCGCCCGCACTGCCGTATTCTCTTTACCCGAGGTTGTTGAGCGTAAGCAAATCCTCTTACATCACTCCCACGACGGGGGTTTAAATCGCTTTTTACTCCGCAGTGACTTTTCCATTCTCGTTTTCTCGTATATTTTCTTCTTGACCTATCACTCTCTCTCTCTCTCTCTCTCTCTCTCTCTCTCTCTCTTCTTATTCTCTTTTTCTCCCCTTCCCTCTTTCTCCCCTTCCCTCTTTCTCCCCTTCCCTCTTTCTCCCCTTCCCTCTTTCTCCCCTTCCCTCTTTCTCCCCTTCCCTCTTTCTCCCCTTCCCTCTTTCTCCCCTTTCCTCTTTCTCCCCTTTCCTTTTTATCCCCTTTCCTCTCCTTCTCTCTCTCTCTCTCTCTCTCTCCTCTCCTCTCTCTCTCTCTCCTCTCTCCTCCTCTCTCCGTCTCTCTCTCTCTCTCTCTCTCTCTTCCCACCGTGCCCCTTGGAATCCCCGTGGCGTCTCCCAGGCCAAGGCAGCACAAGGACACTCCAGCCCCTCAACACACAATACATACAAGCCGTGAACACCTGTACCCCTTGCCTGTACCTACCTGGCAGCCTGGAACACACTCGCTTTTATTATGGCTATACAGTACATCCTCAACTCTGTGAATATTATAGAAACTGTAGGCTGGTAAAAAAAACAAGTAAAAAAAAGGCTGGTAAAAAACAAGTAAAAAAAAAAGGCTGGTAAAAAAACAAGTAAAAAAAAGGCTGGTAAAAAACAAGTAAAAAAAAGGCTGGTAAAATAAAAAAGGTTAAAAACAAGGCTGGGGTGAAGGATAAACGTTTATACTCGTACTGTAACAACAAAATAATAATAATAATAATAATAATAATAATAATAATAATCTGTATAGTCTCCCTCATACCCAAACGAACTTAAAACCAGGTAAAAAACGAAATATCAGCCTTAACTCTATCCCTTCAACAGCAAATCAACCAATAAGAATAAACATAAACCACAAACCAACAAACTAACTAACTCACTTTTTTTTTTTTACATCACACGGGGTTGGGAAAAAAAAAAAAAAAAAAAAAAAAAAAAAAGCCCGCTCCTTATTCTGCTACCACCACCAACACCACTACCTCGTCCCCTCCCCCTTGCCTGCCGCCACAACACTCATCATCGCTTCCCACATCGTTTCCGACACTTCAAGAGTCCCTAATCGCCTCTCATCCTATTAAATTTGTTCGCTCGCTTGCTCACTAAATAATTCACTCTTCCTCCATGCCCCATTCCTCGTTTTTCCCCCTTTCATCCTCCCCTATTTCCCCATACTACACCTAACTCCCCTCCTCTTCCTTGACATAGCATTTATCATCTCCATTCTGCACTCTCTAATTTGGTTTTCCTTGCTTTTTTTCATCTTTTTTGTTTTCCTTGCTTTTTTTCCATCTTTACTCCATTCTATCATTTCCTCCTTTTTTTTTATCCCTTCTCTTTTTTCTCCTCATCATCTACAGGAACTACCACGTGTAGGTCTCACGGCCTCTTGTAGCTTCCTTATTTTCTTATGTTCTTATATATGGCGTTTTTCCTCATTTTTATTTTTTTCTATTTTTTTCATCTCTCCTTCCTCATATAATCATCTGTTCCATCTTCCCTTCCTCCTCCTCCTCCTCCTCCTCTCCTCCTCCTCCTCCTCCTCTCCTCCTCCTCCTCCTCCTCCTCCTCCTCCTCCTGTCCCCAGCCTCATCAACCCGGCGCTCAGGTAGGCCCGAGGACGCTCACCTGTCTCGTTAAAACATTCCCTTGGTGCACCTTCACATCCAAGTTCCCACAAAGCTTACCGGAACATGGAAAAAACCCCACAAAAAAAACATTGCAGCATTTCCATTACAGGTTCAGTTTTTTAATTTCTCTGCTGCAAAATATTAATCTCCATTCCGGAATACTGATCGGTACGGTATCGGGTAGATTTTGGAAGCTATGAATCTGGTCTAACTGATAAGCTGTTACATAAGTGAAACGGTAATCGGTTAGAAAATATCAAGAAAAAAAGTCATGAAGTTAATCGGGAAAAAAAGTATAATGAAAATAAAGTAAAGAAGAAAAGGTTAGTTAAGTTAGGCTAGTTAGGTTAGTTAAATTAGGCTAATTAGGTTAGTTAAGTTAGGCTAATTAGGTTAGTTAAGTTAGGTTAGTTAAGTTAGGCTAGTTAGGTTAGTTAAGTTAGGCTAGTTAGGTTAGTTAAGTTAGGCTAGTTAAGTTAGTTAAGTTAGGTTAGTTAAGTTAGGCTAGTTAAGTTAGGCTAGTTAGGTTAGTTAAGTTAGGTTAGTTAAGTTAGGCTAGTTAAGTTAGGCTGGTTAGGTTAGTTAAGTTAGGCTAGTTAGGTTAGTTAAGTTAGGCTAGTTAAGTTAGGTTAGTTAAGTTAGGCTAGTTAGGTTAGTTAAGTTAGGTTAGATCATTTCGTTACCTTTCTTCCGATACTTTATTTCCTTGCTAATTTCTTTCTTACATTCCATTAATCATCAAACATCAAGAAAAAAAGGTAACAAAGAAAAAGTACATCGGTAAAAAAGTATCATGAAAATATAGCAGAGGAAAAAAATTTGTCAGGTTATTCTGTTACCTTAATTCCGATACTTTGTTCCCTTGTTACTTTCTTTCTTACATTCCAATAAAAATCAAACATAAAAATTCAAACAGCAATTAAGGCCGTGTAATCTACTTTCCACAGCGTTTGTCTCATTAAATCTCCGCTTTTCATTACTAAATCCCCTCTTTTCCCCTCGGTCCTTTATCAGTGCGGCGCAACACCACTCCGTCAAAGCCACTAACATGTGGGAAAGGCCATAGAAAAGGAAGGGAGGGATGAAGGGCGGGACAAAGAGGAAGGCGAGAGCAAAGTGTTATAAGAAAAAATGTCAACTTGTATGTAGCACCTTGTTTGGGCGGTCGAGTGATTCAGCTGTCATGTCCGAAGGTCTCGAGAGGGAGAGGAGTGGAGAGCCGAGGACCGAAAGGGTAAGGAGTGGAGAGCCGAGGACCGAAAGGGTAAGGAGTGGAGAGCCGAGGACCGAAAGGGGAAGGAGTGGAAGGGAGTACATAAAAGAAGAGGTAAAGCCAGGACTCATAAGGAAAGAAGGAGAAAAATGGAAGGAAGGAAGTGGGATAAGCGAGTAACTGGATGGGAGGGGCGAAGAAATAATGTTGATAAAAAAGGAGGAAAGAGGGAAAGAGTGGAAGGGAGTGCATAAAGGAAGAGGTAAAGCCGAGATTCATAGGGAAAGGAAGGAGGTTGAAATGGAAGAAAGGAAGTGGAATAGGAAAGTATGGAGAGGCGAAGAAATAATTATTATAAAAAAGGAAGGGGTGAGGAGTGGAAGGGAGTGCATAAAGGCAGAGGAAGTGGAGAAGCCGAGACTCATAGGGAAAGGAGGAAGATTAAAATGGAAGGGAGGTAAAGGAATAGGAGAGTATGGGAGGGGCGAAGAAATCATGATTATAAAAAAGGAAGGGTGGAAGGAGTAGAAGGGAGTATATACAGAAAGAGGAAGTGGAGGAGCCGGGACTAATAGGAAAAGGAGTGAGAGGAAAATGGAAGGAGGGAAGTGGGATAGGAGAGTAAGAGGATAGGAGTGGTTAAGAAATAATGATAAAGGAAGGAGTGGAAGGGAGTGCAGGAAGGACGAGGAAGTGGAGAAGCCGGGACGTAAGAGATGGGAAAGGAAGGAGTAGGAAGTGGAAGGAAGAAAAGGGAAAGGAGGGAGAAGAAAAAATAAAGCAGGAAGGAGGGAAGCAAACAGGACAGCAGAAGAATACGGGAGGGGCGAAGAAATAACAATGATAAATAAGATTGAAGACCGTCGCCGCTCTTCCACCGTTCATGTCAGGCGGCAGTTCGTCCTCGTGATGGCGACGGACGCTGCCCTGCCAAACGTACGTACGCAGCCTGTCCGTGTGTCCGTGTCCGCAGTGTCCTCGGGTCCTGTGTTGGTGCTTATATTTAGTTTCCATTAACGAGCAAACAATATTTTACCCTCACTTCAACCAGCGCACCATCAGTAAGGCCGCCATCAAGCCACGGAGAGAGGGGAGAAGAGGGACGAGAGAGGGGAGAAGGGAGGAGAGAGGGGAGAGTGTGAGGACCTGAGGGGAAGGAGGGGAAGGGGGGGATGATCACCTATGGCTGGATTTTAATTGGCATTCTGTTAGCGGTCTTCGTTATACACTGAGAACACATTTTTTTTTATTGTGAAATATACAGTGAACGTTTTAGCAATTTCCATTTACGTTTTTTTCAATACGACGAAAAATATACTGGACATTTACCGGGATTTCCATATTTCCATATACGATTTATTTTCTATTTTTTATTGATACGACTTTCAACACAGTATGGGATTTACACACAACATTTGGGAGTCTAACTTTTTTTTACGATGCTATTGAATTCCTAGTCTGTTTTTATCACTGTTTATGTCCCACTGCTTAAAAAATGCATGTATGCATGTATCTATAGTCTATAATTAACCATCATATTCAATCAAATACTGAAATGTATGTATGTCAGCATAAACCATGTATCTATGTACCAGTGAGGGAGGAAAAACTATAATCTCTCAACAACGTAATAACTAATAACAAATATATTACAACACCGCCTGAGATATGAGGCGATATGAGCACCAACATGACATATGCAATGACGAAACACGTGCGTCATATATCTTAGAGCATCTTAATATCATACGACAACATTCCTCTGTATGTAAATGATAGCCCCGACCCGAACAGAAACCTTCAAATAATAAAACCATGATACTACTACTACTACTACTACTACTATACTACTACTATAATAATAATAATAATAAACAATAATAACAATAATAATAATAGTGATACTGAGAACTAGCTCATCAAAGGATTAAAATTTGTCACAGGGATAATAGTGATGAGCGATGGGGGTTGCAGGGGAGGGTGGGAGGTGGTGAGATTAAGGGTGGAAGGATGGAGGAGGAAGAAAAGAAAAAAGGCAGGAAGGATGGAAGGAAGGAAGGAAAGGGAAGGATGGAAGGAAGATTAAGAACGAGTGGGAAGCAAGAGGGATGAAGACTGAGAAAGTGTGAGAAGAAATAAAAAGGAGTGAAGAAGATTGGAAGAAAGAGAAGGAAGACAAGGAGGAAGATGATCGGAAGGGAGTGGAAAGTAGGATAAGGGAGGGAAAAATAAAAGAAGACAGAAAGACAAGGCAAGAAAAGAAGATTTGGGGAAGAAAGTGAAGGATAAAAAGGAAAACGAAAGGAAGATGAGAAGGAAATAGGAGAACTGAAAAAATAAAAAATGAAGAAATGCAAGAACTGATAACAGGGCGAAGACAAATAATGATGATGGATTCATGAAAATTCTGAGGGGAAAGAAAAGGAAGATAAGAGGAAGAAGAAAGAAGATCAGTAAAGAAGATAAAGTCAGATGAGAGATGAATATGTAAATAGCGGAGGACGATGATGAGAATGGAATGAGAAAGTTGA
>JACEEZ010003836.1:312500-342500 GCA_016584305.1 Chionoecetes opilio
AGCGAGAGAGAGAGATTTAATGCCAAAAAAAAAAAAAAAGAGAGAGAGAGAGAGAGAGAGAGAGAGAGAGAGAGATTTAATGCCAAAAAAAAAAAAAGAGAGAGAGAGAGAGAGAGGAGAGAGAGACGAGAGAGAAAGAGAGATGAGAGAGAGAGAGAGAGAGAGAGAGAGCACATTATTCTCATATCGTGTCAATATGTACTCAGTAATATTTGTTTATCGATTTACTAAAACACCACAGCGAGGATAAGCAAGGTAGCCCCTTCGTGGTGGTGCTGACGATGTTGAGACACTCCCGGAGGTGGTGTGTGAATGCTTGAGGGAGGGAAGAGGAGAGGGAAGAGGAGAGGGAAGAGGAGAAGGAAGAGGAGAAGGGCGTGTTAAAGAGAGGGGAGGAGTCAGAGAGGGTTAAGAGGGAAAGGGAAGAGATGTGAGAAGGAGAAAGTTTGAGAGAAGTGGGAGGTGGTGAAAAGGAGGGGAGAAGAATTGAATTGGAGAGGGAATGAGAGGGAAATTGAGGAAGTGAGGAGGGGGAGAGGAGATTTTGAGAGGAAAGAAGAGGGAATTTAAATGAGAAAAGGGAAGAAAAATCATAGAGATGTAGTAAGGAGTGAAGGATATTAGGTACACTATCACTCTTTCCTCCCTATACTATGCACTTCTTTCCATATATATGCAATCATTTTGACCGAAATGTTGTATACGTTAGTTAATTAATCGAGTGTTGTTTTCGTCCACTGTTTGTTTCCCTCCCCGAACACCAGGGGACGGCACAACACCCTTATCTTCCCTCTCCTCTGAGTCTCCGCCGCCCTTGTTTACATCCCTCGAGTTGACGCTTTACTTATCACAGGCAGTTTTTCCCATCTTCGCCTCCCCTTGTTTTCCTGCTTGAGGGTTATGGGAATGCTTGCCTTAAGTAAACACGTCATTTCGTGTTGATGTAGTATTGATTCACCATATATATAAGAGACTTGAAGAGCAAAAAGATGGAGAAATAGAGATGGAAATTAATGGAGAAAGAGAAATGGAACAAGTATAGCCTGTATAGAGAGAGGGAAGTAGAGAGAGGAGAAAATGGATAGAAGTGGGACAGGGTAACGGGAGAGATAGGAGAGAAGCGGAGGAGGGAGAAAGATGAAAACAAGAGAAAGGGTGGAATAAAAAAGGGGTGGGGGACTCAAAGTGGGGCGCAGGAGGGGGGTGGGAGCAGAGCGATATCAGCAGCCTTATCAGAACGCATTTGTTACCCAGAGTAATTAGTGATGGCACAGATGATAATAACTGTGATGAATACTTAACAAGATTCTCTCTCTCTCTCTCTCCTCTCTCTCTCTATAATAATATATATATATATAATATATATATACTATATTAATATATAATATATATATATATATATATATAAGCGAAAAGTGTGTGTGTGTCTGTCTGCTGTCTGTGTGTCCGCGATAGGTGCGCCCCCAGTGCCCCAATCCCATCATATGGCACAGTTTGGAACCGGGTCGACCAGGGGAAGGTTTTAAGCCCATTATGAGATGATCCGATCACTTAAAAAAAAAAAAAATTAGTAGCCTAATAGCGAGAATTGCGAAGAAAAAAAAGTGGGTGCGAGAATTGAGGAAACCTTGATGTAGGGTGATGGGTAATGGGTGAGTGAATGGGTGGGGTGATGGGTAATGGGTGTGGGGTGATGGGTGAGTGAATGGGTCGGGGGTGATGGGTTGGGGGTGATGGGTGAGGGAATAGGTGGGGGGTGGGGGGTGATGGGTAATGAGTGAATGTTAATCGGCGTGTGTGAGGTAATGGGTGGTATGGAATGGGTGGTGGTTGTGGGTAATGGGTCAAGTGACAATGGGTGGGGGTGATGGCGAAATGGCATGAGTGAATGGGTCGGGATGATGGATGGGTTGCGTTAATACATACATTCTACATCCACGATTCAGGAAAGTTAGAAGGGGCTATCTGGAGAGTCTGTGTTTGGTGGCGAAGGCCCACAATAGCCCTCGCAGGATCTAGCCAAAAAGTCCGCCCGGAGGGCGGCTTGCGGCTAGTCTACAATAAAATAAGCGAAAGTGTTTCTGTCTGTCTGTGGGTGTGTGTTGTGTGTGTGTGTGTGTGTGTGTGTGTGTGTGTGTGTGTGTGTTGTGTGTGTGTGTGTGTGTGTGTGTGTGTGTGTGTGTCCGCTCTAGGTTCCGTCCCCAGTGGCGCAAAACCCCTCATATGGCAGTTTGGAACCAGGTTGACCAGGGGAAGGTTTTAAGGCTACTTTGGGGGTGATCCGATCACTTTTTTTTTCTTTTTTTTCCCGTAGCCTATTAGCGAGAATTGTGAAAAAAAAAAAGGGGGTGCGAGAATTGAGGAAACCTTGATGTAGGGTGATGGGTAAGGGGAGTGAATGGGTGGGGTGATGGGTAATGAGTGTGGGGTGATGGGTGAGTGAATGGGTGGGGGTGTGATGGTTGGGGGTGATGGGTGATGGGGATAGGTGGGGGGTGATGGGTAAGGGGGTGATGGGTGGGGAATATACATTTCTACATCCATGATTTCAGGAAAGTTAGAAGGGGCTATCTGGAGAGTCTGTGTTTGGTGGGCCTTCGGTCCAGCAAACACAGGTGGTGGGCCACCAATAGCCCTCCGCAGGAACTAGCCAAAAAGTCCGCCCGGAGGGCGGCTTTGCGGCTAGTATATCCAGATATCTCTCTCTCTCACACACACACACACAACTTATGTTTCCTTTTCATTTTCTCGGACCATTTCTTCTCAAAAGCGTCTTTAAGTTCTCTCCATCTTTTTCCTCCTATACTTGCTCTTCCAAAATATTTTCTTCCTCTTTCCTCCTTAAGAAAGTCTTCCTAACGACCCCCTTTCTCCTCTTCCCTATACCTTCTTCCTTTTTCCTTCACGCTAGTCCGAAACACTCTGCAGTCCCTCTCTCTCTCTCTCTCTCTGACACCACAATCTCCGCCCTCTCCTCGTCTCTTCAATAATTCACCGCTCGTCTCCCCGTCACCCAAGCTCAACACATTCCTCTTAGTTCCAATGTTTGCCTTCCACAGCTGGCTTCTGCAGGAGGATCGAGGTAATGGGAGTAAGGGGAAGGGGGGAGCTACTGGAGGTTAAGGGGGTAATAGGGAAGGGGTGGCAGAGTGAGGGCAAGGGGGGAGCTACTGGGGGTTAAGGGGGTAAAAAGAGAAGGGGTGGAAGGGTGAGGGTAGGGGTAAGGGGAAGCTACTGGAGGTTAAGGGGGTAATAGGGAAGGGGTGGCAGAGTGAGGGCAAGGGGGGAGCTACTGGGGGTTAAGGGTGTAAAAAGAGAAGGGGTGGAAGGGTGAGGGTAGGGGTAAGGGGAAGCTACTGGAGGTTAAGGGGGTAATAGGGAAGGGGTGGCAGAGTGAGGGCAAGGGGGGAGCTACTGGGGGTTAAGGGGTAATAGGGAAGGGGTGGAAGGGTGAGGGTGGGGGAAGGGGTAGCTACTGGAGGTTAAGGGGTAATAGGGAAGGGGTGGAAGGGTGAGGGTAGGGGAAGGGGTAGCTACTGGAGGTTAAGGGGTAATAGGGAAGGGGTGGAAGGCCCATTGTAAACAGTCCCTTGGTCCTTTAATTAGCCTTAATCGCACAATTAGGTCCCATTATCTAACTCGGTTTTAAATGATGGGTTTCAGGTGTCATGGATGTTGTATGTGACAAGACTGACAACCTGCAATCGCTCTGTCATCTTCACTCTCTGGTATGAAGCTGAGGTTTGGCTTGGCTTGGCTTAGCTTGGCTTGGCTTGGCTTGGCTTGGCTTTGGTTTGTTTGTTTGGTTTGGTTTGTTTTTGGGTTTGGTTTGGTTTGGTTTGTTCTTGATGAAAAAATAAAAGAGGGGAAAATGATGGTCGAGTCCGCTATGAAACTGAGGTTAGTTTTGTTATTGGACTATAGGTAGGAAAAATAGTGTTGCTAGGGGGTGAACGAGAGAGAGAGAGAGAGAGAGAGAGAGAGAGAGAGAGAGAGAGAGAGAGAGAGAGAGAGAGAGAGAGAGAGAGAGAGAGAGAGAGAGAAAAAAAAAAATAGCGAATGGTGAATGAGACGGTCAAATTAAATCAAGGCCGGGAAATATTATGCAGATGGTCGGTCGAGTCTTTCATTCATATACGTATGAGTGAGTAACATTGCCTCCATTCATTGTAGCTCAAAAAAAAAACGGAGAGAAAAAAATAATAAAACTCCACGCAGCAATTTTGTGAGGCTGGGCAGTCTGTTTAGCGTGATGACAGGCGCACCACCCTGCCCCCTGCACCACCCTGACATCATCCACCCTGCCCCTCCCCTTGTCTCTGTCCTCTTTACTACCGCCACGAGCACGATGCCATAAGGGCTTTCTCACGTAGTTCTCATTTTTCTATTTCTTTGTATTCATATTTGCAAGGCTAATGAGTGGATGTTAAGCTTTCTTCCTTCGTTACTCAATCCTTAGCCTGTCTTTGTCTTCTTTACTACCGCCACGAAGCATAAAATATGGGTTGTCGTAAGTAATTATCCATTTTTTCCTCTTTTAATTCAAATTTGCGAGACTGAGAAGTGGACTTGAAGTTTTTTTCTTTCGTTACTGAACACTTACCCATCTCGGACTACGCGCTTTTGTTTACTTACTCCTCAGCTATCTATCTATCTGAACGAGCACGACGCCGTCCATAAGGGTTTTCTGACGTAGTTCCCATGTATCTTCTTTGTATTCATATTTGCAAGACTGAGGAGTGGAGTTTAAGCTTTTTTTTTCTTCGTTGCTCAATATTTAACCTTCTCAGACTACAACGCTTTCTTCTTTAGGGTTTTCGTAAGTAATTCTCTCATTTTTCTTCTTCTTTGTATTCATATGTGCAAGACTAAGGAGTGTACTGTGAGCTTTTTTTCCTTCGTTACTCATTTTTTAAACCATCTCAGACTACGCGCTTTTTCTTTGGTGACTTCATCATTAGCCATCTATCTACTCACTACAACTACTATTTACTCATGTTTGTATATTATGTTCTTTTTTCTTTTTTTACTGCATGCCTTCGGGTGAAAATAAAATAATTATTATTATTATTATAATCTCTCAGTGCATTAGGTAAGTAAACATAACAATGGACCAATTACTCACCATTCCGGGTATTCAGTACTTGTTCTACGCAGACTTGTACCCACTAACAAGGCCAACGAACCCATCATATGCAACGAACCGACGAGGCAAATGATGGGTATTCTCTATTAAGCCAACTTTTCTGACAGTTCAAAAAAAGAGTCACTCATCTCTCTCTCTCTCTCTCTCTCTCTCTCTCTCTCTCTCTCTCTCTCTCTCTCTCTCTCTCTCTCTCTCTCCCAACTCTCCTTCCCTCCCACTTATCGTCGAGGGAACTTCACTGCCTGTAGCCCCTCGGAAAATTAATCTGGCACACTTCTAAAATGAATCCTCTTTAAAAACTAACTACTTGTGCTCGTCCCCTTTCACCATTTTTCCGCCGCGCTCAATGGCAACGGAGCGACAGTCTGCGAGGCGGGAGAGAACCAGGCAATCCGAGGTAAGGAACTGACTCCTCCGTCCCCTCGGCAGATTAATCCACTTAAACTCTGCGTTGCGTCCTCCCCCACCCCCACTCCACCCAATCCCACTCTAGGACACGCCATGCTACCAACGAGCTGGCTGCCTGGTTGCCGTGTTTACTTCGACTAGCTCGCTGGCTCACTGGCTGGCTTTACGTGTAGGTGGCCAGTGTGACGTCATGAATGATACTCCTATGTTGACTGTCTTACGCCAAGTACGATTGTTCGTTTCTGTTTCTACCAATGCATCTGTCTATCTGCCTGTCCATTTTCCAGTATATTAAATAATTGTTTGTTTCTGTCCCTACCGTACTTCCAATGCATCTGTCTATCTGCCTGTCCGTCCTGCTGTATATTAAACGTATGACTGTTACTACACACACACACACACACAACACACACACACACACACAGTCACACACACACACACCGCGCGATGGTCAGGTTGATAACGTTCTGGTCTCTCACTCTGTGGGTAGGCGGTTCGAATCCTCGTGCTCCCGGGGATTTTTCACTTGACAAATTCGGGCGGTTACTGTCCCCCTTGAGCAAGGGGATGGGGGTGTGGTGTGTGAGGTCCCAGCATTGCCCAAAGATCGGTAATAATGAGCTCCAAGCTCGCACTGAGAGGGTGAAACTGGCGATTGCGAGCCAGCTCGCGTGGACAAGACTATGGGTGAATGAATGACACACACACACACACACACATACACCACACACAAAGTCTTTGAAAGAAAGACTTGATAAATGTAGATACGGAGACGGGACCACGAGTATAGCTCAGGCCCTGTAAAACACAACTAGTGAATACACAAAACACATACAAACGAACAAACACACACATGCATCACCAACTCCACAGCCCTAAAAACAAAACAAAAAAACATAATAAGAGCCTGGGTTAGAAGAGTGGCGGGTGCAAGAGGGAGGAAAGGCGGTGAGGGTAATGCGGTGGCGTGGTGGTGGGAGGAAGGAAATTGTGGGAAATCAGGGAAAAAAATACAATAATCAGTACAATGTCCTTTCGGTGTTGAGACGATGGGCAACATAGCGTAGGTGGTGGTGGTGTTGGTTGTGGTGGTGGTGGTGGTGGTTGTGGCTGTGGTGGTCGTGTTGGTGGTCGTGTTGGTGGTCGTGTTGGTGGTGGTTGTGGTGGCTGTGGTGAGGTGCATTGAAAAGTCAACGTGCTGTGGTGACCCTTGTGAGATTGTTTACCGTGTAAAGTGTGTGTGTGTGTGTGTGTGTGTGTGTGTGTGGTGTGTGTGTGTGTGTGTGTGTGTGTGTGTGTGTGTGTGTGTGTGTGTGTGGTGTGGTGTGTTGTGTGTGTGTAGAGAGAAAAAAGAGTGGTGTGTGTTTGTGTACTGCGTGTTCGTAATTTCGTGCCTTCACCACTGGTCCGTGCACTGTTCTGTGATGGTGATGTATGTTGCTCGTGTGTCTTGTGTCGTGATGTAGGTGTGTCAGTTGTTGGGGTGTGTGTGTGGTCCACTTAGTGTGTGGTCCCTCGTATTTGTCTTGTGGGGTGTGTGTGTTGTTTTGGGTGGTGGTGTGTGTGTATGGTATGTGTTACTTCGTGCGGGTGGGGTGAGTGTGTTGTGGCGTCCAATGTGGGTGGTGGTGTGTGTGTTGATGTAGTGTGTTTGTGTGTTTGTGTGTGTGTGTGTGTGTGTTGTGTGGTGTGTTGAGGTAGTGAGTGTGTATATGTCTCTCTCTCTCTGCTCTCTGTCTCTCTTCTCTCTCTCTCGTGTGTGTGTCTCTGCGTTCTCTCTGTTCTCTGTGTTGTGGGTGGTGGGTCCTTGTGTGTGCGGTGTGAGTGTGGTGTGTGTGGGGAGCGTGGTTTGGTATTCTGCTATTATGTTGATGGGTGTGTGCGGTGTTGTGTGTGTGTACAGTGGTGTGGTGTGGGTGGTTGGTATGGTTACGAAACAAGGAGGAAAAAGATGAGAGTAAGATTAATACGTAATATACCATAGTTATAAAACACTATACTACACCATCACAAAACACCACGTACACAAGACTGAACCAACCTCAACCCACTGTAGCGGCAATTTATACCCCTTCAGAATCAGCATCAACCATATTTATGATGCATACGCAACAGCATACAATCACAGTACTATAACCAGCATTATTGTTCCACAGCATTTAAAATATTCTGCCCCCCCTCCGTATTTAGCAACACATGTCCCCATCCATAACTATATAGGCTCGGTACCAAGATATGGGTGGGTATAACCTTATGGTTAACTATTAACTAATCAGCGGGGTGCCAAAACGACAAATTAATGTGGCGCCACCCATAACCTTGTGGTAGGCTTTTTGTCACCCTAACATAGTGATTCAAATTTTCATGGTTATCGTAGTTGTTAGATAGGGTAAATAATGCAGCAACTATAGAACTCTTTTCTCTTGCCTCGTATGGCTGGAGCTCTCTTCTCTCTCCTCTCGGTGGTGGTCCCTGCAACATGTGGCGGCGGAGTGTGCGTTATGGGGAGGGAACGCGTGGTTTGGTAATACTCGACCATATAATTTAAGCACAACAGCGCAACAACAATGATGCGGTGATTGCTCGTAGGGACACCAGATGGCAGTGACGTAGTGGCAGTGGTGGTAATGGTAACATAACAGCAACAGAGCGGTGGCCAGGCTTGACAGACTATAAGGTACAGGGATAATAATAATATACCAATAGTAATAGGGATAAAAGGGATAAAGTAATACGAATAAAAGTAATGGAGATAAAATAACCTATGTGTGGGAACTCATATTAACCCTTTGAGGCCCAGAACGTAATTTCCATTTGAATTTAGCTACCATTAGACGATATTTAGTGAATATAAGCAATATTTTATATATGACCTGTTTAGTATCCTTGTCCACTAGCGAATTTGATATATTAAGTAACTTTTCGTAATTTTATGGCTAATAACAGACGATTTCATATATTAATGGAAAGATCTGGGCGTGAAGGGGTTAAGAAAGGTGGTATAAACTAAGGGTGTAAATCAAGGGTGGTTGCATAATACCTGACTGGCCTGACTACTATAAGGGCGACCACCACAGACTGCTCGCATGGCTGGACACAACATGGGGAGCGGGAGTGCATGGGGACGCCCTCAGACGGTAATAATGGGGGAATAAACACTTAACTATGAGAACGTCTGCGAATACTGGTGAGCCTTGAGATGGGGGATGGGGGGAGGGGGGGATAGGGTTGAGGGATCGCTGGGTAGTACTGGACGTGATTGTGGCGGGTTGCAGGATAGGAGGAGGAGGAGGAGGAGGAGGAGGAGGAGGAGGAGGAGGAGGAGGAGGAGGAGGAGGAGGAGGAGGACAGCATAAAGGATGAGAGGAAAAAATAGGGTACAGTAAAGGAGGAAGAAAAACAGAATATAAGATGAGGAAAAAAGAGGGTACGGAAGAGGAGGAGGTGATGGAAGGAATAAATGATGAGAGCAAAAATGAGAAAGCTGAAAAGGAGTAGCAAGAAAGATACATTCAACGACCAAATAAGTGGACGCTGGAAAGAAGGAAGGAAGGAAGGAAGGAAGGAAGGAAGGAAAGAAGGAAGGGAGGGAGGAGGAGGAGGGAGGGAGGGAGGGAGGGAGGGAGGCAGAAAGGGAGAAAGGAAGGAATGAAGGAAGAAAGAAAGAAAGAAAGGAAAGAAAGAAAGAAAAGAAGGAAGGCAGGAAGAAAGGAAGAAAGAAAGAAAAGAAGGAAGGAAGGAAGGAAAAAAGGATGGGAGGAAGGAAGAAAGGAAGAAAGAAAGAAAGAAAGGGTACAAAAAAAGGATAACAACCAACCCCGAGGCACAGCAGATTGATCAAAGTTGAAATTGGTCAGTCATTTTTTTGGTCATTAAATGGGGCTGAAATAACGAACATACCACTCTTTTTTATTTCCCCAACGTCAGTCTATTTCGTTTGCATATTTTCCAAACGTCACTCTATTTCGTTCGCTTCATATTTATTTTACTCTACCACGGTCTGCCTATCTGCCTCCATCTACGTAATAAAAATGCAGGTAGTAAAATGTAACAGGTGATTCAATCAAACGGTTACGCCAGGTACTACGAACGTCACTCACATTATATAACAGTACCGTCACTTCCATGATAACAGTACGAAGATGAACGCAGTAACGGTTTGGACTGCACTGTTGCCTACTGTTGCCAAGTTTTAGGGTGGCAAGTGGTCCGCTCGGCTGGTTGAAGTGATTATTGTTATCTGCGGGTACAAGGTGTGACGCGTTGACGACGGTTGGCGACGGTTGGCAACAGTGGGTGGAGAGGCAGGGTGGTGTGGTGGCTACAGTGGTGGTCGTGGTGGTGGTGGTGAGGCCCAGGTGATGGGTGATTGTGGTAATTGCCTATTTCCTCTCGTGACGTCACACCACAACGACTTCCCTATTACGTCAACCCTGATAAAAATAATATTTGACGAATGACAGTGACGTGCAACACACCACTGTAAAATATGATGAATGTGTTCTAGATCTGCGACTGTATTACTACTTCTACTGCTTCTACTACTACTACTACTCTGTTATTGCTGCTGCTATGTTACTATTACTACTACTACTTCTATTGATGCTGCTGTTGCTACTACTACCATTTTGTGCATTAATAACAACAGTAACTGAGTTTGTAATGGTGGTACTGTTATTACCACAACTGTTTGTTACGGATGCTCTCACCACCAGCCCTACTGACATTACGGAGTGCTCGTGCTACTGCTACCATTACTACTACTACTAATGTTCCTGCTCCTACTCATACTAACGCTGAAGTAATGTATTGTCACTACCATCATCATAATTATCGTCACCAAAAAGAAAAAAAAGAAAAGAAAAAGAAAACGGTAAAATTAGAAGAGCCACAATAAGAAATGTCAGAAAAAGAAATAAGAAACGACAAGAAACAGAAACAGACAACAACACCGGAGAGACTAACAAAGAAGAAGAAAAATAACAAAAAATAACAAGAATAAAAACAAAAAAACAAAAAACAAAACAAGACAGACCAACAACAACGACGACGACGACAACAACACCGTTGACACTAATAAGCAGGTCCTGTAGTGACAAGCAAGGTTACTGCATGGCTGTCCCCTCCATCTGCACGTAATTGCCAATAAGACCAGAGCAAGTACATTACACAGGCGAGCCCGAGCCAGATCCACTTACCCACCTACTCCTTCCTGCATTGCCCAATACATCTATAACGACACACACCTACGACTTATATATATTGTGGTGACTTGAGGTACCTGGAACTGTCGCCGATAGGAATTCTCGCCGCCGTCGTCGAGTGTTCCAATTCTTGATATTACAGGACCCAATATATATATTTAATCAAGTTTTACCCGTGTTTCTGCATTCAGGGATGAAACACTATCATTAGCTTGATCAGTTAGGTTAAGTTAGGTGCCAATGTCCAGGTTAGGTTAACATTTCCACGTCGGCGAGAGTTCTAGGTTGGTGTTTCGGCGAGAATTCCCATCGGCGACAGTTCCATAAACCGACCTTGACAATGGATATCGCCTCCTATTAACTAACTGTGCATGAAAGAAGAGGAATAGTCTGACTACTCTACTACTACTACTACTACTACTACTACTACTACTACTACTACTACTACTACTACTACTACTACTACTACTACTGCTACTCATACTTATACTAACGCTGAATAGTCTATAGTCTATCAACACTAATGAATGAGAAAAAAAAAAAACCCAAATAGAAAAAATAAAATGTAAGATAGAGATTAGAGCTATCTCACTTTTGCTCTCACATGATAGGATAAAAAAAAAATTCAACAAAAAAAATAAGAAATGTGAAAAAAAAAATTAGAGCTATCTCACTTTCTCTTTGTACAGGGGAGGAGAGGAAGTAAAGAGAGTAGCGATCTTGACAATGGATATCGACTCTATTAACTGGTTAGAAAAGAAGAGGAGTAACGAAAGGCGAACAGATGTCACTCATAATACTCACCTCTCCTTGCTATGGACACTTCACGCCAACACTCGCCTACCTTAAAGTTTGTTCATCACGTTTCGACACCCGTGATGGCAGCAAGTCAGCGACACTCAACATACCTGCGAAAGGATATAAATTAGTTACAGGTGTTCCATTGAATTAATAGATAGATTGATAGATAGTGTTAATTACATACGAAAAAATGTATCACGTAAACCTATCGATGGTAAAAAAAAAAAAAAAAAACTCCTCCCAGCTTCATGAGAGAATAGATAAGAGAGAGAGAGAGAGAGAGAGAGAGAGAGAGAGAGAGAGAGAGAGAGAGAGAGAGAGAGAGAGAGAGAGAGAGAGAGAGAGAGAGAGAGAGAGAGAGAGAGAGAGAGAGAGAGAGAGAGAGAGAGAGAGAGAGAGAGAGAGAGAGAGAGAGAGAGAGAGAGAGAGAGAGAGAGAGAGAGAGCGCGAGAGAGGGAGTAAGAAAAAAATATATATGATCGACAAAAACACGAAGAAACAGAGATTGCAGAGACTCGGAAGAAAGGAATAAAAAGAGGGGAAGGAAGGAAGGCAGGTGCATAAAGAAGCCGGATTCTCCTAACGGTAAAGGTCGTGTTGTATAGTTTATTCAGAATGAAAACTCCGGTAACACTGAGCTGCGAATAAAATACACGTCTACACACGACGACGAGAGTTTTTGTCAGGAAGTTCCGGACGATGAAAACTTGGTACTGAGATGAACCGAAGAAGTGAGTAGTGGTGGTGGTAGTTTTTGTTGTTGTTGTTGTTGTTGTTGTTGTTGTTGTTGTTGTTGTTGTTGGTGGTGGTGGTGGTGGTGGTGGTGGTGGTGGTGGTGTGGTGGTGGTAATAGTGGTAATAGTAGTAGGAAGACCAATAGTATAAAATTATTAAGTAAAACTCTGCTCTTCTAGATTTATATTCTCTCTCTCTCTCTCTCTCTCTCTCTCTCATCATCACCACCAACACCACCACCACCACACCCTCCTTCCCTTCACACAACCTACAGCTTCTTAGTTAAACAGCGACCCCTCAACTCCTCCCCTCTCGTTTCCCTTCCCCTCTTCGCCTCTCATCCTCTTTTTCCTTCACTACGCCCCCCCATCCCCTCTCTACCCCCTACCTCTATCACCCTGTGTAGTTCGACAGACAAATAGAATCTCGGGCTTAGAATGTGAGCTGAAGGATTTGTGGCAAGGAGAACGAGAACGACGAGACGATGAGAAGAGAGAATGACGAGAAAATGAGGAAGAGAGAAAAACGAGAAGATGAGAAAGAGAAAGGGAAAATGTCGAGAAGATGAGGAAGAGAGAAAGACGAGAAGCTGAGAAGGAGAAAGGGAGTTTGTCGAGAAGATGAGAAAGGGAGAATGTCGAGAAGATGAAAAGAGAGAAAGACGAGAAGCTGAGAAGGAGAAAGGGAGTTTGTCGAGAAGATGAGAAAGGGAGAATGTCGAGAAGATAAAAAGGAAAAAGAAGAGAAAAAGAGAGAAGTGAAAGGAGAAGGGGGCGAGAAGATGAGAAAGGAGAATGTCGAAAATAGGAGAAAAAGGGAGAAGTGAAAAGAGAGAAGAGAAAGAGAAGAAAGAGAGAAAGACGAGAAGATGAGAAAAGAGAAAGACGAGAAGATGAGGAGAAAAATGGGAGAATGTCGAAAAGATGAGAAAGAGAAAAGAGAAGAATGGAAAGAGGGAGTTTTCAGTGACCTTTAAAAAAGAGGAAGAAATTTAAAAGAGATGAAGAGTAAAAGGCCAAAAAGTAAGATTAAAGCAGACTGAGGAGTACAGATAAAGGACTAAGACGAAGAGGAAGACAAAAGCTGCCAGAAAAGTGTGAAATTTGAGGGAGTTCTTTTGAAGTGACAGATTTAATAACGGAAGGTGATGGAGGCGGCTGCTTTGGAGGAGGAGGAGGAGGAGGAGGAGGAGGAGGAGGAGGATAGAGGAATGGAATATCTTGGATGATAGAGAGACGTAGTTTGGGAAAGAGAGCTTGTGAAGGATGGTGAAGGATGAGGATGAAGAGATGGAAAGAGGGTGAGGAGGGAAAGGAGGGGATTTGTCTGCCAACCCTAAGACTGGAAGGTGATGGGAAGAGAGAGAGAGAGAGAGAGGGGAAGAGGAGAAGGAGAAGGGGGAGAGAGAGAGAGAAGAGAGAGAGAGAGAGAGAGAAAAGAGGAGAGAGAGGAGAGAGAGAGGGGGGGGGGGGGGGTTGGGTGAGGTGGGGGAGTGGCAATGGAAAGGGAGATATGGGAAGGGACGGGAGGTAGGGAGAGAATGGGAGGGAAAAGTGGCTATTGTTTGGGGAACGATATGGGGGTGGGGGTTGAAAGACAAAGGGGGAGGAATGGGAAGGGAAAAAAAAAGGGGGGAAAATAGGGAAAAGGGATCGAGAGGAAGGAGAGAGGGGAAGAAGAAAAGAGAGAGAGAGAGAGAGAGAGAGAGAGAGAGAGAGAAAGAGAGAGAGAGAGGAGGAGAAAAGGGAGAGATGTGAGGGTGAAGGCTCTTGATGTCATTACTCTGGATAACGACTTCGGTGGAATGAGAATGCTTGCCACACACACACAACCACACACCCACACACACTCTTCCCTTCCCTTCCACACACTCCTCCCTCCCTTCATCCCTCGCCTCCCAACCCTTTCTTTGCATCCCTCTACCACTTCTCTCTCCTTTTTTTACCTCCAATCCCTCTCTAATCAAGTTCACGCCTTTTCCAATCATATTTCCTTCCCTCTCTTCGTCACTGTCAAAGGCTCGCCCCTCCCTCACCACCCATCACCCTTCCTCACCCTCCTCCTCTTACCCATCACCCTTTCACACCCTACCTTCCTTCCTTTCCTTCACTTACCCGTCCCTCTTGCCGTCACCCAACCACGCCCTGGAAGCTCTCCCTATGCTCTCTCTCTCTCTCTCTCTCTCTCTCTCTCTCTCTCTCTCTCTCTCTCTCTCTCTCTCTCTCTCTCTCTCTCTCTCTTCCTTATAACTGCACTACCTCCCTCCCTCCCTTACCACCACCATCATTGCCAGGCGACACTCTCTTATTCCTTTATTAAGATGTTTCCTCCTCCTCCTCCTCCTCTTCCACTACCACTACTACTGTTACTTCTTTTACTTCTTTTACTTCTATTTCATATTTCTTGTTCTTTCTTGTTCTTGTTCTTCCTCTTCCTCCACCTCCTATTTCTTCCTTCCTCCTCCTCTAATGTCTGAAATTTAATCTTACACACAACCGTCCGACATATTATTTTTATTGGGATGTATTTAATTAAATTTACATAAGATACCGATGATTAGAAAGATTATGACACGGTGTTGTAAGTCTCTCAGTCTCTCTCTCTCTCTCTCTCTCTCTCTCTCTCTCTCTCTCTCTTCTCCTTCTCTCTCTCTCTCTCTCTCTCTCTCTCTCTCTCATATCCTTCGTCTATTAGTTTCCTTCCACGCTCAAAATCATCCTGCAACTTTCCTTCCAAGGTTTCATATTTTGCTCCTACTCTTACCCACAAGATATTCTCTCATAACATTAATTTTTTCCCTCTCCATTCCTTTCTCTAAACTTAATTTTCGCTGCATTCCTTCCTACAAAACCTCCTTCACATGTCTTCTTATTTCCCTAATATTGCCTTTTTTTAGTTGTTTTTCCTATATTTTCTCCCTTAACCACCCCACTTCACATTCTTCCTTCCTTAATCTTCTCTCCTCCTTCTGACCACATACTTCCCTCCCTCCTTACTACCTCCCTCTCTCCCTACTACCTCCCTCTCTCCTTACTACCTCCTCCCTACTACCTCCCTCTCCTTACTACCTCCCTCTCTCCTGACTACCTCCTCTCTACTACCTACCTCCCTCCCTACTCCCTCCTTACTACCTCCCTTACTTAACCCATAGATAAACAACCTCCCTCCCTTAATCCTTCCCTTCCTCTCTTAGTTACTACCCTCAAGAGTGCCACCGTTTACTCTCCCCTCAAATGGCACCTTCCGCCCCCATCATATTTTTTTTACTACAGTGCCATCTGCTTCCCTTTCCCTTCCCTCCCTTCTTTCCCCTTCCTTTTTCCCCTGTTGTAGTGTCATAGTAAGATTTTTAATAACACGTCTGCCTGTCACGAACCACGACACCCTGCATGTTATTATTACTCTCTCTTTCTCTCTCTCTCTCTCTCTCTCTCTCTCTCTCTCTCTCTCTCTCTCTCTCTCTCTCTCTCTCTCTCTCTCTCTCTCTCTCTCACAGACACACACACACTCTGCTATTAAAGTGTCGTCTTCTATCTCTCACTCAAATCAAACTGTCATTCCACTTCTTAAACTCATTATAGCTGTCTCCTCCCCACCTCTCTCTCTCTCTCTCTCTCTCTCTCTCTCTCTCTCTCTCTCTCTCTCTCTCTCTCCTCTCTCTCTCTCTCTCTCTCTCTCTCTCTCTCTCTCCATTATTCATTTGCTTTCATTTTTCACAGACTCGCCCTAGTAATTTCTCGCTTCAATTCCCTCCATCACTCAAACCTTACTGCCTCCTTGCCTCAATTTTCACTTGTTTCTTTAAATTTCTTTATCTCTTTCGTCTCCCTACTGCCTTATCCTCATCTACAATTCTCCCCTTCCAATAAATCCCTCACGTCCCTGTTCTCTCTTTTTTAGCCTCTTAATATTCATCTTTTTCCGTTTATCCATCCCACCTTTTTCCATTTCGATTCTCTCACCCCTCTTCTCTCTCTTTCTCTCTCTCTCTTTCTCTCTCTCTCTCTCTCTCTCTCTTCTCTCTCTCTCTCTCTCTCTCTCTCCTCTCTCTCTCCTCCTCTCTCTCTCTCCTTCTCCCCTCTCCTCTTCTCAATCCCTCTTCTTCTCACCCCCCTCCCCTTCTCTCTCCTCTCTCTCTCTCTCTCTCTCTCTCTCTCTCTCTCTCTCTCTCTCTCTCTCTCTCCCCTCCTCCTTCTCAATCCCTCTCTCTCCCTCCCCTCCCCTTCTCAATCCTCTCTCTCTCTCTCCCCCCTCCCCTTCTCTCTCTCTCCCTCTCTCTTCTTCCTCTCTCTCTCTCTCTCTCCCCTCTCTCTCTCTCATCTCTCTCCTCTCTCTCCTCTCTCTCTCTCCACTTTCTCAATCCCTCTTTTTCTGTCTGTCTATCACCAGCTATTCTTTTCCCTATCTTGCTTAGTATATTATAACGTATTATTTATTGCGGTTTTTATCTTTCCCTTCCCTTCTCTACACATATTTCTTATACTCCTTTTTTTCATCTTATCTATTCTTCTCTTCAGTTTTTTTTTTTTTTTTGGCTGTTTATGACTTAGGACGAAATATATATTTTTTTTTCACACTCGGTTGTTATTCATTGATTCGTCTTCTTCTTCTACTATTCTTTATTTCATCATTCTTCCCTATCTACTCCATCCACCCATCCACTAATGACGTCTTCCATCACCTCCACCTCCTCCATCAAAACTCCATCTATACATGAGCCGCTATTCCATCATTCTCCACACTCCATCTATGTGGTTGATGTGGTGGAAGGGAAACCGTACTCCCCTACCACTCTTCCATCGCCTTTCTTATCCCTCCCTCTACAATACTTTCACTTTCCACCCTTCTTCTATATAGTCCTTCCTCCTTCCCCCTACTTTCATGGATCGGCTTAAAAAAGGGTGCCACTAATAAGAGGATAATGGAAGGGGGAATAAGGGAAAGGTAGATAAGTCTGGAGAGGGAGAGTCTGAGGAAATATTGATGCACGTCGCCAGGAAGGGAGGTAGGGAGGAAGGAGGGACAAGGTATTTAAAGAAGGGGGAGTACTGGCTTGGAGAAAAGATCGCAGGAAGTACGAAGAGGGACGGAAGGATGGGAGGAAGGAGGGAGGACTTAGCACAAAGAACATCTATAATCTTAAGACCTTTCTTCCATTTTTCCAAGTCGAAAGTTTAATTTCTATAAAAAAAAGTGGTTGTTCAGGACAATAAAAAAAATTAAAAATAAAAGATACCTGCGCAAGAAAAGGGTTCACCATCTTGTTCTTATCAAGAGTTATGTGTGTCGAACCTCTTCAGGCAGGCAAAGTCAAATTTTTTGTTTTGTTTTTAACCACAATTATTTTTTTTTAACACGGTAATAGCGAGTATTTATAATTATTTTTTTTAGGATTTTTTTTTTCAGTCAGTGTCCTTCATTGCATCAATCTAAATTGCCAAGAAACACAAAATCTAGCAAAAATCTCGCATCCTTAATTATAAGTTTCTATAACGCTTAACGACCTGCCTGTCTATCTAGCTCACACAAATCTGAATTATTGGTTTTGAAAATACTCGTAGAACGCACACAGCCTGGCAAAGTGCTGACCAGAGTGAGTAACGAACCCCTGCCGCTTCGTATTGTTGTGTGCAGGCAGGGTGGGAGGAGGGTCGCGTCCTTGCCCTTCGAGTCACGCCAGACATGGTTAAAAAGCCATAAACATCCCGTGTAAAGTGCCTTGTCCAGTGCATGCGGGTCGTCAGCGTCTTGAGGTGGTGAATGAAGCGCTCCAAGAAGGGTTTGCAGTCAACGCGAGGCAGGGAGCTCAAGGCTGTGGGGGACAAGGGCACCACTAGGGAAGACTAGGGTGGGGGGAAGAGGCTTGACTTGCTTTGTCTGCGGCACTACAGACGACGGCGGGCCTAGGCACGGCCTTCTAGGCTCCTAGGCTCCGGCACGAGGGAATACACACACAGAACCAAGAGTTGCACCCATACCCAGCCCCAAGGGAGATATCGAAAGTTTTAAAAGTCTTGCATCAAAGTCTTAATCCACCATTATGATAAACAGCAAATCATCACGAAAAATTATGTTTCCTAATGATTATTCGCGATAGTTGCCTTGATGTGCATCATTCTAGGATCGATAGCTGCAGGATCACAAGATTTCGTAACAGATAATCTTGATTTCGAATCTTGTGATTTCGTGATTTCGTGTTCCGCAGCAGCGAGATGAAGAAGTCGTCAAGAGGAAAACAAAATTTAATAGGTAATCGCATGTCCGTCTTCAGGCCGCCTCGCTATACTGAGACCTCACAAGGCAGCAGAAGAGGTTACGAGTATATAACTATAACTATTGATTACTTACCGCCTCTCGTTTCATCTTCCTTTTTCCCCTCCTTCTACCCTACACACCCCTGCGCCTCTTCGATCTCCCTCTCCCTACAACAGCTGTCTGATTTTTTTTCCCTTTTTAAAATCTTTCCCTCACTCGGTTCGACCCATCTTCTACCTGCACTTTTCCCTCTTCGCCTTTCTTCTTCCCGCGTGTCTCATTACTGTCTCTTACCTGTCACAAACTAGCCTCCACACGCACCTAACTACTCTAACTCACCTTTATTCTGTCTCCCTCCTACCTCGTCTCTCTAGCTGTCTCTCCATCTCTCCTGTCTCCCTCCTACCTCGTCTCTAGCTGTCTCTCCATCTCTTCTCCGTCTCCTTCTTCTCTTTTTTTTCTTACTGTTCTTAGCTTCTCTCATCTTCCTGTCTCCTCCTACCTCGTCTCTAGCTGTCTCTCCATCTCTCCTGTCTCCCTCCTACCTCGTCTCTCTAGCTGTCTCTCCATCTCTCCTGTCTCCCTCCTACCTCGTCTCTAGCTGTCTCTCCATCTCTCCTGTCTCCCTCCTACCTCGTCTCTCTAGCTGTCTCTCCTTCTCCTGTCTCCTACTCGCTTAACTCTCTCCTATATCTCTTTTCCTTCATTCTTGCCGAGTATCACCTTTCGCAATGCCCCATTTATTTTTTATTTTTTTTAGAGATATTTTTTTTTAGAGAGAGAGAGGAGAGAGGTTTATTATTTAGGCAGTTATTAAGTACACAGAGGGTTTAAAAGGTAGATCAGTTAAGGCAGTAAATGTTCAGAATCCCTTTTATTCTCTCTCCATTCTACCTCATCTCTGGATCCATTCTCGCTTTATTGACATCCTCTCTTTCACACTTACTCCCTCCTCCCCCTATACAAGCCTTGAAATATAGTCTCCTCTTCTCTTCTCTTCTCCTCCTCCTCTCCCTCCTCTACTTCTCTTCACATCCTTCCCTCCCCTCTTCTCCCCCATCGCCAGGAAAATGGAATCATTAAATACTTGTCATTTAAAGGGCCATTACAATAACAAAGAGACACCCTCCTCTCTCCCCCATTAATTTTATCCTCCCCTCCACTATCCTCCTTCCTCTGTATTGGCTTTCTCATTTCGGTTTCCTTGCCTTGTCTTTCGCCTTTAAATGCCAAGATCTGGTTGCCTTTGTTCTTAATCTTGTTATATAGTTCTCTTAAGACACCGTTGTTGTTGCCCTGCACCGTACAAAGGGTATCTTCACAGTCTCTCTCTCTCTCTCTCTCTCTCTCTCTCTCTCTCTCTCTCTCTCTCTCTCTCTCTCTCTCTCTCTCTCTCTCTCTCTCTCTCTCTCTCTCTCTCTCTCTCTCTCTCTCGTTATTAATATTCGTCCTTTCTAATATTCACGCTGCCTTCACTATTCCCCATGACGGAGCGTCCTACAGTTCTCTCTCTCTCTCTCTCCTCTCTCTCTCTCTCTCTCTCTCTCTCTCTCTCTCTCTCTCTCTCTCTCTCTCTCTCCTCTCTCTCTCTCTCTCTCTCTCTCTCTCTCTCTCTCTCTCTCTCTCCCTTGTCATCCAACTCTCTACATCTTCCAAAATATTTCCTTTTTTTCTCAACATAAAGAAACCCATTTCATTCCGCTGCCTTTCCTTCCTTTTAACAACTTGTCAGTCTACCTCTTCCCCTCCCTGTTGTGCTGATGTTTTTGTTGTCTTCTCGCACCCTTGCCTGCCTGCCTGCCTGCCTGCCTGCCTGCCTGCCTGCCTGCCTGCCTGCCTGCTGCCTGCCTGCCTGCCTGCCTGCCTGCCTGCCTGCCTGCTGCCTGCCTGCCTGCCTGCCTGCCTGCCTGCCTGCCTGCCTGCCTGCCTGCCTGCCTGCCTGCCTCTGCCTGCCTGTCTGTCTGTCTGTCTGTCTGTCTGTCTGCCTGCTCCTGCTGCTGCCTGCCTGCCTGCCTGCCTGCCTGCTGCTGACTGCCTGCTGCTGCCTGCCTGACTGCACTGACTGCCTGCCTGCCTGCCTGCCTGCCTGCCTGCCTGCCTGCCTGCTGACCGATGACTGACTGACTGACTGACTGACTGCTGACTGCTGCCTGCCTGCCTGCCTGCCTGCTCTGCCTGCCTGCCTGCCTGCTGCTGCCTGCCTGCCGCTGTTGCTGCTCGCTTGCTTGCTTGCTTGCCTGCCTGCCTGCCTGCCTGCCTGTTTGACTGCCTGCCTGCCTGCCTGTTTGACTGCCTGCTGCCTTGACTGCCTGCCTGCCTGTTTGCTGCCTGCCTGCTTGCCTGCTCTGCCTGCTTGCTTGCCTGCCTGCCTGCCTGCCTGTGCCTGCCTGCCTGCTTGTTTGCTTGCTTGCCTGCCTGCCTGCCTGCCTGCCTACCTGCTTGCCTGCCTGCCTGCCTGCCTGCCTGCCTGCCTGCCTGCCTGCCTGCCTGCCTGCTGTCTGCCTGCCTGCCTGCCTGCCTGCCTGCCTGCCTGCCTGCCTGTTTGCTGCCTGCCTGCCTGCCTGCCTGCCTGCCTGCCTGCCTGCCTGCCTGCCTGCTGCCTTTGACTGCCTGTTTGACTGCCTGCCTGTTTGACTGCCTGCCTGCCTGTTTGACTGCCTGCCTGCCTGTTTGACTGCCTGCCTGCCTGCCTGCCTGTTTGACTGCCTGCCTGCCTGCCTGCCTGCCTGCCTGCCTGCCTGCCTGCCTGCCTGCCTGCCTGCCTGTTTGCCTGCCTGCCTGCCTGCCTGCCTGCCTGCCTGCCTGCCTGCCTGCCTGCCTGCTGCTGCCACTGCTTCTGCCTGTTCTGCCCCTTAACTCAGGCTGATAGCGTAGTCTTGCCTTTTAAATCGCGCTGCACCAGTCTGGAGAGGACGTGTGGCGCCATAGGGAGGAGGGGAGGGTGAGGGGAGGCGATAAGGACAAAAGGAGGAGAGGGGAAACAGATAAGGTAGGGACCCGACGACTGCTTGGAAGGGGGAAGATAAGGAAGGTGAAGGTAGGGAGCGAGGAATGATAATGTAGGACTATAAAGTGACCCAAACAAGTAAATAGTATTGGTTGACTTACTATTTACTGGTTTTAAAAATGACGGCATGGAAAAGGAGACCTAGAAGTGTAGCGTGTTGAAGGATACGTTCTTAATTCAGTATAATGTAAAGAGAACATAAACAACATAGACATGAGTCAACCTTTTGAAGTAATGAAGAAAGGGCGACAAGACTCTGGAAAGATATAAAAAGAGAGGAAGAGATAATGTATTCAACGCAGGAGGAGTTGAGGGAAGACACATGAAGGAAACAACTGGATACGCGTGTTGTGAATGTAGATGTGAGATGAAATGAAGGAGAGAATAAAGAAGGATGTGAAGAAGTGAAGGAGAGGATGAAGAAGTGAAGGAAGTGAATGAAGAAGCCGGAGAATGAACCCTGCCTCCTGCCTCATTTCCTCCTCCTCCTCTTCTTCCTCCTCCTCCTCCTCCTCCTCCTCACACCCACACACACACGAGAGGAAGACGCGTAGATCACCTGTCTCCTTTAGCACCCCGCGCCCCCACACCATAACTCACCACAACCTCCTGCAGCCCCACGTGAACCCCCATTAATGACTCATACCCCCCCCCCATCTACACCCCTCCCTTCCCTTCCTCTCAGCATCTCTTCACTTATCCACACATCCGCTTCTTACATACATTCACCAACCACCTCCCTCTTCCCTTATGTATTTTTGTATATGTATTTATTTAAACTATGACAACTTATATGAGGGGACAGTTACCTTACATAATTGGGGCAAGGGAATGATCATGAAAGCTAAAAATGTCCTCTTAAACTATGACAACTATATGCGGGGACAGTTACCTTACATAATTGGGGCAAGGGAATGATCATGAAAGCTAAAAATGTCCTCTGTCCTGACAACATAGTCTTTAAAGGTTCGCTCCAACCTACATTATTATACAACCTTTCGTCCTTCAGTCTCCTGCGCTCACGTATACAAGTTCAATGTTTCTGGTTATTCACTGCACCTTCGCATAAAATATCCCACACACACACGCACAGTTGAGCAGTATAAACCACATAAGTCCCTGTGGTGGCGTTGAAATTGGTGAGGCGTATCGTTTTATGAATCAGTCTGGTGTTCTCTTATCTGTCTGTCTGTCTGTCTGTTTCGATCTGTCTGTTATCCTTCCTCTCTCTTGTTACTTTCTTTTTTTGTTAATCTCTGCCTGTAGCCCTGTACTGTACTGTATATTTGGTATTTCTATGTTGATCTGTATACGTATTTTTTTCGCCTGTTAAGTATCTTGAGTGTGAGTGTATAATACTTTTTGCATGAATAAAGGTTAATACATAATACTAAAGGTATCCATTCTGTTTTGATCTTGCTATTTCTGGGTCCTCGAATTTTGGCAACTTTCGATTTTTGGCCTCTCTCCTCTCTTCCACCAATCTCTCTCTCTCTCTCTCTCTCTCTCTCTCTCTCTCTCTCTCTCTCTCTCTCTCTCTCTCTCTCATTTAACCTCAACCACCCGCCCTCTCCTCTCCTCGGCCTCCCAGACAACAATATATGTGTTTACTCTAAGATGCCTCGGGTTACAGCGAGCTCCCATCCCTATGTAATTATACCTATAGATTTAATTACCACAGAGAAACTCCCTTTCATCGTGTTTCCCCCTCAGGTCCCGTAAGCTTCCCTCTCCTTCCATTTGTTTCCCTTCCCGGAGGCGTGGCAAGTGGAGATAGCAAATGAAACTTCTCCTCCTCCCCCCACCACTCCCGGTTTATGTTTTTGCAGCGGTTCCTCTCTCTCTCTCTCTCTCTCTCTCTCTCTCTCTCTCTCTCTCTCTCTCTCTCTCAAACGTGTGAAAAATTACATTCACACTTCAAACAATAATACATTCAATCAAACTTCTTTATTACAGCACTTATCACACCCACCATGCGTTTTCCAGCGCGCACACACACACACGCACACACACACACACACACTTTGACCAGCCATAAAGGGCTTTTCTGTGCACTTTCAAAAGGTAATCGTCCTATTCTTGAACACAGGAAGAAGGAAAATGTTGTGGAAAATAAAAAACGAAAGAGCCATAAAAAGATGAGTGTGCAGGAAAGGAAAATGAGGAAAAAAGATGAAAGGAATATGAAACAGGTGAAATGAGAGAGAGAGAGAGAGAGAGAGAGAGAGAGAGAGAGAGAGAGAGAGAGAGAGAGAGAGAGAGAGAGAGAGAGAGAGAGAGAGAGAGATTCCGTAGAGTCGAGTCCGTCATTTTGCTCTCGTAAAAGAAAAAAACATTGTAAAAAAAATCACCATACACGACTTAATAAACCATAAGAATAACACGAGGGAATATAACAACAATATGAAGACGAAAAGACTGGAAGACGAACACGACGACGACAAGGAGGTGATGGTGGTGGTGTCGTTGATGGAGGAACAAGGGAGGCGAGCACAGTCAAAGTTCCTCCTCTGAATGAAGACACGAAAATGATAATGTATTTTGTTGTCCGCCCACCTGCTACATCCTTCCTCGCCCTCCCTCCCACCTTTCCCCTTACCTTCCCCTTCCCGCCTCTCCCCTTCCTCACACCTCTCCCCTTCCCGTCCTGCCTCTTCCCAGGTCTCCCCTTCTCGTCCTGTCTACTTACTTGATTGCTTGTGTCTTACCTGCCTGCCTGCCTCCCTCACTAACCCCCCTGTCTGCCTGTCTGTTATATAGTAGGGCGGCAAGTCTGCTTTTGTCTGTAACCAGTTTGTTGTCTTTTATTTATTTTTTTTTATTTTTTTGAGGGGGGGCTAACCGCTTTTGCGCTGTCTTTTTCGGGGGCTAATCGATCTTTTGGGGTGTCTTTTTTGGGGGGCTAACCGGTCTTTTTGGGGGCAAACCGGTCTTTTGGGGTGTCTTTTTGGGGGCTAACCGGTCTTTTGGGCTGTCTTGTTTAAGAGCTAACAAGGTTTTTGGGCTGTTTTGTTTATGGGCTAACAGGGCTTTAGGGCTGTTTTGTTATGGGCTACCAGGGCTTTTGGGCTGTCTTTTGGGGGACTAATCGGGCTTTTGGGCTGCTTTTTTCAATAGCTAACCATAAAAAACGAGGTAAAATCAAGGTAATGAAAGAAAGGGGTAACTAGCCACTCTGATAATTTCACTTCTATAAACTATCGGGATGAATAAAAGGGATTAAAACAAAAATAATCTTCTGGCAGTTAAGCGAGCCAAGCAGTCCAGATCTTACACCAAAAAACTGGGAGGGTAAAAAATAGTGAAAATTAGTGAGAAGACAAACGCTCCGTAATGAAAATATACGTAAAGGAACATTTAAGAACGCCCTTGATCACGAGGATGAGTGAAAGAAGCGATGAAGTGAAGAGTCTGAAGAGTCGCAAGGGAGAGGGGCGCATGAATACCTCTGCAGTTTCCTCTTTTTAATTATGATGTGTGTGTGTGTGTGTGTGTGTGTGTGTGGTTGTGTGTGTGTGTGTTGTGTTGTGTGTGTGTGTGTGTGTTGTGTGTGGTGTGTGTGTGTGTGTCTGTGTGTCTCTGTGTGTTTGTCTGTGCTTGTCTGTGTGTGTGTTGTGTGTTGTGTGTGTGTGTGTGTGTGTGTTGTGTGTGTGTGTGTGTGTGTGCGTGTGTGTGTGTGTGTGTGTGTGTGCGTGGGGGTGTGGTGTGTGGTGTGTGTGTGTGGGTGTGGGTGTGTGTGTGTGTGTGTGTGTGTGTGTGTGTGTGTGTGTGTGTGTGTGTGTGTGTGTGTGTGTGTGTACCTATCTCACCCTCATAACGCACACTTCAATAAGGAAAAAATATGATTCGGATGCAATAAAAAGATTAATAACCTTGACATAAATCGACTCTATATATAATGTTCTCTTAGTACATGTCACTTATATTCCATCATTTTTTCAGTGTCAATTTTTTTTAAGCTCTTCCCGTCTCCCTCAGTAATTAGTACCTCTCTTAATGCAGCCTTTTATTATATTTTGTATCCGTAATCTTTGCTTTAATCACCTATTTTTCTCACCCCACATTCCCCAACCGTGAAATTTAGCGCCATTCTTTCATCTCTTTATATTTCCTCCCTTCTTTCTTACTTATCGCGTAATTATTGTTGAGCTTCTTTTAACTTGTGGTCACCTCATGCTAGTGGTTCTTTGTCTCGGCTCGGCTCGTCTCGTCTCGTCTCGGCTCGGCTCGTCTCGTCTCGTCTCGTCTCGTCTCGTCTCGTCTCGTCTCGTCTCGGCTCGTCCTGCTCCTCCGTAATACACAGTTCATGTCTGACTCGTCTCGTCCTCGTACACCCAAGTAATATACACTTCCGGTGTGCTTCCTGTGGTCGCTCGAGGTCACGCCAGTGTGTGTGTGTGTGTGTGGGGGGGGGGGGGGGGGGGGGGTTACTTGTGTACTTGTGTGCGTGCTTGTTTGCTTGCTTTCAAGCATGTATCAAAATTTATAAACAGATACGGAGACAGAACGATGTGAATAGCCTATAGGTATGTTACAACTGTATATGTTACCCTGCATGCTACAACTATAGATATATACAACTGGGTAACACACACACACACACACACACACACACACAGTGGGAAGGTAGTGCAAGTGTAAGTAAAGGTTGTAGAAATATATAAAAACAGGGGATGACAGAACAAAAAGTGGGTGTAGTTTCTAATGGTACAAAAATACTGCGTCCAGAGCCACCCCGAGGAAGCTAAGTCATCCTTTCCGCAGGAAGGAGAGGACGATCAAGAAGACTGTTTTAATGAGGGGAGTGGCGGGAAGAACCGTCAGGTGCTGTAATGACCCTTTTAAATATCATACACGAACTGAGTTACGGTCCGCCACACGAGTCAGTTTTTGTGACCCTTTCAGCAAGAGCCTTCAACAATGTGCACGAATGTAATAATGCCGGAGATCTTACAGACATCAAGATCAAGGGCTATCATTTGGCGTAAAGCAAACAAATATTGATTGTTAGGCTGATAGTTAGATTAGATTGTTAGCACAAACACAGTTTATTAGACTGCAAACATCCATCTCATATACAGCAGCGACCTCCACCGCGAGACCTTCGTCACCTGACCCTAAATGGCGCGGCGGAAGCTGAGGAAACCCATCATTACAAGACCCGCCGGCGCCTCAGGACCCGCCCACCCCCGCTGCAGCACATCCCCCACGTCGTCACCGCCACGCCCATGACACCGCTACGAGGCGAGACAGTAGTGTCACACGCGATAAAGATCTCATGGTATTGTTAATGTTCGTCTTGCTAATTACAGGTGTCTGGAGCGGTGTAATGTAGGAGGGAGGGAGAGGGGGTAATGGAAGTTCAAGGGAAGCCAAGCGAAACATTATGAATCTGTCTGTCTTGCCCCGCTCAGTCCGCAGCGGCCCCGCGGCAGTGACTCAGCCGCCGCACCATCATGCAGACGACGCTTAGCTGACCCAGACCACCACTGTCACACCCTCACACCGCACCGCCCCTCGCACTGTGTCCTGTAGAAAGTACTGTCAAGGGAACAAGATCCTCAAGCGTGCACCTCCTAACAGTACCACATACACTGCTTTTAGGGGTCGATCGTCAAGTGACACGTCATTCATCTTGTCTAAAGCCCGGTTCCCACCTTCCCGCTTGTACGGCCGCCATACAACAACAAAGACGTCACAATGACGTCACAACAAAGTCTACCGCACCGCCGTACCGCTGTACGGCCGCCGTACAAAGTTAAATTCAATTCATCTCTCCCGCTCGGCGGTGTCCGCTCGAGCGGAGTTGCCAACTGTGCCCAGTTACCACAAATACCACTCAAGCGGTGATGATGGTGACGTCATTGTTGAGCGGTGTTGTTGTAAGACGGCCGTACAAGCGGGAAGGTGGGAACCGGGCTTTATAGAACACTTTTATTGGTTTAGCTTTCAGGATACTTATGTTATTATGTAGCAACTTACTGACAGCCGGTCCGTCATGGTGGCAAGGTTGGTAGAGACGTGAGTTCGCAATGTGCAGCGTCCCTGTGCATTCGGTCAGCGGTTCGAGTCCGCCTAGTTCGTGCTGACGTGGCGGCGCTTTGTATAGTCAATAACCTTGTAGTTGGTAGTACTTGCAGTGTCTAGATAGGATGAAAATCTTATCTTATCTTACTGACAGCCGCTGGTCTTCCTTGCTGACCCCCCCCCCCACCATCCCTAAAAGGTGTGTGTGTGTGTGTGTGTGTGTGTGTGTGTGTGTGTGTTTGAGCGTGCGTGCTTTTGAGCGTGCGTGCGTGCGTGCGCGAGCACTTTAACTGCTGTGAAGAATAATTAGTACATAAAAAATCAGCCACTAGATGGGATGAAGTCACACAAAGCCTCTTAGAAACACGAAAGGCTTCCCGCGGCGCCGCCTCCATCAAGGAGCGCCGGTGAAGGCAAGCCGCTGCGACGCCAAGCTGACACTTTAAGGCCAAATGTGAGTTTCCTCCAAGAAGAATTAAGAAAGATTTGAAGCAAACACTTTTTCCTTTACGTACAGAGTCGAATACAAGCTTCCGAGCAAAAAAAAAAAACATACCATTTACCATTGACCGTACCATTAATTCAATTAATTAAATACAAGGTCATTACGGAGTGTCCACTGTCTCTAGGGAGCGACAGATGATTGGTTCAGAAAGCGGCGACACAGGCAGATGTTAGAATAGCGACCTTGGAGGATGAGGAGAGAGAGGACGACACAAGACTTATGAAAGACTGAGAGAAGAGGCAATAAGACAGTGAATGAGCGTGCGAGCCCGACACAAACAGATTCAATCCCCTTAAGCCCTGTCCACTCAAAACTCAGTCCAGCAAAAAGTTATAGCAAAACAATATGTGAAAATGATTACAAGTTGAATCCAATGGTCACAGACTCACAACCATTCACCCGAGAGCACCTGTCCTCCTGCTGAGCCCCACAAAACCCGGGACCTACGATGAAAGACTCCTGAACACCGGCTCCTTGCAGCGGTGGGGCGCATATAAACAAAGGCCGCCGCTGAAATACCGACCCTGCATGCACTCCGTCGCTCGTGGAAACGCGGAAACTTTTTTACACGGAGACAAGAATGTGTAAATCAAGAATGTTTTATGGACACAACTCTGAACTTTATCAATTCGTTGGTGTATCAAATGCTAGTTATTCTTGGAAATTACGAAAAGGCTTTGAATTTCCATTTATCAGTCTAAAGCTAACACTTTCTAACATGAAGCAATGTATGTTTATTGTTGATTGTATATAGATATTATATTAGCCACGTATATCTCACGTATATCTATCATACATATATATGATGCATTTTTCAGTCAAATAAATAGATTATGAAAATGTTTGGTTACAGTTTTCGTAATTATTCGTTTGTATCCTTATCCTTCCTTACATGCACGTTTTCATACTTGTTATATGAACCAAAAGACTGAACAAAATCATCACATAAACCCACTCTCTAAATACGAAATGATGAGCTGTAAGCACAGAAACATGATGAAAAGAAGCTACAATCACATAAGTATAAAACACGGCACGGGCATATTTATAAAGCACCGTCACCTGGGATGTCATTACCAGGTGTCTATCACAGTATCACTACACATTAATATCACATTTTTCCATATGCTGTAGGTATGGAAACTAATAAGGTGACAAATTATGTAGACAACCTCATTATACCTACAGTACTTTGCAAATGACAGCAGCAGTTATAAATATTGGCACTTTCACTCGTGTTTTATAATCATAACATAAACTCTGGCACATAATTAGTTTCCTGCACTAAAATGTCCCTATAAATTTTGCATGCTACGGAAAGAGTATGATAATTAGCCATCTTTTACTACAATCAGAGCTTCTGCAGAGTTCAGTAAGTGTCGGAGCTAATATTAATAGTAATCAAATTTGTATGTAATGACAATAATGCAGAGAGAAAAAAAGTATTAATGTCATTTATGAAAACAATGAGTGAATATAGAAAGATAGGAAAGGAAGAATGAAAAAAACAATAGTGGATAGTTCCAGCTGTCATTATTGTTCACGCACACGCACACAAACACACACACACAAACACACACACACGAGTTGACATCCAGCCAAGATCATAAACGTATTCCAGGTGTACAAGGCAAAGGGAAGAAATGAAGGGATTCGAAGGTACTAAGGGATGGGAGGGAGTAAGAGCATAGGAGACAGCAGGCACCACCCTCCCTCCAACCCGCATCCCAACACAGATTTTTCTTCCAACATCAAAGAGGATATAATGTGAAGGTGAAATGAGGGGGTTGTGGAGGAAGAAGAGAAAAAAATGGGGGGGTTGTGGAGGAGGGACAAAAAGAGGGGGGGAGGGGGGAAGAATAGTGTCTGGCCTCAAACTTCACGCACTTTCCATCCTCCATAAACCTGTCGA
>JACEEZ010003836.1:350000-355000 GCA_016584305.1 Chionoecetes opilio
TTCCTCCTGATCTCTTTCACCTTCTCGTGATCTCTTTCCCCTCTACTGATCCGTGTTCCCCAATTCCTCCTGATCCTTCCCCCTCCTCCGATCTCTTTCCCCCCTTCCTCCTGATCTCTTTCCCCACTCCTCCTGATCTTTTCCCCGTCCTCCTGAGCTTTTCCCGTACTCCTGATCTCTTTCCCACTCCTCACTGATCTCTTTCCCTTCCTCTGATCTCTTTCCTTCCTCCTGATCCTCTTTCCCTCCTCCTGATCTTTTCCTTCCTCCTGCCGATCTCTTGCCCCATCTCTTTCCCCCTTCCCTCCTGATCTATTTCCCCCTCCGCCTGATCTTTTTCCCTCCTCCTGATCTCTTGACCCATCTCTTCCTTCCTCATGATCTCTTTCCCCTACTCCGGAGCTCTTCCCCTTCATCCTGATCGCTTTCCCCTTCCTCCTGATCTCTTTCCCCCATCCTCTGATCTCTTTCCCCCCTCCTTCCTGATCTCTTCCCCCTCCTCCTGATCTCTGTGCCCCTTCCTCCTGATCTCTTTCCCCTTCCTCCTGATCTCTTTCCCTTACTTCCTGATCTCTTTCCCTCCTCCTGATCTCTTTCCCCTCATCTGATCGCTTCCCTTCATTCCTGATCTCTTTCCCCCCTTCCTTCCTGCTCTACTTTCCCCCTCCTCCTGATCTTCTTCCCCCTTCCTTCCTGATCTCTTTCCCCTTACTCCTGATCTCTTTCCCTTCTCCTGACTCTTCCCCTTCCTCCTGATCTCTTTCCCCTTCCTCCTGATCTCTTCCCCTCCTCCTGTCTCTTTCCCCTTCATCCTGATCTCTTTCCCCTTCCTCCTGATCTCGTTCCCCTTCCTCCTGATCTCTTCCCCTTCCTCCTGATCTCTTACCTCCTCATGATCTCTTCCCCTTCTCTGTATCGCTTTCCACTTCTCCTGATTCTTTCCCCCCCTCATCCTGATCTCTGCCCACTTCCTCCTGATCTCTTTCCCCTCCTCCTGAATCTCTTTTCCCGCTCCTTGATCTCTTTCCCCTTCCTCCTGGAATCTCTTGACCCTTCTCATGACTTTTCCCCTCCTCCCCCTGATCTCTTCCCTCCTCCTGATCTCTTTCCCCTTCCTACTGATCTCTGCCCGTCCTCCTGATTCTTTTCCCTCCTCCTGGATCTCTTTCCCTCCTCCTGATCTCTTTCCCCTTACTCCTGACTCGTGCCCATCCGCCTGATCTTTTTCCTCCTCCTGATCTCTTTCCCCTCTCCTGATCTCTTTCCCCCTCCTCCGATCTCTTTCCCCTTCTCTGATCTCTTCCCCTCCCATTGATCTCTTCCCCGTCCTCCTGATCTCTTCCCCCTCTCCTGATCTCTCCCTTCCTCTGATCTCTTCCCCCTCCTCCTTGATCTCTTTCCCTTCCTTCCTGATCTCTCTGCCATTCCTCCTGATCTCTTTGCCCCTCCTGCCCTGATCTCTTTCCCCTTCCTCCTGATCTCTTGCCCCTTCCTCCTGATCTCTTGCCCCTTCCTCCTGATCTCTTGCCCCTTCCTCCTGATCTTTTTCCCCTCTTCTATCGTACTTCCTTCTACAATCCTGTCCCATTTCCCCTTCCTGCACTCCCTTCCTCCTGATCTCTCCCCACTCCCGCTATCTTCCGGTACTCCTGCGGGTCCCTTGAGTGCTGCTCGTGCCGCGGAGTGACGGTTATTAGGCAACACAACAAAGGGGCCACGCGCTGATCCCTCACCCAATACAAAATAAATCCAACATTGTCCAACACAACACCAAACCTCACCCGTGTACTGTAACTGTGTGTGTTCTCTCTCTCTCTCTCTCTCTCTCTCTAAAAAATTAAAAAAACGAACTTGAGGGACACAAAAAAATCAAAACACACACACACACGTATAAAACAGTCTCTGGCACATTATCAACAAGAGCAGAAATATACAAAAATATAAAAGCCACCTAAATACGACATAATAAGAATAATATCCAACATCAAACTGATCAAATCTTCACCTATATTAATACATTCAAATAAACAAAATATAAACAATAATAGTTGCTTCTGGTATATTTTTAGTTAGTTATTTTACTTGATTATAATTTATTTTAGTTTTATTTTGTTTTTATATTATTTTATTGTTTTATTTATTATTTTATTTATTATTTATTGTTTTCTCCCCCTTACCGCGGCCACACAAGTAGGCTCAGCGGGTTTCCTCTCCCTTCTCCTCCCGCCGCCCTGGGCCAATCAGAGCGTGGTGCGGGCGTGACGACAAACACAGGGACCTTATAGCGCTGTGGGCGGTCTGGTGGTGTGGCGGTGCTTGAACGACGGTCATCATGGGTCGCGGACATGACCTCGTTTAGGGAGAAGAGGCAAGGGAGGGAGGTGTGGGAGGAGTGTTGGAGGGGAGGGGAGGGGAGGGGAGGAGAGGAAGGTCGTAGTGGAATCACGTCTCCATCGGAAGTGTTTATCTTGATCTATCTAATGTCTTCCTGAAATCTCTCTCTCTCTCTCTCTCTCTCTCTCTCTCTCTCTCTCTCTCTCTCTCTCTCTCTCTCTCTAGTGTCTCCTCTCTCTCTCTCTCTCTCTCTCTCTCTCTCGTCTCTCTCTCTCTCTCTAAGTGTACGTACCTTTTCTCTTTTTCGTACCGTATACATTATCTTTTTTTCTAGTTGTGTTGTTCCGATCTTCTGTGGCATATTTCTATTTATTTTTTACATGGGATATCTCTCTCTCTCTCTCTCTCTCTTCCTGTGAAGGCTATAAGGGCCGCGAAACGAAGGCAAAGCAATGTCCCTGAAAAATACATCAACTCTTGTTTTTAAATTCGTAAGGAATGAGGACACGAAGGGAGGGAGCAGATGAAAGCCTGGCGGAAGATTGAGATGAACGTAGATGGAAGAGGAAGAGAAAGAGAAAGAGAAAGAGAAGAGAGAGAGAGAGAGAGAGAGAGAGAGAGAGAGAGAGAGAGAGAGAGAGAGAGAGAGAGAGAGAGAGAGAGAGAGAGAGAGAGAGATCTAAGGACAACCCCATCAGATAACATGAAAAATAAATCCCACTGCTATGAAAGAAGAGCTGATTGAAAATAGAGCACGAGTGGAGATGAGATTGCCACACGTACTCGTCTCAATGGGAAAAATAATAAAATAAATAAGATTGCCATTTTTTGCTGTGGTTTCAAAAATGGACCCAAGGAAAACAAACACCAAAATACAACACCGCCCTGGCAATGTTTGGGCTGCAAGTAAAGAGTCAATTAGGTGACGAGGCAGTGATGGGATGGGTGTCTCACTTACCCACGCCTCCTCCCCTCTTTTCCTCTCTTCCTTTTTTTCATTTTACTTTATTTACATCTATTACATTTTAATTAACAGAAGCAAAAAAAACAAAAAAAACAAGGGATATAAAATAAAATAGAATAGAATAGAAAAATATATATATATAAAATAACAAAATAATAATAATAATAATAAAAAAAAAGTATCTCTTCCTCTTCCCTTCTCTCTCTCCTCTTTTTACTTTTTCTTCTCATTTTCTTCCTCTGGCAATTACGACCTGTCTGTATTTTTCCTTTGCCACTCTCCTCTTTCACCTCAATTCACTTCACACTCAAACTCTCTTTCCTCCCCTCTCTTCTTCTCCTCCTCCTCCTCCTCTTCCTTTAATCATTTCCTCCCCAACTTATGTCCCTCTTCCCCTCTTCCACACAAGTTTGATCTATTTTTTTCCTTCCATCCAATCACTTCCTTCCCTCCTCCTGTTATTTTTCCTCTCATCATTATTCTTGTCTTTCCCTTCTTCCCCTTCATCTTCCCATTCCCATCAGTTTCCCATCAGTCTCTCCTCCCCTTCACTGATATATTTCTTTACTTCTCTTCCACATCATATATTTTTCACCCTCCACTCTTAATCCTTCCTTTCCTTCACCGAGCTTCTCCCCCTGAAAAAAAAACCTAAAAAAAACTGAGACACGTGACCTAATATTATTTTTTCTCCTCTGCAGATTTCAGATTTCCTTTACATGCCACTACTGTTATTCTTCCTTCAGCTTTGCATTTTTCTGCTATACAGTGTCTCTCTCTCTCTCTCTCTCTCTCTCTCTCTCTCTCTCTCTCTCTCTCTCTCTCTCTCTCTCTCTCTCTCTCTCTCTCTCTCTCTCTCTCTCTCTCTCTCTCTCTCATATTATTTATATTAGTCCGTTATTTTATCATTATTTTATCGTATCTTTTATTTAATTAATACCTAAGTTCATTTCCAAATATGTATGTATAATAATGTGCAGTTTTTTTCTGTCTATGCCTTCGGTTGAAATAAAATGATTATTACTATTATATTTCTCGTGTTCATCGGTAAAAAAACACACAAACATTCAAGTAACAACAAATTCACAAGCAACATCACCTCCTTCCTTACCATACACAAGTTGACGCCCTCATGTACTGTTCACGTCACATACCTGCCGGAGAAGAGAAGAGGTGGTTAAGTAATGGTCCATCATATGACTCCCCTAGACATGGCCCGGATAGACCCTCGACTAATTGACTTGGCGAAATTGAAGGACTTATAAGCTATGAGGGGAAAGTTAAATGAACAATCAGATACAATTATAGTACAGTTCGTCTGATGAAAAGGATTAACCACTGCGGGGAAAATATTTTAATAGGTAATCTACGAGGCAAGGGGGAACATATTGAAGTGAACGCCCAGATCTTTTCTTTGCTATATAAAATTGTCTGTTGTTAGCCATAAAATTACGAAAAGTAACTGAATATACCAAATTAGCTAGTGGACAAGGATACTAAACACGTCATATCTATAAAATATTGCTTATATTCATTAAACTCCTCTAATGGTACCCAAATTACAAATGAAATTACGTTCTGGGCCTCAAGGGGTTAAAGTTCACATTACTGTGTTTTTAGTGGTGTGAGGATAAAGTCAATAAAAAACAAGGTCAAATTTAGGGTTCTATTCAAGCAAAAGTTATATCATTCTATCAAATTC
>JACEEZ010003836.1:360000-370000 GCA_016584305.1 Chionoecetes opilio
TAAGTCGGGTTGATGAGTGGCGTGAGATTCTGTAGAGGCTATGTTGGGATTTTGTGTCACAGCAAATTCGATTCTGATGTGTTCCCTGTCAATGTCAAAAGGAGGAGGAGGAGGAGGGAGGAGGAGGGGGGGAGGAGGAGGGGGAGGAGGAGGAGGAGGAGGAACTGACCGTCGATGCCACCAAATGTTACTTCAATCATGTATGGTACTTCAAAATCCTTCGTTTAATAGCAATTATTTTTAGACATCTCTTCATCTAATGCCAAAAAACTTTGACATACATTCCTTTAACCAGCTCAAAAAAAAAAAAATAATATAATAATACATACAATAAAAATAGTAAATTACCACCTAAAAAAAGACAACAATAATAATAATAGAAATAATATCAATGACTAAAACAATGACGAAGAGCTTAGTTTCCATACCTACGTTACATACAACGATAAAAATACAGAAAAATACAGTTACATGAGTACAAAAGAACAGTATTATGAGGGGAGGATACAGGTAATAGTTCCTTCTCTCTCCCATGTAGCACCGGCGAGCGAAGGGCTGATGGGAGAGAGAGAGAGAGAGAGAGAGAGAGAGAGAGAGAGAGAGAGAGAGAGAGAGAGAGAGAGAGAGAGGCTTAATTAACTCGGCAGGTGGACACGGCCTAGGGTGAACCTGCCACATGGATAATATGCGAAGGTACTGTTGCTGAGAGGGCCAGGGATAGTGCCAGCTCTCTCTCTCTCTCTCTCTCTCTCTCTCTCTCTCTCTCTCTCTCTCTCTCTCTCTCTCTCTCTCTCCCTCTCCCTGTGTATGTCTCTCTCTTTGCAATGTTCGATGAGCCGAATGGTTGGTTTTGTGAACTGTTCAACGATGACATTTTTCTTCTTCTCCCCAGGGTAAAAATTCATTCAGCTGTCCCTCCCTCCTTACTGTGGTCCGTCATACCACCCCCCTTTTCTCTCTCTCTCTCTCTCTCTCTCTCTCTCTCTCTCTCTCTCTCTCTCTCTCTCTCTCTTTGTTCACTCCATCTCATTTCATCCCTTTATCAGATTTCCTTTCCGAATCAAAATCCTATAAAGATTTCTCTCTCTCTCTCTCTCTCTCTCTCTCTCTCTCTCTCTCTCTCTCTCTCTCTCCTCTCTCTCTCTCTCTCTCTCTCTCTCTCTACTATTCACTATTCCATCTTAGCATTTAGCATATTTTTTCGCCTCTACTTTTCTTCTACCGTTTCCTCTCCCTTCTCCTCACACACCATTACCTCTCGTTTTTATTCCCTTCTTTTCTATCTCTCTTCCTGCGGACCCTCCTCAACGTCTGTCATGTCTGCATACTGATAGCCACCCTCGAGAGAACAAGGGGACGCTGTGAGACCTAACCTAACCTAACCTAACCTAACTTAACCTTTCCTAACTTAACCTTTCCTAACTTAGCCTAACCTAACCTAACCTTACCTACAACAGCAACAACAACAACAAAGTCCATTAACCACTGCTCTATCATCACTTTATTTTATGCAGTTTTGTTTTTTTTGCTGTCTATGCCTTCAGGCGAAAATAAAAACTATTATTATTATTATTATTATCATCATTACCACACATAGTATGCAACCACACTGATGCCATCAAAATCAACCCTTCTACATGCATTATCACCACTATTACCACACCATACCCACTACCACAACTACCTCCTTCACCACCACCATCGACAAAAAACCCTTCTTACTAACTATAACTTGCATACTCACCACTACCATCATCACCACTACACCCCTAATCACCCCCCCCCCCAGTACCCTTAACTTGTACTCCCCTCTACCAGCATCACTCCTATTACCCCCAATCACCCCTTAACTTGTACTCCCCACTACCATCATCACCCCTACACCCCCAATCACCCCCACCAGCACCCTTAGTCCATAATCCCCTACACACTTGCCTTAAAACCATTACCCTTCCAGCCGAAACCTCACCGCGGCACAATCACTGATAATGATCTCTGCGATAATGACGGAGGGAAGGAAGTAAGGAGAGGGAGGGAAGGGAGGGAAGGGAGGGATGTATGAAGGGGGGGTTGGTAAGGGAAGGGAGGGACGCATGGAGGGAGGGTCGGTATAGGAGGGAGGGAAAGGGAAAGAGGGAGAGATATGGCAAATAGTAAGGTAGAGAAGGGAGGAAAATATAGGAAGGAAAGGGAAAGGTGGAGAGGAGAGATGGAAGATAGCAAGGGAAGGAAGGGAAGAAATATGAGGTTGTGTGATGAAGGGATGGAAGGACACGAGGAAAAAACTGGAAGGAAGGAATAGGAATGAAAATAATGAGAAAAAAAGGGAGAAAAAGAAGAGAGGAGAGGAGAGGAGAGGGGAAGGAGAAAAAGATAAGAGGAGAGGAGAGAGAGAGAAGAGAAGAGGAGATGAAAGGAGAGATGGATGGAGAGTACAGGAAAGAGAGAAAGAGAGAGAGAGAGAGAGAGAGAGAGAGAGAGAGAGAGAGAGAGAGAGAGAGAGAGAGAGAGAGAGAGAGAGAGAAGGAGAGGAGAGAGAGAGAGAGAGAGAGAGAGAGAGAGAGAGAGAAGAGAGAGAGAGAGAGAGAGAGAGAGAGAGAACAGCCAAGAACAAACAAAAACACGTCAATAGAGATGACATAAACGATTAAAACGACCGAATAAAAAAACAAAAATCAATAACTACAATCATACCCTAAACAACTCAATAGCGGTAAACAAAATTATCAAAGAAAATCGCCGAGGGACAAAAGATAAAAGGAAAATATCAAAGAGGGAGACTGAGGGCGAGGGACAAAACCTACGAAAACAAGGAAAAAATGGATAAATAGATGTCAAGGCAATAACTTAACAAATAGGGGAACAAAGGAAGGGATGAAAAGGGAGAAAAGGGGAGACGAGGAGAAGAGGGGGAAACAGAGAAGAAGAAAATTGAGGGGAGGAGTAGGGTGATTTCATAGGATAGAGAGAGGGGAGGAGAAAGATGCGAGGAAAGAAACGGGGAGGAGAAAGAGGGAAGGAAAGATAGGAGGGAGGAGAAAGAGAGGAGGAAAGAGATGGGGAGAAAGGGAGGTTAAGATGGATAAGAAGTAAGGTCGACAAAGGAAGACAAAAAATAGTACCTTATATGGTCATTCCTATTTGATGTCGTTTATTGCTCTCCAGATTAATTTCTGACGAAAGAGACAGCGGACTTGATCACAATATATCTCTCTCTCTCTCTCTCTCTCTCTCTCTCTCCCTCCTACCTGCCACTCTCACCCTCTCTCTTACCTGTCAATACATCTTCTTTCTTCATTTCTTTCTTCCTTCCCTTCTCTCCACCTTCCTTCAATACCCTCCCCCTTAACCCTCCAGATCTTTTTATCTTAATTCCCTCCTCCTCCTCCTCCTCCACTCACAATAAAAACAATCTCCACCCTCACAGTCCGTGGGGAGTCATTAGTGCACAAGCGACAATATCCAGACAGCGACCTTTTTATTTCAGTCTACCATAGCCCCAAGTGTGTGTGTGTGTGTGTGTGTGTGTGTGTGGTGTGTGTGTGTGTGTGTGTGTGTGTGTGTGGTGTGTGTGTGTGTGTGTGTGTGGTGTGTGTGTGTGTGTGTGTGTGTTGTGTTGTGTGTTGTGTGGGTGTGTTGTGTGTGTGTGTGTGTGGTGTGTGTGGGTGTGTGTGTGTGTGTGTGTGTGTGTGTGTGTGTGTGTGTGTGTGTGTGTTGTGTGTGTGTGTGTGTGTGTGTGTGTGTGTGTGTGTGTGTGTGTGTGTTGTGTGTGTGTGTGTGTGTGTGTGTGTGTGTGTGTGTGTTGTGTGTGTGGGGTTGTGTGTGTGTGTTTGGTGTGTGTGGTGTTGGTGTGTGTGTTGTTGTGTTTTGTGTGTGTGTGTGTGGTGTGTGGTGTGTGTGGTGTGGTGGTGTGTGTGTGTGTGTGGTGTGTGTGGTGTGTGTGTGTGTGTGTGTGTGTGTGTTGTGTGTGTGTGTGGGTTGTGTGTGGTGTGTGTTTTGTGTGTGTGTGTGGGTGTGTGTGTGTGTGTGTGTGTGTGTGGGTGTGTGTGTGTGTGTGTGGGTGTGTGTGTGTGTGTGTGGGGTGTTTTGTGTGTGTGTGTGTGTGTTGTGTGTGTGTGGTGTGTTGTGTGTGTGTGTGTGTGTGTGTTGTGTGTGTGGTGGTGTGTGTGTGTGTGGTGTGTGTGTGGTGTGTGTGTGTGTGTGTGTGTGTGTGTGTGTGTGTGTGTGTGTGTGTGTGTGTGTGTGTGTGTGTGTGTGTGTGTGTGTGTGTGGTGTGGTGTGTGTGTGGGTGGTGTGTGTGTGTGTGGGTGTGTGTGTGTGTGTGTGTGTGGTGTGTGGGTGTGTGTGTGTGTGGTGTGTGTGTGTGTGTGTGTGTGTGTGTGTGTGTGTGGTGTGTGTGTGTGTGTGGTGTGGGTGTTGGGTGTGTGTGTGTGTTGTGGTGTGTGTGTGTGTTTTTGTGGTGTGTGTGGTGTGTGTGTGGGGTGTGTTGTGTGTGTGTGTTGTGTGTGTTGTGTGTGTGTGGTGGTGTGTGTGTGTTGTGTGTGTGTGTGTGTGTGTGTGTGTGTGTGGTGTGTGTGTGTGTGTGTGTGGTGTGTGTGTGTGTGTGTGTGTGTGTGTGTGTGTGTGTGTGTGTGTGTGTGTGTGTGTGTGTGTGTGTGTGGTGTGTGTTGTGTGTGTGTGTGTGTGTGTGTGTGTGTGTGTGTGTGTGTGGTGTGTGTGTGTGGTGTGTGTGTGGTGTGTGTGTGTGTGTGTGTGTGTGTGTGTGTGTGTGTGTGTGTGTGTGTGTGTGTGGTGTGTGTGTGTGGTGTGTGTGTGTGGTGTGTGTGTGTGTGTGAGAGCTGAGGAAAGAGAGAGAGAGGGGAGAGAGAGAGAGAGAGAGAGAGAGAGAGAGAGAGAGAGAGAGAGAGAGAGAGAGAGAGAGAGAGAGAGAGAGAGAGAGAGAGAGAGAGAGAGAGAGAGGAGAGATCCAGTGCTCAATAGTAAATCCACAAACCACCGACGTGTTAAATAATCTTCTCCTCTTCCTTCCTTCCTTCTCTCCGTTCTTCCTTCCTTCCATCCAATCCCTATCCAGCTTTCATCTCTACACTAGGCAGAATTATTCTCTCTCTCTCTCTCTCTCTCTCTCGCTCTCTCCTCTCTCTTCTCTCTCTCTCTCTCTCTCTCTCTCTACATTCCGACATCCTTCCTGTATAATTTTCCTTTTTTTCCAGTTGGATAAATGTATTTCTTGCATTTTTTCTTTTTTTTCATAGGAAGTCGCGTCATGCTCTATCAGTTAGCTAACCTTTACCTGCATTGTCACAGCGGAAATTCCAACAATCTCTCTCTCTCTCTCTCTCTCTCTTACATCAGTCCTGCAACCTCCTATATTCCTTACTTCCTTTTCTTTATCCACAACCATTTCTCTCTCTCTCTCTCTCTCTCTCTCTCTCTCTTACTTCCTATCCTTTATCCACAACCATTACCCTTCACCACTTGATTCCTTCCCCCTCCTCCCCACAACCAATACTTCCCCACCCTTCCCCCCGCCCTCAAACCCTCAACCCCGTGCAGTCTCTCAGCCCGCCACGACCACAACAGGAAGAGGCCCCCGGAACCTCACCATTTACCCCACAATGCATCTCGCTTCCTTCCTTTACTGTCCGGCAGGGTGGTTCCGCGTAGACCTCGAAGTAGTGGTCACCAAGAACTGTGTGTGTGTGTGTAGCAGGTAAACTCGATTCCGTCACTGATAGCTTTGTAGGAAATATCTGAATAACTCGAAGTATGGCAGTGGAAAGCAATTAGGCTGATTGACTGAGTGACTGTGACTGATTGATTGACTGACTGACTGATTGATTGGATGACTGACTGACTGACTGACTGACTGACTGACTGACTGACTGACTGATTGATTGGCTGACTGTGACTGACTGACTGACTGACTGTAGTGAGTGTTTCTATGTATACATGAATCAAGGAAATGTTGCTATACATACGTAGGTAATTATGCAACATTTGGTATTCATAGTTGACGTATTCTTTAAAGAGCTGTTCACGCGTTCACTTCCTCAGTTTGTATTCAAGTTAGGCATTTCATTTTGGCTAAAAAAAATAGCTGATGTACAAATGAAAAGTAATATGTAAGAGTAGCTGAAAAAATATGGCTGAAATCAATTGAAAAAAATTCCAAAGCTGCACTATTCTAAACGAGAGAGAAAAAAAAGGGCTACACGCTATGTAAATGTAATAAATCGTAGGAGAAAAAAATACACTTGAAAAAAATACTGTCAAAAAAATTCTTCCCTACATATATACACAGACCCCACGATTTATCCCAACCCTCTCCCTTACCTTTCCTCTCCTGGTCCCTGCCTCACAACCCCAATCCCAATCACTCCAATCCATGCACCCAATCACCCTTCATAACCCCCTACCAATACCTTCCCCCCATAGCACCCTTACCCACACCACTCACCCCCCCTCCCCACCGGCCCCTCCTCCAATACCTTCACCCCATACCACTCTTACCCCCACCATTCACCCCACCGGCCCCTCCTTCAATACCTTCCCCCATACCCCCTACCCCCCACTAACCCCAACACCACCCCCTCCCCTATCACTTCATATCATCACAAGCTATAAACTGGTGGCAGCGGAGGGATACAGATCAGTATTAGTTCCTGCAACACACAATAAGCGTAATAGAAAGACAAACTCAATACAGAGGGGTAAGGAATGTGAAGAGACAGGACGAGAGCATACCAAAGGGAGGAAACTGGTAATACTAAGAGAGGATAAAGGGAGAGACAGAGGGATAAAGGGAGAGACGGAGGGGTATAAAGAACAGCTGACAAAGGGACGGAAAACAGAGGGATGAAAAGAGCCATGCGAGTACCAGGTGAAAAAATAAAAGAGTGAAGGGTGGGGAAGAGAAGGGAAGGGAAGGGAAGGGAAGAGAAGGGAGGGAATGGAAGGGAAGGGAGAACAGAAGAATTAGGCAATGACTGGTTTTGGAGAGAGAGAGAGAGAGAGAGAGAGAGAGAGAGAGAGAGAGAGAGAGAGAGAGAGAGAGAGAGAGAGAGAGAGAGAGAGAGAGAGAGAGAGAGAGAGAGAGAGAGAGAGAGAATTATAGATTGAGTCAAATAGATATATATACAGTAGATAGATAAATTAATTGATAGAGACAGACAAGGTGGACAGACAGAAAAGAAAAACAACAAATAGATAAATTGATTAATATAGACAGACAAAGAGGAAAGAAAGAAAGGGAAAACAGATAGATAAAGGATTAATTGATAGAGAAAGACTAGGTGGAAAGTAACAAGGAAATAACAACACACAAACAGACATAGACACACAACACCCATACTTCCAGCCACCCAACTATCATATTTCTATACCAGGATTTACCTTTACCGGAAACAAAAACAACCTATCAGTAACATAGCCTCCAGTGCACCGCAAGAAGAATAAAATATACGGCGGCACACAAACTACATCACGCGAGGCTCCCCTGTCGGCGGCTGATCCTGCGGCCCTCTCTTCCATACTCCATATATTTTCCTTTTATATTTTCTTTTTTCCTTTTATACTCCATATACTTTCCTTTTACCCTTCATATACTTTGCTTTTACCCTTCATATACTTTGCTTTTACCCTCCATATACTTTGCATTTTTTTTTTTTTTTTTTTTTTATACTCCATAATATTACTTTCCTTTTATACTCCATATACTTTCCTTTGATATATATTTTTTTCCTTTTACACTTCATATATTCTTTTATATTTTTTCCCGTTTTACACTCAATATACTTTTCCTTATAGATTTTCTGTTTTCCTGTTATACTCCATATGCTTTCCTCTTTTCCTCCATACCTACCTTTCGGGAACTACCTCGTGTAGGTCTCACGGCCTCTTGTAGCTTCCTTATTTTCTTATGTTTTCTTATACCTCCTTCCGTCGATAAAAAGCTACTTCGTCCACCTCCTCCTTCCCTCCTTACTCCTAGTCTTCGTTCTCCTATTTTTTCACTCTCCCAAAAAATACTTATATATATATATATAATATATATATATATATATATATATATATATATATATATATATATATATATATATATATATAAACCACTTCCGTCCCTGCCGTCACCCCAATACAACGCCGGGAATCCCTGTCCCTTCACGCTCGAGGAATTTTCCTTTCTGATACGCTAAGCTGGCTAGACACATTGCACGCACACGCACGCACGCACGCACATACACCTCGCAAAGCAGCATAATTCGAAGGTTTCCATGTCCATTACTACTGGTTAAGTTTATTTGTCTGTCATGTCTTTAGTTGTATTTCATTATGTTTCGTATTTTGATGGGTCTTTTTTTTTAACCTTCCTAGTTCAGGGGTTTTTTCCTCTTTTTTTGGAATGAAATAAGCAGAGGACCATGTTTATCATATTGGAAAGTGTTCAGAAAGATAAAACTAATGAAGATTTAGGTATATAAAAGAAGCAACAGAAAAGTGTTTAAAAGATAAAACGAACGAGTAATAATGTTATTAAAAAAAAAAAAAAAAAAAAAAAAAAAAAAAAAAAAAAAAAAAAAAAAAAAAAAAAAAAAATATAATATTAAAAAAAAAAAAAAAAAAAAAAAAAAAATAGCAGCACCATCACTACTACTGCTACAACAACTACTACTACTGCTACAACTACTACTACTGCTACAACTACTACTACTACTACTACGTAGGCGTAATAGGCCAATTCCACGCCATTATCGACCATTTTACAACACCAGACCCGCAAACTGCCTCATCGCACTCACACTAACTACCGCCACAGACAACACCTGTGGCGGGAACCAGACAAAAAATGAGGTAGGGGAGGCAGGGATTACCTTCTCGTTACTCCCAGGACCAGCAGGGTAAAAAGGTGGGTGTGGGTTGCATAGGGGTACTTTTAGCGGTTACTTTAGGGGCATCTTTTTTTACTCTATCGGGTGATCGGGAGCCAAAACGTCATTACGAGAGGGAATGAAAACACTGGTAATGATGTAGACGGTGTGGGTTGCTTCCCTGATTATATGTATCTGTCTGGGGGGATTATAGGGATATGGTTGTTACGGGGTATTGGTGGGAAATCTATTCATGTATATTATTCTCTCTCTCTCTCTCTCTCTCTCTCTCTCTCTCTCTCTCTCTCTCTCTCTCTCTCTCTCTCTCTCTCTCTCTCTCTCTCTTTCTCTCTCTCTCTCTCTCTCTCCGTATTCATGATTCAACGAAAGTGGGCGCGACACCTGCAGTGCACATGTGTGAACGAATACAGGTGCGCACAATCGAACACACACTCACACTGCCTCTCATTCCAGCGGTATATATAGTCACCTGCATACCTGTAATATTAATCATTTCCCTCACCCACCTCGCCTCTTCCACGATATACACGTCCACATGTACCAATAACACACACACATACACACACACACACACACACACACACACACACACACACACACACACACACACACACACACACACACACACACACACACACACACACACACACACACACACACACACACACACACACACACACACAAACACACACATACACACACACCACACACACACACACACACACACATAGTATTTACTCCAACGCTAATCATATTTACAGAACAACAATTCCCTGAAGTCCCTGAACATATACACATTTGAGTGGTGGATGTTGTTATTGCCACCATGACTAGGAAACCAGACAAATGGTAATGCGGCATAAACACTGGCCTCATTAATTACAATACTAATTATAACAGCAGTATTTCACCTGTGGCTTTGGACTCATTAGGTAGCGGAGCGCACAAATTGCACGTATAATAATAGCGAGGAATACCAAGTTGAGAAATTTTTTGGGATGACCACAAGCGGAACTTAAGGATACCAAGATCTATAGCATGTATATATTTTTATTTTATTTGCTTTAGTACTCAAGTTCACTCCCTTATGTCTGTATAAGATAAGATTT
>JACEEZ010003836.1:372500-390000 GCA_016584305.1 Chionoecetes opilio
ACACACACACACAATATATAAGCCTAACAAAACACAACACATTAGGCTCATATAATAGCGCCTCGGGTCAAGAAGGAGAGTGAATCTTCCCTCGTCTAATTAAATGTTGGTCTCAAATTTCACTTCAACAGGTAATCTAAACTGCCTTTCCATTAACTATGATTTACTATGACTCACTATTTACCACTTCTACTATAACTTACTATGAATACCCAGGCAAATCACTGAATTATTGATACAATGAGGAATGTTATCTATGTCAGCGTGTGTGGGGAGCGGTAAAGGAGGTGATGACGTTAGGTTATTGATGAGTTCTAGTGATGCTACATAATCAGCATCCGTCAGCAGCTGATCTAGGCGCCAACTCAGCATTATTTGCACCAGGGAGTCAGCTAGCGTTGTATGGAGGGGGGAGAGGGGTTATGGGGGGAAGGGGGGTTAGGGGGCAGGGGGAGGGGGGCACGTGGTAACGGCGTAGTGAGGAGGTTGGGATGAAGAGCGTGGGAAGGTAAGAGTGCAATGAGGGAAGGGAAGGGAAGGGAAGGGAAGGGGAATGGTGTGAGAGGGTTGTTTTGAAGGGAGGGAATGAGAGAGTGGACTAGATAAAATTTGCAACGTGGAGTATGATTTTTTTTTTTTTATAATCCTTACTCTTCCTCCTCTCTCTCTCTCTCTCTCTCTCTCTCTCTCTCTCTCTCTCTCTCTCTCTCTCTCTCTCTCTCTCTCTCTCTCTCTCTCTCTCTCTCTGTGTGTCTTCTCCTTCCTCTCTCACTCACGCCCTCTATATTTCTCCCCACGTGCTCCTCATCCCTTTATATAGCTATACCTGGTTCCTCTATTCTTTCCTTCCTCCCCCAACCAACCTTTATTCCCCCCGTTCTATTTTTCTTTTACGTTCGCTCTCCTTCCTTCCTTCCTTTGCCCTTGTCCCTCACCTCTCTCTTCCTTCCCCCCTGTCCCTCACCCCTCCCCTACATTCCTCCACCCCCCTTCACACCACTCTCCCTCCTTTCCTCAATGCCTTTCATCCCAGTCCATCAATGTCCCCCTCAACCGGTTCTGCCGAAGGGACTTTTTCTCTCTCTCCCGGTTCGGTTCCTCCTTCCTTCTCTCCTCCTCCTTCCCCTCCTTCCTTCCATTATCCTACTCTTTCGCAACTCGCCCTCACAACAATAAGGTTCAGTTTGGGTATTCTACTATTCTTTGATATCAAACGAACACTATTTCCTTTCTCTTTATATATTGTTTGTTTGTAGGTCTGACGTTCTTTGTGATTTGTTTATGATTTTTTGTTGTTGTTCTGTGTTGCGCTATTCTGTTATTTTTCAATTTTCAAATTTTCAACGAGGCAGGAAAGAAGGAAGGAAGGAAGGAAGGAAGGAAGGAAGGAAGGAAGGAAGGAAGGAAGGAAGGAAGTCTCTCTCTCTCTCTCTCTCGTCACTAAGTACAGTGTTAGTTATAATTATTCATAAATATCCAATTTAAGTCGAAGGAACAGCCGCGCAAACTTTAATGAGATACGAGCCAACACCAGAGCTGGGCAGTATTTAAATACATTGTATTTAAATACATTGTATTTAAATACGTATTTAAATACATTTCTGTATTTAGAAATGTATTTATAAATACATTGGTTGTCATGTATTTAAATACAGTATTTAAATACTTTTATGAGTATTTAAATACATTGTATTTAAATACATAAAATATACAAATTTAAATACATTTTTTTCAGTTATTTTGGCCATAAACCCGCCCAACTATCTGGCAACCCTGATGTTACAGTGAACCAGGGTTGCCGCTTTCAAGGAAATTTCCTTGTTTTTAGGAAATTTAGGCCTGAGAAGAAAATTTCTAAGGAAACCCAAAATCTAAGGAAATACATTTTTTTCGGACATGTGTATATTTAAAATGTATTTACAAATGTATTTAAATACAATTGATGTATTTAGTATATAGTATTTAAATACATTCGTAAAATGTATTTAGTATTTAAATACATTTCTCCCATGTATTTAGTATTTAGTATTTAAATACATTCAATGTATTTAGTGCCCAGCTCTGGCCAACACACACACACACACATTCAAATAGGAAAAGTTTAAATACCTCGGAGTTTCTGGGAGCCGGCAAGTAAAACAAAACAAGCATGCCTGCACGGATTCGCTTTTGCAGTCCGTCAGTCTTCCAGCAAAACACCGCTGGGAAATGTTACGGGATTAAACAAAGGATTAGATGCTTTATTATTTAAGATTAGGTTTTGCATTTAGGATTAGGAATTTTTGTATTTAGGATTAGGTTTATATTTAGGATTACAGTTTTATTATTTAAGATTTAGAATTAGGATTTGAATTTACTTCGTTTATAACACTGACAGTTTTTTACACTTTCGCGACACCTCTGCCATTTTCCACTACTTGCCAATCCTCCACGCAGGCCTAGTAACATACCCTTCCTTTCTTCCTAACAACACACACAATGCACGTAAAGAACAAAGATTAGGTGCATAATATGTGAATTTACATAGTTTATTACACTTTTTGACACCTTCCCGACTCCTCTGTTTTTTTTTTTTTTTTTTTTTTTACTCCAACGAGAAAAAAAAAAAAAAAAAAAAAAAAAAAAAAAAAAAAAAAAAAAAAAAAAAAAAAAACCACACTTTGCCATTCCTATACCGCTACTTGCCAATCTCTATACGCATTTACGCAGGCCTACTAGCATTCTCTTCCTTCTTTCCTTACAACACATTTCTCTATTTTCTTGCCATTTCTCCTCTATACTTTCCAATCCCCTATGCAGGACTTCCATCATTCCCTTCCATCCTTCCTTCACAGCACACACAATGCACGCAACACAGCCTCATCTATCACTGTCGCGGCGGCAAAAACACCACCACCATCACCACCACTAGAGGCCATTATTCCGGACTACAGCCACGCCTCCTCCCTCCCGAAGGTCGCTCACCCGCCCTGGCTACACTGCATCGCCTCTATTCGGGACAAGTGGTCGACGCGGCTTAAAGTCAGTAATAATAATAATAATAATAGTAATAATATATAAAAAAAAAATCACCCGAAGGCAAAAAAAAAAAAAGGCATACTAGAGCGTCGTCTACAATTATCGACAGTTTTAGACACTAGTTTACCCGAGAGCCATAGATAGGGATGGCCTATCTATGATCCCTATCTATGGCTCTGGTTTACCCTAGGGAGGTAAAGTACAATATAAAAATTCAATATAAAATCTACAATATACAAAAAAAGGAGAACAAAATGATTGTGCTCGGCCTCTTCTTGCCATCGAGAGTTTCCGCTTCAAGACGAGAAACAATTTAAAAACAATGTTACCGTTGCTTCTACTTCCTTACCGCAGGGTGTGTTTTTCTTTTCTTTTCCGTGCCTGGCTGTTTGCGGGTTCTGGTTGGCGGTGATGTACATAAATGACCTGTACTTCAGACACATCAATCACATGCTCCAATGGTTCTCTCTCTCTCTCTCTCTCTCTCTCTCTCTCTCTCTCTCTCTCTCTCTCTCTCTCTCTCTTTTCCCCCACTCCCCAACATGACAGGAATCCGCGCTGTTATATATCATCTAACCTCTCTCTCTCTCTCTCTCTCTCTCTCTCTCTCTCTTTTTTTTATTTGCCCTCCCCAATATGACATGAATCACGCTGCTATATATATCATCTAAGGAGTTCTAACTGACACCCATTCCCTCTTTCGAAACACAAATTTACATTACACTTCATAATAACTATACACGAGACACTTCCCTTCATAGAGAAAATATCATAAGGTCAAAAAATAAACAATAACTCACGAGACACTTCCCTTCATAGAAAAAATAAGGTAAGGTAAAAGAAAGTAAGAAAAAGTAAAAGTAAAAGTAAAATTAAAATTAAAATTAAAAGAAAATTAGGTAAAAAAAAAAAAAAAAAAATTAAAATGGACACTTCCCATCCTAGAAAAACTAACATAAGGTAAAAAAATAAACAATAACATACATGGACTCTTCCCTTCATAAAAAAAATAACATTAGATAAACAAAATAATCTACCATTCACACTCCAGTTATTCAAGAGACAAAGTCCTTCTCCATTCATAAACTTTGTCTTAACAATGAATAGCAAGACACGGGATTACCTCTTAAACACATAAATCACTTAACCCGCATCAACCCTTTTGCTATTCTTAAGTCCTCTTACCACATACACACATACAGAGAGAGAGAGAGAGAGAGAGAGAGAGAGAGAGAGAGAGAGAGAGAGAGAGAGTAAATAAGCTTAACACTACGTACATTACCACTTTCATTCTTAACTCACTTTCATTCTTAACCTTTTCTTACTGCTCAAAGAAAGAAGAAGAATAGAAAAAGGACAGCTTAATACACGTTACTTAACCCGCATCAACTTTTTTATCACTTATAGTTCTCTTAAAACATTAAAACACTGAATAAAAATAAAATCATTCATATGCGAAGAATAAATCCCTTCCATTCATGAACTTGAGAGAGAGAGAGAGAGAGAGAGAGAGGAGAGGAGAAGAGAGAGAGAGAGAGAGAGAGAGAGAGAGAGAGAGAGAGAGAGAGAGAGAGAGAGAGAGAGAGAGAGAGAGAGAGAGAGAGAGAGAGAGAGAGAGAGAGAGAGAGAAGATAAGATAAGATTTTCATCCTATCTAGACACTTTGCAAGTACCAACTACAAGGTTATTGACTATACAAAGCGCCGCCACGTCAGCACGAAAGAGAGAGAGAGAGAGAGAGAGAGAGAGAGAGAGAGAGAGAGAGAGAGAGAGAGAGAGAGAGAGAGAGAGAGAGAGAGAGAGAGAGAGTGTAAGAGAAATATAAGTGTCATTTACATATTATCCAATTGTCGTAACCTTCTTCCATTCTTAACTTTCCTAGGCACTCAAGAATGGTGCCTTCCCTCCTGATTGGCACTGATACATGAGGTGGCGTGGACCCGACTTAGCTTGTGGCACACTTACTTACCCGACCATTCCCGACACAGCCCGACCCGACCCCCAACAAAGAGCAATTCATCTTTGTCATCTTTTTATTCTCATTCATCACCTTCACCCTCGCACTCTCTTCTCTTTCTTCTATTTTGTGACGTCATTCTCTCTCTCTCTCTCTCTCTCTCTCTCCTCTCTCTTCTCTTCTCTCTCTCTCTCTCTCTCTCTCTCTCTCTCTTTCTCTTTCTCTCATGCATTATGCGGGCTGTATCAGCTTACACATGAATGCACAATATCACTAATATATTCTGATTAGTGTGTGTGTGTGTGTGTGTCCTCGTGTACGTATAAGTGATCTATCATCGACACTACTCACGTCCTCTGTTTCTATCAATATAAATAATGATATCTTCTCTCTCACACATCCCTTTCTCTCTCTCTCTCTCTCTCTCTCTCTCTCTCTCTCTCTCTCTCTCTCTCTCTCTCTCTCTCTCTCTCTCTCTCTCTCTCTCTCTCTCTCGGCTCCACCAATCACAGGCAAGCCTCTCCCGGCTGCACCAATCACCATCCATCATTTTTTTCGGTTGCTCCATCAATAAGGGTTTTCGACTTTTCGTTCTTTTCGTTATTCTTCGTCGACGCATCATAATATAACATACTAATAATAATACATAATACATAATAATACATAATATAACAATAACACTGTTGGGGTTACATAGTGTTCTCTTTTTGATGAACGCTCGAAATATTCATATAAAAAAGGGTATAGTATATTGGAAACACGACACAATTAATAAACGAAAACAAATCAGGAAATATTGCCGGAAAATCTGAATTGACCCCATACAATAACAATGCCTACAAATTAATGACTCCGGTGTGATTGAATTTTTTTTTTTTTTTAATCATAACAGTAGGCAACTTTACAAAAAACTCCCTCAAAACAGTAGGGGAGAGCGGGGCAGGTTGCATCATTGCCTCTAACTCGCATGTTATCACACGTACATCGTCTTAATACTACTACTACTACTACTATAAAACTACTACTACTACAACTACAACAATAATAATAAAAAGTTAATGCGAGTTAGAGGCAATGATGCAACCTACCCTCGATGCAACCTGCCCCGCTCTCCCCTACTATTCATGAAAGCGATAGGAAAATAATGAGTGCAAAGGAAGCGAACCATTAAAGAATCAGATTTTTTTTTTTGTATGTACCATATTGACCCCCTACCCCCTTACCCCTTATTATACCCCCATCCTAGTCCCTTTTCATTCATTAATTAGAGGGGAGAGACCTTGGAGGAAACATGAGGGAGAGGCAGTTGGGGGTAAAGAAGAACTAGGAAGAAGTTAAAAGATAAGGAAAATTTAAAAATAAACCCTAGTCCCATCCCAGCCTGCCGCTACCCTACCTGTGTCCTGCCTGCCTGCCTGTTTGCCTCCACCCTACCCCTGTGTCCTGCCTGCCTGCCTCCACCCTACCCCTGTGTCCTGCCTTGCCTGCCTGCCTACCTCCACCCTTCCACTGTGTCCTGCCTGCCTGCCTGTCTCCACTAAACCAGTCCTTTAACACTCCACCAATCACCGATATTACCACATACGCTCCACCAATCACATGTCTCACCTCGAGCCTTCACGCCAACCTTCCACCAATCTCTCCACCCACTCCTGCACGTCACACGCCCACCCATTCACCCTTACGCCCGCCCACCCGCCCAACCTGGCCCACTCAAGGCGTTCACGAGTGGTCCCCGCCCCTCTCTCCCACGACTCTCAAGACCTCCCTCTCTCTCTCTCACTCTCACTCTCTTTCTCCCCTACGTCATTGAGTTCATTCCTTATTACTTCTGCGCGCGCTCTCTCTCCAACTTCATTCCTTATTATTTCTGAGTTCTCTCTCTCTCTCTCTCTCTCTCCTCTCTCTCTCTCTCTCTCCTCTCTCTCTCTCTCTCTCTCGAGTTGTCCATCAGTGTCAGAAATCCGAGAACAAACAAAACTTTCCTCCATTCCTTCACAACTATTTTTTCACATATTCGGAGCATCGCTGAGAGAGAGAGAGAGAGAGAGAGAGAGAGAGAGAGAGAGAGAGAGAGAGAGAGAGAGAGAGAGAGAGAGAGAGAGAGGAGAGAGAGAGAGAGAAAGTAAAACCCTACCTACTACTTACATTAAGACGCATCACACTGACCATCTCAAAATCTCTAGTGGGCAATAACAATCCAAGCTCTTTATTATTATAGACTTTCCCCTCTTAGTCTTTCCCCTCTACCCTAAAGTCCCCTGTGGCTCTTCCCCTCACTCTGTCTTCCCTCTCTCTCTCTCTTCTCGGCCGTCTCACAACCCTGCTCTTCTGATCCTCCCGTCTATATCATTGATCTCCCTCCGTCAATATCGTCAATACACTATATACATCCTCCTCTTGACCGAGTATCCCCTTCGCTTCTAACAATATACAGCGGATCGAAACCCCTCTGCCATCTGAGCATGATATCGAGACCAGTAAGAAAAACAACCAGTGAAAGTTGTTGTTGTTGTTGTTAGTAGTAATGGTGGTGGTAGTAGTAGTAGTAGTAGTAGTAGTAGTAGTAGTAGAAGTAATAGTAGTAGTAGTATAGTGGCAGTAGTAAGAGTAGTAGTAGTAGTAGTAGTAGTAGTAGTAGTAGTAGTAGTAGTAGTAGTAGTAGTAGTAGTAGTAGTAGTAGTAGTAGTAGTAGTAGTAAGAGTAGTAGTAGTAGTAGTAGTAGTAGTAGTAGTAGTAGTAGTAGTAGTAGTAGTAGTAGTAGTAGTAGTAGTAGTAGTAGTAGTAGAAGTAATAGTAGTAGTAGTATAGTGGTAGTAGTAGTAGTAGTAGTAGTAGAGTAGTAGTAGTAGTAGTAGTAGTAGTAGTAGTAGTAGTAGTAGTAGTAGTAACAGCAGTAAGAACATAAGAACATAAGAACATAAGAACATAAGAAAATAAGGAAGTAGTAGTAGTAGTAGTAGTAGTAGACTAGTAGTAGTGGAAATAGCAGCAGAATAGTAGTCCCTCACAGTGTTAGTAGCGGCTCAATTTCCGTCGCAATCTCCTCTCTCTCTCTCCTCTCTCTCTCTCTCTCTCTCTCTCTCTTGGCTCCATAAGAGGGAGTAAGAGGGAATTACACCATAGGAGAGGGAAGGAAGAGGGGAGAGGGAGAAGAGGTGTGCTTTGGGATTAGGCCATAGAGGTTTGAGAGAATAAGATAGTGGTAGAACAAAGGCAGGAAAAGGAAGAGTGTTGGAATTAAAGAAACGAGAGAGAGAGAGAGAGAGAGAGAGAGAGAGAGAGAGAGAGAGAGAGAGAGAGAGAGAGAGAGAGAGAGAGAGAGAGAGAGAGAGAGAGAGAGAGAGAGAGAGAGAGAGAGAGAGAGAGAGAGAGAGAGAGAGAGAGAGAGAGAGAGAGAGAGAGAGAGAGAGAGAGAGAGAGAGAGAGAGAGAGAGAGAGAGAGAGAGAGAGAGAGAGAGAGAGAGAGAGAGAGAGAGAGAAGAGAGAGAAGAGAGAAGAGAGGAGAGGGAGAGAGAGAGAGAGAGAGAGAGAGGTAAAAAAAATGCATTGAAACTATAAAACCTACAGATGGTTGAAGGAAAAAAGGAAAACAGGAAAAAACTTCGCCACGATAACAAATTAGGGAAAGTTAGTGAAGGAAAGAAAAATGCGAACGTCGGAATTACCAAAGTTTTGCGAAATGAGAGAATAAAAATAAGGAAAAATGTGTGACGGAATTACGGGAACAAATTTGATGATGAGGACGAGATGAAACTATTGGAGATGCGAGAGGATAAATACAGTACAAGGAAATAGGTACATAAGAAGGGACAAGGGGAAGGGAAGAAGTGTAAGAGGATTATATGGGAAGAAGAAGAAATAGAAGAAGAAAAAGAAGAAGATTGGATATTGGATGATGAAGAAAAATAGGAGTAAAAAAAAGTCTTCAGTAAGGAGGCAAGAAAAGTGAGCAAGTAAGAAGAAAAAGAAGATGATGATGATGATGGATTTCGTAGAACACGAAGAAAAAAGAAGTAAAATAGAAAAATGAAAAAAATGTGGAGTAAGGAGGCAAGAAAAGCGAACATGTAAGAAGAAGCAAAAAGAAGATGATGATGTTGGAGAAGTAGAAGACGAAGAAATAAAAGGAAAATAATTTTTTTTTTTAAATATCTTGAGTAAGGAATCAAGAAAAGTAAGCAAGCAAGGAAAAAAATAAAATAAAAAAGATGCTGATGATGATGATGATGGAGAAGTAAAAGACGAATAAAAAAAGTTCAATAAAAAACTGAAAAAAATTGTTGAGTAAGGAGGCGAGAAAAGTGAGCAAGTAGGAAGAAAAAAGAACAACAATAACAACAAAAAACTAAAAGATGATGATGGAAGAAAAATAAGACGAAAAAAGAAGGAAAATAAAAGTATGTAAAAAATGTCGAAAAAGGAGGCAAGAAAAGTGCACAAGGATGGTAAGAGATAGGAGATGTGTGGTGGCTCCTGATTTCACAGCTGCCTCATCACTTGTCATGGGAGGGGAGGGTGAGGAGAGGAGGAAGGTTCTTAGCAATCTCGTAAAGTGTAATAAGAACAGATTTACGGCGGGTAACCAACGCATAAGAATAACTAATTTATGGAGGATGAGTGAAAAATGGGGAGAAAAATGGGGAAGCCTGTTGGAATTGGATGTTTTTTAAGGAGGGAGAGGAAAGATGAGGCTGGGAATGTGTGGGTATGGGGAAAGATATGGATGTTATGAGGATAGACTATTAAGGAGTGGTGGTTGTAGCTACATAGCTACTGTTGGTGGATCGTAATGTAGTACAGTAAAGCCTCTCTAAATCGAACCCGTATAATTCAAACTTCGGATAATTTGACCTGTTTCAGGCCAGTTCGAATTTTTCAATAGCTTTCCATAATTCGAGCAAGTTTCAATTATCATTAGCCTTACTAGTGGGAGTCCGACCTCTCCCATGCGGTGTGTGCCGCGGCTTCCCAGCGTGATCTAATATATGATAATTACCGTATAAATACGATATGCGGAGGAAGAAGGCGAGAGGGGGAGGAGGAAGAAGGGGAGAGGAGGAGGAATGAGGGGAATGAGGGACGAGGAGGAGGAAGGAGGGGAGAGGGGGGGGGGAGAAGGAAGGAGGTGGGACAAGGAAGGGAGGATAGGAGGAGGAAGGAGAAGGAAGGGAGGAGGAAGAACTATTTTTTTAAGTATCCTTCGCTTTGTATACAATCCTTCAGAGTCCTTCACAGGCCTCTTTGCTCCTTCACGCATCCTACAGGAGTCATGGGAGGGCATTAGAAGTCCCACAGGATTGCTGTAGTATTCCTAGGTTTTGATAAGTACTTTGACAATCGCATGGGTGACTCAAATATGGATTAATAATAATACTAATACTGAAAATACTAATACTGATAATTGTATTGAAGTAATGATTAATCTAGCAATTCCTATCATATTTTTATCTCTTATAGTAAGTTTTGTCTAATTTGTGGTTTTTAAGGAATATCTGGAAGTATCATGTCATTGTGAATTGGCTGAAATAGGGACTTCTAATCATTGTAACTGAAAACTGACTCCAGATTAGTGTTCAGCATGCCCGAAAACGGTTAGGAACTAATTTTCTAGTAAATCTATTTTTCAAAAAATATTGCAAATTTTGCAAAGAAGTCCTACCCCTTGCAAAATGTGCATTATTTTTTAAAAATAGGTTTGTTTGAAAATTTGTTCCTAGCCATTTTCGGGCATGCTGAACACGAATCTGGAGTCAATTTTCAGTTACAATGATTAGAAGTCCCTATTTCAGCCAATTCACAATGACATACTTCCAGATATTCCTTAAAAACCACAAATTAGACAAAACTTACTACAAGCCTTGATTTTTTTTTAAATCACGTTTTTTTTCTCAATAACTAAAAAACTATGGCAGATATGTAAGTGCAACGTATATAGAGAAGTAAATATGAAGTAGGTCAAGGGCTATCATTTGGCGTAAAGCAAAACAATATTGATTGGTAAATAACCGATTGGCTAATTCGACCCAGGTCTCCCCCCAATAAGTTCGAATGAGAGAGGGTTTACTGTAGTAGTAGTAGTAGTAGTAGTAGTAGTAGTAGTAGTACCAAGTAAAAGAAAAGAACAATGAAAAGAAAAAGAAAAACGAAAGCAGAATAAAACAAAGAAAAACGAAAGCAGAATAAAACAAAGAACATCAGAAAGGAAAGTAAAAAAGAAACATGGAAAGACGAGAGTGGGGGAGCTTGTGTGTTGTGTGGGAGGAAGGTTTATGAGGGCGAATGGATGAGGATAATGTAGGCGTGCATCCGTCAGGGAGGTCCGAGAGGCACTGAGAGGGGTGAAAAGGAACTACTACTACTACTACTACTACTACTACTACTGCTGCTGGTGTTACTGCTGGAAAAGTTTGGCACAATGGGAGGAAGGATGAGAGATACAGGGAGGGACGAGGAGAGGATGAGAAGTAATAGGATGAAAGGATGGGAGAAGTATATAAGAGAAAGAGAACAAGCAAGCAGACAAGCAATGTATGTAGAGAACAAAATATATGACGTAGATGAAGGTACAAGGAAAAGAATGGAGATGAGAAACAAGAATGGGGGAAGAGCATGGAAAGGGTGTAAAAAAGGGAGAGATTATGTAAGATATTTTGGGGAAAAATAGTGAATATAATACGGATATACATTATTTACCAATCAATATTGTTTTGCTTTACGCCAAATGATAGCCCTTGACCTGCTTCATATTTACTTCTCTATATACGTTGCACTTACATATCTGCCATAGTTTTTTAGTTATTGAAAAAAAAATCAAGGCTTGTAGTAAGTTTTGTCTAATTTGTGGTTTTTAAGGAATATCTGGAAGTATCATGTCATTGTGAATTGGCTGAAATAGGGACTTCTAATCATTGTAACTGAAAACCTGCCAAATAAAAATGATGATGAATACTGAATAAGGAAAAAATGTAATGAAAAAAAATTGTGAGCGAAGAGGCTAAAATAAAAAGAAATGTCTATGCCGAGTCAGCAACGGCAAGGTAGTGAATAACAGGCAGGAGGAAACACACAGTAGTAGTGAAATGAATAACATGAATAACAGCTCACTATTGTCGCTTGGAAGAGGAAAGATCCACAAAATAAATTCTCCAAAACTGTTGAACTTTACATTTACAGCCAAACTTCGCAACGGTGATGGAAAGTTTGGAAATAATCGGTTTATGGAGGAAGAGGGCGGAAAGGAAGGGGGTATGGAGGAGGAGGAAAGGAAGGGGGGTATGGAGGAGGAGGAAATGGGAGGGAATTGAGAGTTGTATGAGGGAGGATAGAGACGAATGGAAGACGAATGGAAGAGAAGGAAATAAGAGTTGACTGTCGTATGGGGAAGGAAGAGGAACGAATGGAAGACGAATGGAAGAGAAGGAAATAAGAGTTGACTGTCGTATGGGGAAGGAAGAGGAACGAATGGAAGGGATATGGAAAAGAGGGAGGAAATATAGAGGAAGTTGAGAGTCGTATGGGTGAGGAAGAGGGAGAAATGGGAAGGGGATATGGAAGAGAAGGAGAAAATAAGAGGGAGTTGAGAGTCGATGGGGGAGGAAGAGACGAATGGAAGGGGGATATGGAAGAGAAAGAGGAAGGAGGAAGGGGATGTGGAAGAGAAGGAAGAAATAAGAGGGGGATATGGAAGAGATGGAGGAAATAAAGAGGGAATTGAGAGTCGTATGGGAGAGGATGAAAGACGAATGGAAGGGGATACGGAAGAAAAGGATGAGGGAGGGAGAATGAAGGAGGAAGGAGGAAGAGGAAGGAGGAAGGAGGGAGGAGGGAGGAGGAAGGAGTAGAGTCTGATAAACCCTCGCCCGTCTCCGCCCCGTCAGCGTCTCCTCCAGGGGATGAAAACACACATGATATACGAGGCATCACAGAAGAAGAGCGGCGGCCACAAATGGTCCATAAATCCAACAACTCACTAAGGTGGATTTCACAATGTGTCTATCGGTCCGGGCAGAGAAAAGGCGGGGAAAGAGGAGGGCAATGTGGGAAGACTGGATTAGGGGCTTTGAGGAGGAAAAGGGAAAAGGTCAAGAGTGAGTAAGAGAGAGGAGAGAGATAAAGGATGGACACAGAGAAACAGGAAGAAGTAGAGGATGGAAGGACAGTAAGAGGGATGTGTTTTGAAGGTTAAGAAAGGAAGGAAAGGATAGGAAGGATGGACAAGGCGAAGCAGGAAGGTAGGAAAGGATGGCAGAGGATGGAAGGATAGTGAGAGGATGTGTCTTGTAGGTTAAGAGGAAAGGAAAGGAAGGATAAAGTACTGAAGCTTGTTAGATTAGGAGCTTAAAAAAGTTAGGAAAGAGTAGGAAAAAGTTAAGAGGAGGGAAAGGATGGACACAGTGAAACAGGACGATAGGAAGGATAGCAGAGGATGTGTCTTGAAGGTTAAGAGAAGGAGGGAAAGGATAGGAAGGAAGGATAAAGTAGTGAAGCTTGTTATATGCTCCTATTATTATGCTGCAGTAAAACATGCTATCCTCTCCTCACAAGCAAGCACGCACCATCCTAACACCACCCTCTACCCTCTCCCTCCCCCGAGTCTTGTCAACACACACTCACTGACCCACCGACAACCAGGACAGGACAGTTTGCAGCTCTCCTGTCCTGTCACTGCCCAACAAGACCCGCTGACTACAATAGGCTTTCTTGGCAGCGGTTTACCATGCGTGGAGTACTGTGAGTGGAGCTGACGAGGCCGGTCACTGTGTATATGCGACGGATTGTGAGGGGCAAGGCAAATGCGTGTTATTGTCATAGATGGTAATGAAACCGAAAAAAAATTTGGCGACAACAGAAAATTACAAAAAACAAAAAATAGGCGACACAGTGGATAAAAAAAGTAGAGAAGTAGACAAATACCAAGATAATTGTACTTTTCGTGGTAATGGTTGTGGACAGAGATTAAATGACAGATGCGGAGGAGGAGGAGGAAGACTAATGTGGTATGGGATGTGTGGTGGGGCCTGTGGTGGTGGTAGTGGTGTGTGGTAATGGTGGACAGTGGGTGGAGGTGGGGAGGGGGGGGGGGCCAGGCACCCGCCCACCAGCATGGCTCAATGCCAGCTGACTATTGACCAAAAATCTCTTGGCGTCACACTGTCCCTTCTCCTCTCCCTTTCCTATCCCATGTCTTCCCATATCCAACTCTTTAAGTCTCTCTCTCTCTCTCTCTCTCTCTCTCTCTCTCTCTCTCACTTCATTAATCATGGCAATCCTTCCCATGCAACCTGCATGGGGGGTGCGCCCTTTGTCTATTTTGTACCCCTATTTATATATGTATTATGTATTATGTGTACATTATTCACAATAAACGTTTTGATCTGATCTGATTTGATCTCTCTCTCTCTCTCTCTCTCTCTCTCTCTCTCTCTCTCTCTCTCTCTCTCTCTCTCTCTCTCTCTCTCTCTCTCTCTCTCTCTCTCTCTCACTATTAACTCTTAACTCTCTAACTAACTTTTTTTTCTCTCTCTCTCTCTAACTAACTTTTTTTTTCTCTCTCTCTTTAACTCTAACTTTTTTTTTCTCTCTCTCTCTCTCATACACTTAATTTTCTCCCACGTTCATGTATTACTACCCTCTTTCTCACACTTTTTTTTCCTCCTCTCTCTCTCTCTCTATCCCTTACAAAATAAACAAAGCAAATATATTCACCTCCCGCCTCACTCCCCTTCCTTTACCTCTATTTACATCGTAGGTCTTTCCCTTCAGCCTCCCCTCAACCCTTCTGGTCACCGCCCCCTGACTCCCTGACTCACACACACTCCCCTCTTTCCCCTCCCCATAACACTGATTATTCCAGCCACGTGCCGGTCTGACGCGGTAATGAGGGGAAAAATAAATTCGTGTCGATAAAAATATGGAACAAAAAAGGTTCTCGGAGTGCATTGCTAATCAACACATACATCCATGTCACTCTCCCATGGTGGTGGTGGTAGGGGAAGGGGGGAGAGGGGGTGTGTATTGTAGAGAGTGAGAGGTAGTGGTAGTGGTGTAGTTAGTAGTATAGTATAGTATAGTGTAGTGTAGTAGTGAGTGAGTGGTAGTAGTAGTAGTAGTAGTGAGTTAGTAGTAGTAGTAAGTAGTAGTATAGTAGCAGTATAGTTAGTAGTAGTAGTAGTTAGTAGTAGTATAGTAGTAGTAGTAGTAGTAAGTATAGTAGTAGTAGTAGTAGTTAGTAGTATATAGTAAGTTAGCTAGTTAGTAGTAGTAGTAGTGGTAGTAGTAAGTAGCAGTGGTAGTAGTAGTAGTAGTAGTGGTAGTAGTAGTAGTAGTAGTAGTAAGTAGTAGTAGTAGTAGTAGTAGTAGTAGTAGTAGTAGTAGTAGTAGTAGTAGTAGTAGAAGTAGTAAGTAGAAGTAGTAAGTAGTAGTAGTGGGGATGGTGCACGATAATTACTACACAGCTGTCACGCAATAGCTACTACCCTTCCCTTGCAAAAAGAAATTAATCACATCGTTTCCACTACACCACCAACTATACTACAATCTATATTACTCCTACCACCACCACACACCACCATCACTGATATATACCTCGTTCAACATCCTGCAAACTATACCAACACCCATCTATCTATCCATCCCCTCAACTATCCATTATCTACCCTATCATAACAATGGGCGAATAAATAATAATGTACATAGCGGTATTTTATGAAGGAATGTGTCCCCGCACTACCATACACGCCTCCTACTACTACTAACTACTACTACTACTATTACTACTACAACTCTACCATTACACCAGTACCCTCTTCCTATCACAGACCCCTTCATAAACCTCATACATAAAACCACACCCTCACACACCTTCCAATAACACCTTCAGGTCTTCCCCTTCACTCATGCCTCCCGCACCATCAGATATAATCATTTTTACATAACTTTCTTTTCACATCAAACTTTACACATTTCCTTTCAAGTGCGAACACAGAAATACAATAATAACAACTACCTTTACCATTTGCAAACTTTCCTGTCCCTCTATTCAGGCAGCTTTGAGTACTTCATCTAAAGACCACAAAAGCCTGTTACTTTCCTTCCTTGAATAAGCTTTAGCGTGCAGAAACATCACGCTACTGGATTATGGGTTAAAAAAAAGGCTTCCATTTGTCCGATTAAGGTGAAGCGTTGCGCCTTTGTGGCTTTGTGGCTGACAGGCCGAGGAGGGGAAGAGGAGAAGGGTACGGTACAGGAGAAGAGGAGAAGGGTACGGTACAGGAGAAGAGGAGAAGGGTACGGTACAGGAGAAGAGGAGGGTATAGTACAGTGAGGCAAGGGAAGCTATATAGGGACAGGGGATGTAGGAGGGAGGAGACGAAGGGCGGGGATGGGAGGACGAGGCACTGAGTGAATAAAATAGTAGAGAGAGAGAGGAGAGAGAGAGAGGAGAGAGAGAGAGAGAGAGAGAGAGAGAGAGAGAGAGAGAGAGAGAGAGTGTGTGTGTGTGTGTGTGTGTGTGTGTGTGTGTGTGTGTGTGTGTGTGTGTGTGAGAGGGAGAGGATGAGAGGAGAGAGAGGAGAGAGAGAGAGGAGAAGAGAGAGAGAGAGAGAGAGAGAGAGAGAGAGAGAGAGAGAGAGAGAGAGAGAGAGAGAGAGAGGAGAGAGAGAGAGAGAGAAGTGAGTGACAGACAGACAGAAAGAGAGAGAGAGAGAGAGATGAAGTGAGTGAGACAGACAGACAGAGAAAGAGAGAGAGATGATTGATTGATATATTTATGACCCTTGTACAATTGTAAAAAAATATTTACAGTACTTTACGATTCTGAGGACCAGTCCGTTTGAGCCGAGCTCTTGTACAGACTGTGATATATATTTTAAACCTAAGACGTATATTTATAGTCCTAAATACATTTATATAATAACATAAATTTAAATTCCCATATTAACCCAACACATTGTTTATACAGTAAAAGAAAAGAGAGAGAGATGATAGAGAGCAGAGAGATAGAGAGAGATGAAGAGAGAGAGAGAGAGATAGAGAGAGACGAGAGAGATAGAAAGTAGAGAGAGAGAGAGAGAGAGAAGAGAGGAGAGAAAGAGAGAGAAGAGAGAGAGAGAGAGAGAGAGAGAGAGAGAGAGAGAGAGAGAGAGAGAGAGAGAGAGAGAAGAGAGAGAGAGAGAGAGAAAAGTGAGGAGACACACAGAAAAGAGATGAAGTGAGTGAGACAGACAGACAGAGAAAGAGAGAGAGAGAGAGAGAGAGAGAGAGAGAGAGAGAGAGAGAGAGAGAGATAGATAGAGACAGAAGATAGATAGAGAGAGAAGAGAGAAGAAGAGAGAGAGAGAGAGAGAGAGAGAGAGAGAGAGAGAGTGAAGTGAGTGAGACAGACAGACAGAAAGAGAGAGAGAGAGATGAAGTGAGTGAGACAGACAGACAGAGAAAGAGAGAGAGAGAGAGAGAGAGAGAGAGAGAGAGAGAGAGAGAGAGAGAGAGAGAGAGAGAGAGAGAGAGAGAGAGAGAGAGAGAGAG
>JACEEZ010003836.1:395000-402500 GCA_016584305.1 Chionoecetes opilio
AAACAGACGCAATCATCACACTTCCACACACAAGATGATAATGTCTGAAGGAGAAAAAGGAGGAAAGAGAACGCGTTACCTGAAGCCTGAAAGGGGAAGAGAAGATGAAAAAAGAGAAAGTGAGGGAGAGAAGGGTGGGATAAAGTGAGGGGACAGGGGGGGGGGGGGGTTTCTAAGTGGCAAAGTGTATGTCGGTCTGTAGGTGGTGGTAGTGTAACATACAAATGATACTGAAATAATTATTTAGTACATAAGTTACTCGAACACGTCACATAAGTGGTAGTTAAAAATTTCAACCCTCCTAATACATTGGCATACCATGAAATCCTCTCTCTCTCTCTCTCTCTCCCGTTATGCTTTTCCCAGGTGTCACGATAATCCCGCAAGAAACAAGAGCAACGAACAGACACACAGGATAGAACAAAAACATTTAACTACAAAGACAGAAGGAATAATAATGCAAGAGATAAAAAAGGGGAAAGATGACAAAACAAAGAAGAGATAAAAGAAGATGAGAGAAAACTAGAAGAGGTAAGAGACAGTGAATGAGACATGAAATAAAACAGACATGAACTGAGATAAAGGGGAGAAAGGAGAGAGGGGACAAGATAGATAAAGATAACTACACAAAAAAAGAAGAGAGAAAACAAGACTAGAAGAGAGATGGAGACAGTAAATAAGACAAGTAATGAACCAGATAATACGAGTACTATACAAGGTCCGGAGAGGATAGGACATTAGACAGTGCAAATTATGTCCCTACCATAATTTGACTCTCCCTTCCCCCCCCCCTACCTGTAAGCACGCCCCCCATAACTTGACCCATCCACTCCCCCCCCCCCTACCTCTAAGCACGCCTAGGGCCCCCACTCTCTCTCTCCTAACTCATAATTTGTCCTTGTAACCTACCATTTTTTTCACCCTCGAGCACTATTTCACCTGACCCTTCTGTTCAGGGCCATTTCTACCTCTCTTCTACCTTCTATTTCTACCTCTTGCCTCCTCTCTACTTTATGCTACTTTCCATTTCTTTATTCTATTTCTATTCTTTCTTTATTTTTCTATCTTTTTGTGTGTTCTCGCCTTTTTTCATTTTTCTTTTTGTGTCCTCGCGCCTTTTTTTTGTGTCCTCGCTTTTTTTATCTTTCTTTTTTTCGTTTTGTGTTCGTGCTTTTTTTCTCTCTGTCCTCTCATCTCTCTTTCTCTTTGAGGTGATTACACTATTCTCTTGAGTCGCATATCCATCTCTCTTTTATTTCCCTCTTTTCTCTCCCTTTCTTTCATCCCTCTCATCTTCCTTTGTTGAAGTGATCATGCTTTTTTCAGCACTTTTTTCTTTTCTCTCTTGTCTTGCTCCTACATGATTTTTTTTTTCTCTCTCTCTCTCTCTCTCGGCCCTTCATCAAAGGTATGGGGGAAAAAAGATAACCAGAACGATAAAAATCAACCGTAATCGCCACCATAAACATTAATCATAAGTCGTTCAACAAAGCGATTATTCTGAGCGTCTGTCTTACTGTGTGTGTGTGTGTGTGTGTGTGTGTGTGTGTGTGTGTGTGTGTGTGTGTGTGTGTGTGTGTGTGACGATCATGTACGTACACGCTATACAACAGACAAAGTGGTGGTGTTGGTGGTGGGACAATGGCGCGTAAAACTCCTGTATGGGTTCGAAAAAACAGGTGTAGGGGGGGGGGGTTAGGTGTGTGTGTGGGGGGGGGTGTAGGTGTGTGTGTGTGCGTGGCGGGGGGGGGACGTGCAGGAGTGCTTGAAGGGGGAGGATAGGTGTTATGGGGAGGGTACCAGCTGTAGTGTAGTGTGTCCGTAATGAGACATACAGACGTGTGTGTGTGTGTGTGTGTGTGTGTGTGTGTGTGTGTGTGTGTGTGTGTGTGTGTGTGGTGTGTGTGTGTGTGTGTGTGTGTGTGTGTGTGTGTGTGTGTGTGTCTCTCTCTCTCTCTCTCTCTCCAGTACTACAGACAATGGGCGTTACCAAGAGACCATAAAGACGGACTGTGGGCGTGAACAGGATAATATAAGACATGTGTGGGCGTACAAGGCGACTTAAAAGGCTAATAAGGGCGTCCTAGTATAGCATGTTTGTTTACAAGTTTACGAATATATTTGACGAATATATTTCTCTTCCGGTTCAATAATAGCCTAAAAAGTATGCTAATGACATGTCTGACTTCAACGATTTGGCCATGACACTCAAACATTTTTCCATACTAACATAATACATAAATTAAAGCCAGTCTCTCATTCTGCAAAAAAATAATAATAATAATAATAATAACCTCCATACTAACATGACACACTAACTAAAGCCAGTCAGTCCCTCATGATGTAAAAAAAAAAATAATACTAATCTCAGAATTAACCGGAGGAAACACAATGAAAAACAAGACAATACTTTTTCAGAAATTCAGAATACCCACAAAAGTCGTAGATTGATGAAACAGTAAATATGATCATGTCACACTTATGCATCAATTACAAATTTACAACGGCTATGAAAGGCTAAATCATAGCAAAATAATAGAAGTAACATTAATAGTAAAATAGTAGCATAGGTAAAATAACATGACACAAGAGTTGTTTGACTTCTAATATACTATAGGAGTAGCCGTGTGTCTGTGTGTCTGTGTGTGTGTCTGTCTGTCTGTTTTGGGTAGCCGAAACTGTAAATTCAATTTTGATGAGAGTAGACTCAAAAAATCGCAAATAAATCGTAGGTGATAAGCGGCTTAGTCCCATGTCGATTGAATCATTTTGAAGGGGGGTTTTGGACTAAAAACAGTCTAGGAGTATTAGATTACAGGAAAAATTCTGCGGTAATGTCTTGCCGCATTCCACAAACTCAGTAGACTCATGGACGTTTGTGAGTGTGTGTGTTGGAATCACACGGAACACAGAGGGTTGGAATCACACGGAACACAAAGGGTTGGAATCACACGGAACACAAAGGGTTGGAATCACACGGAACACAAAGGGTTGGAATCACACGGAACACAAAGGGTTGGAATCACACGGAACACAGAGGGTTGGAATCACACGGAACACAAAGGGTTGGAATACACACGGAACACAAAGGGTGGAATCACACGGAACACAAAAGGGTTAATCCCACTGAAACACAAAGGTTGGAATCCCCACGGAACACAGAGGGTGGAATACACACGGAACACAAAGGGTTTGAATCAAAACGGAACACAAAGGGTTGGAATCACATGGAACGTGGTCTACCCCGAGGCACTTTGACCAGTGACCAACGACAGCAACAACACGATTGGAGTTTGCAATCACATGTTGTCTAATATACGTATACTACTACAAACATCAATACATGGGTCCGAAGGACCCACAATTACAAGCACTTGTGTTTCCTCTAAATACCTAAACATATCATATCTCTCACACCTCCCTCTACTACAAATCAGGTCACCAATAGCACTACAACTAAATCATCTATATGTTCCTTAAGTCAATACGGATACAAGAGCTGAATCCCTATATGTATAAGGGGTCCAAAATTATTAAACGACCCTCCATCTAATGTTACAGACGCTAATCACCTATCAACATTTAAGACAACAAAATATATTCTTGAGACACCAAACAAACATTACCTTTTTCAACACCATATTGATAACTATGAGTGTAACTAACTGTCCACTAACAACTTCTATCTATCCCGATTTCCTAAGCAATATCTTACTGAATATCTAGACATTAACTAAACGTTCTAATCCCCCTTCCTTAACTGCCCTTCTCTCCGTCTTTCCTCTCTCTATACCTATCATGAGAGAGAGAGAGAGAGAGAGAGAGAGAGAGAGAGAGAGAGAGAGAGAGAGAGAGAGAGAGAGAGAGAGAGAGAGAGAGAGAGAGAGAGAGAGAGAGGGGAGAGAGAGAGAGAGAGAGAGAGAAGAGATGAGAGAGAGAGAGGAGAGAGAGAGAGAGAGAGAGAGAGAGAGAGATGAACCCACGTCCCCCCCCCCCCCCAAAAAAAAAAGACACGTTCAGACCAACATCTGCAGTTTTACATCCATACTTTACCGCTGAAGTGTGGGCGGAATAACTGTATAAGGATAGCGTGGGCGTGCATTGAGTGGCAGAGTGGGCGTAGTGCACATATGAGCGTCATGCCTGGAAGTATGGGCGTGCTAGATATAATGGGCGGCCAGGTAATTACTGCGTCATCAAACAGACAGTAGCTTGACGACGGGGTGATGATGATTGATGATGATATGATGATGATGTGGGTTTGATGATGATGAGGGCTTAATGGTGGGCGACAAGGGGTGGGCGTGACCGATGGGCTAGGTTGTGGGCGTGGGTGGCTGGGTACAGTGTCCATATTTGCGCAAGAAATTAGGTCGATTCGGTAAGGAGAGAAAAGGCGTATTGGCAACACTGGGTGACCACCATGACGCTTGTTGGCTACACTGACTCGTGTCCCATAAGTGCCTCAATTCTCGCATCCTCTTCCTCCTCCTTCCACCTCTTCTTTCCTTCCTTCCTCCTCCTCATTTTCCTCCTTTACCCCTTCCTCCTCTTCTTTCCATTCTCCTCCTTCTACCTCTTCTTTCCTTCCGTCCACCTCTTATTTCCTTCCTTCCGTCCACCTCTTATTTCCTTCCTTCCGTCCACCTCTTATTTCCTTCCTTCCGTCCACCTCTTATTTCCTTCCTTCCGTCCACCTCTTATTTCCTTCCTTCCGTCCACCTCTTATTTCCTTCCTTCCGTCCACCTCTTATTTCCTTCCTTCCGTCCACTCTTATTTCCTTCCTTCCGTCCACCTCTTATTTCCTTCCTTCCGTCCACCTCTATTTCCTTCCTTCCGTCCACCTCTTATTTCCTTCCTTCCGTCCACCTCTTCCTTTCCTTCCTTCCGTCCACCTCTTATTTCCTTCCTTCCGTCCACCTCTTCTTTCCTTCCTTCCGTCCCACCTCTTATTTCCTTCCTTCCGTCCACCTCTTATTTCCTTCCTTCCGTCCACCTCTTCTTTCCTTCCTTCCGTCCACCTCTTATTTCCTTCCTTCCGTCCACCTCTTCTTTCCTTCCTTCCGTCCACCTCTTCTTTCCTTCCTTCCGTCCACCTCTTCTTTCCTTCATTCCTTCCACCTCTTATTTCCTTCCTTCCTTCCTCCTCCTTCCACCTCTTCTTTCCTTTCTTCCTTCCTCCTTCTTCCACCTCTTTTTCCTTCCTTCTTTCCTCCTCCTCTACCATCACTTTATTCATCCCACTTATTGCATCTAAGTTCATTATCATTTTTACCATTATCATTATTATCATTATATAATCCCTGCCCTTCCTAAAGAGGCAACAAAGGAACGATGGTGAAAGGTTGGAAACTTATTCGGTTATTTCTCTTTTATATTCCTGTAGGACAAGAAAGAAAGAAAAAGATGATTTTTGTAACAGGTACTTATATTCTTGTTTTCTTTTTTCAATATTTTTCAAGTCACTTTTCCATTTTCTTTTTTAGGATTCAATTTCACAAGCGTGGGAAAGGGAAAGTTAACTCTAATGTATCTATAATCACTTCCGTTACAAGACAAATCACTCCTATAATACCACTATTATACAACTACTACTATTACTATTTCAATAACATCTTTAGTAATACCTATTCCAACTATCCTCCTGTCCCACCATTTCCTCTTCCTCCAATTCCCTTCCACCTTCCTCCACGCACTTCATTTACACCCAATCAGTCTTATCAGGTTAATCACTTTACCACCTCCTGTCTCACCTCTTTCTCCTCTCCCTGACCCCACCACACTCACCCCACAGTCTAATTTACACACCAGGCTGCCACCAACCCTATGTTCCCCCCCCCTACCTCACCCCACACCCTAATTTGCACACCACCAGGCTACCACCAACCCTATGTTCCCCCCACCACACCCCTACCTGCCCCCCCACTACTATAATCACCCATACTACACGCCCAGCCTCGCCTATACTCAGTTCACTTACCTACCTCGCTACCTTAGGCACTAATTTTCCCCTCCCTACCTATTACCTTATCAGTTGTTATCTGCCGGTGGTACGGTGCTCAATTTCTTCTTCCATCTTATTATCTCATTGCCAATCTTGATCACGTTCATGTTATTATCAGTATCATTTATGCACCACTATTACTACTACTACTACTACTACTACTACTACTACTACTACTTTACTGTTATTCACTTCTATTTTTCGTTTGTATGGTTAGTCATCACTTCCATCATTTTTTTCTATCACAGCCGTTACATTTCTTTCGTTTCTTTTGCTTGTGCGTGTCAGTTACGATTAATCGGATATCTCTCCATCAATTCTCATTTCACTTTCCCCCTTTTCCTCTTACCAGACTTATCTCAATTATTGCTTTATCATCCCCCGCCCCTTCTTTTTATTCTTTTTCACATATTCTATACATTATTCTCGTTCATTTACTCATTCTCATATACTGCATTTTTTTTTTTTTTAATCATATTTTTTTTTATATCTTTTTTGTTTTGTTTTTGCTTCATGTTGAAAATGTAATAGTTGTAAATGAAGCTAAAAAAAAAATAATCCTCATTCCAACCCATCTGTTGTTGTCTGTTCTTCCTTTGTATCTTGCAATTCACACTCGGCTCACACTCTTACCAATCTTCATGACCTCATAACTACACACACAGCTGATACACCCCCTTCTCCCAGCCACGTCTCAATCTTACATCACGTCAGCTTACTCCTCACACCCCACTGCTACCCTTTACCCTTCCCTTGGCCCTCCCAGACGCACCCTTTACACCGCCAATGAGGCATAGCTGATCACTCACTCCCCCTTCCCCCCTTCCTCCCCCTCCTTTCTATATTCCTTACACCTAGTTACCTTTCGTTCTCCCCCCCTTCCCTTCCCCCTTCTAACCAGCCCAAGCCACCTTTTACCCCTTCCTATCCCTCTCTTCCCCTTTCGTTTCCCCCCATTCCCCCTTCTCACCTCCCCAAGCCACCTTTCACCTCTTCCTATCCCTCTCTCCCCTTCCCTTCCCTTCTCACCTCCCCAAGCCACCTTTTACCCCTTCCTATCCCTCCCTCCCTTCCCCATTCTCTCTTTTTACCCCTTCCTATCCCTCTTTCCCTCCCCATTCTCTTTTTACCCCTTCCTATCCCTCCTCCCTTCCCATTCTCTCTTTTTACCCCTTCCTATCCCTCCCTCCCTTCCCCATTCTCTCTTTTTACCCCTTCCTATCCCTCCCTCCCTTCCCCATTCTCTCTTTTTACCCCTTCCTATCCCTCCCTCCCTTCCCCATTCTCTCTTTTAACCCCTTCCTATCCCTCCCTCCCTTCCCCATTCTCTCTTTTCACCCCTTCCTATCCCTCTCTCCCTTCCCCATTCTCTCTCTTTCTCCACCCACGAGACACGAAAGGCGGACAGCTGCGTTAGTTGTGTGTGAGTGTGTGAGAGTGTGAGAGTGAGAGCTCAGGACTGATACGTGTTAAAGGGATATTGGGAGGGAAGGAA
>JACEEZ010003836.1:407500-437500 GCA_016584305.1 Chionoecetes opilio
CCCCCCCCACTGTTGTCACCGATGAGCATGCATTTTGGATTGTTCTCAAAATCAGATCCGGTACTTTATCTCTTCCCCCCCTCTCCTCTCTCTCTCTCTTCTCTCTCTCTCTCTCTCTCCCCCTGATGTAAAAACAACCCACTGTTGTCACCGATGAGCATGCATTTTGGATTGTTCTCAAAATCAGATCCGGTACTTTATCTCTTCCCCCCCCTCTCTCTCTCTCTCTCTCTCTCTCTCTCTCTCTCTCTCTTCTCTCTCTCTCTCTCAACTAATCCTCCTTGCCTAAATGAAGAGGGAAGAAACTGACAGGCGTATTTTAAACGCGTAAAGGAAATAAGTCCCTCCTTGCCTCCCTACCCTCCAGCAACTGTAGTAGTTATCAAAATAAATAGCCTAACCCTCGAAATACAGAGAAAACAGAAGAAAAATACCAGCGTCATATAAAAAAAATTGGTAAAGTTAGTATGAGGGGCGGATGTGGACCAAGTAGTCAATTGCTGCACGCCGGGACAACAGCGCCAGAGGAAGAGTGACGTGTTGAAGTGCAGCATCGTGTCACAGCAAGGGCATGAATATATACACTTAGTGAGACACGAGGGCCGGTGATGCATGGTGATTGGTGAGTAGCGTTGAAGCAAGGCAGGTGTGTGGAGCCTTGCAAGAGCTATAGGCTATTATTATTATTATTATTATATTATTATTATTATTATTATTATTATTATTATTATTATTATTACTTATACCTAACTATGGAGGTACGTAAAAAAAAATTAAGGCATTAGGAAGGAATGTCGTTGAAGGAAGTTATAGGCATTAACCCTGCACCTCTACCCACGCCTTTTTTTACTACTTATTTATTTAAACAGTTAGTAAACATACAAATGGGTTAAAAAGTAGATAAGTTAAGGCAGTAAATGTTCAAGATAACCTCACCCTGCCAGCTCACAGCAACGCCTTCGCTCACCTATCCTAATACCTAGTAGTACCACCTAGCTCTCCATACAAGACAGTACTGAACAATACTCGATGCTACAGAAAGAAAGCATGCGATGTAACGTTGTCTTTCGAAAACATATAAAATATTACTCTACTACTACTTCCTTCTCTAGTCTCACATTCTCTCTCTCTCTCTCTCTCTCTCTCTCTAGCTACTCCACCACCTGTCCTATTAATAAGCAGTTCAATAATTCAATAGCTATCAATGTCTTCCCTCCCTATCTCATAACCTGGGAAGCCTATCTAACCGCCCAAAGATCCACATTAATAAAAACCCAAACAGTAGGCCTTCCTATTAACCATTAAACCCCCCCCCCTTTAATGCCCCATCTCCTCACACCACTACCCACTACCTCATCTCTCTTCCCCCCCTTCCTCCCCACCCACATATCCCCCTTCCTCCCCACCCATGTCCAGCCCAAACTTAGATTAATAGACTGTCTCGAGCCGTGTGTCCCGACCTCATGCCTCCCTCATCCCCTGTATCCAGTTGCTCCCTTCCCCCTCCTCATAATGTCGGTATGATCCCCCCTACATCTCCCCCCTATAAAGCCCTGAGAGGAGGGGAAAGGGATGGGTGGTAAGGGGACACAGGGGGAAGTGGGGGGGGGGGGCAGAAGTGGGGGAAGGGGGGTGTACGCTCTGGATTACCCATCGTCACGACCGACAGACTCCAAACAAACACTTCAATCATTATCCATCATTATCAGAATTCTCTCTCTCTCTCTCTCTCTCTCTCTCTGTTTGTTTCTCTCTCTCTCTGTTTCTGCTTGTTTTCTCTCTCTGTTTGTTTCTCTCTCTCTGGGTTTATTTTCTCTTTCTCTCTTCTCTCTTTGAATGACTTCAAAAATTGATGCATTGATTATGTCCATGGGTATGTCAGGTTGTCTACATATATACAAATGGTGCACTACTTCTACCTTAAACTTAATATGAGATCACCAAACAACTATTAGAACGAAAATCACCGTGAAATTCAAACTTACAGAGAGAGAGAGGAGAGAGAGAGAGAGAGAGAGAGAGAGAGAGAGAGAGAGAGAGAGAGAGAGAGAGAGAGATATTGGTTCCCTTTTCAAGCTCCCTTAATCTTGCTCTCATCTCGCTTCTCCTCTCTCTCTCTCTCTCTCTCTCCTCTCTCTCTCTCTCTCTCTCTCTCTCTCTTTCTTTCACGTTACCCTCACCAGCAGGAGGTATCATCTTTCAAAACTCCCGAAAAAGTGGTCGCATTAATCTTACGGCAAAAGTTTCCTCTCCTCCGTTCCCTTCAACCTGCGCCGTTCCATCACGCAAATATACCTACATGTGTGTGTGTGTGTGTGTGTGTGTGTGTGTGTGTGTGTGTGTGTGTGTGTGTGTGTGTGTGTGTGTGTATGTGTGTGTGTGTGTGTGTGTGTGTGTGTGTGTGTGTGTGTGTGTGTGTGTGTGTGTGTGTGTGTGTGTGTGTGTGTGTGTGTGTGTGTGTGTGTGTGAGTGTGTGTGTGTGTGTGAGTGTGTGTGTGTGTGTGAGGATATTGCACTTAACACAACCTTCAGTAACGAATACCTAATTACAGAACTGTGAAGGGGAACAAAAGAGTGAGATGAAAGGAAAAAAATGTAATAAAAATGACACAGAAAAGTTAAGTGTAAGAATAGAAATTTAATTAAAGAAGGAAGGGATGGAAGAACTCTCTTTAGAATATAAAAATGAGGAGGAAATGATGGCAGTTTTGGAGGAGGAGGAGGAGGAGGAGGAGGAGGAGGAGGAGGAGGAGGAGGAGGAGATGGCAACGAACCAGCTCTTGAATAGCAGGACATCCCTTGTTGCCTCCTCTCCCTCTCTCCCTCCCTTCTCTACGTGGGGGAGGAGTGACAAAAACAGGAAAAGACGAAGGACAGAGAGAGAGAGAGAGAGAGAGGAGAGAGAGAGGAGAGAGAGAGAGAGAGAGAGAGAGAGAGAGAGGAGAGAGAGAGAGAGAATGAAGTTGGAAATCAAAGGAGGAGAGGAGGGACGGGGATGTGTTCATAGGAGAGGACTATAGGGAATGTGTGTGTGTGTGTGTGTGTGTGTGTGTGTGTGTGTGTGTGTGTGTGTGTGTGTGTTGTGTGTGTTGTGTGTGTGTGTGTGTGTGTGGTGTGGTGTGTGTGTGTGTGTGTGTGTGTGTGTGTGTGTGTGTGTGTGTGTGTGTGTGTGTGTGTAACAAAGGACACGGGTGGCAAAGGGCAGAGAAAAAATTTAAAACCCTCCTGGAAGATCCTACTGGCAATACACTCTTAACCTACTTACGCTATTACCCACAGAGAGAGAGAGAGAGAGAGAGAGAGAGAGAGAGAGAGAGAGAGAGAGAAGAGAGAGAGAGAGAGAGAGAGAGAGAGAGAGAGGGGGGGGGGAGAGGACTGCTACCACACGCAATGAAACTTGTCTTGAAGAAACCTAACATATCCTCTCCTTTCCCTTCCAATATAAACAACCTAAACATAAATAAATAAATAAAACACTATTTCCACAACTTCTTACTACACTGAATAAATTGAATCTTCATATTAATCCCTATATCATTACTGCATCGCAACAATAAGAGCGGATTATAGTTTTCTTTATACTACTACAAAATAAACACTGATTTCTCGTGTCTAAAATGCTCCTCCTAAACGTAAAGGAATATGATGTAATTGCTCCTCCTAAACGTAAAGGAATATGATGTAATTGCACCTCCTACACGTAAAGGAATATGATGTAAAATGCTCCTCCTACACGTAAAGGAATATGATGTAATTGCACCTCCTACACGTAAAGGAATATGATGTAATTGCACCTCCTACACGTAAAGGAATATGATGTAATTGCACCTCCTACACGTAAAGGAATATGATGTAATTGCTCCTCCTACACGTAAAGGAATATGATGTAATTGCACCTCCTACACGTAAAGGAATATGATGTAAATGCAACTCCTACACGTAAAGGAATATGATGTAATTGCTCCTCCTAAACGTAAAGGAATATGATGTAATTGCACCTCCTACACGTAAAGGAATATGATGTAATTGCTCCTCCTACACGTAAAGGAATATGATGTAAATTGCACCTCTTAAACGTAAAGGAATATGATGTAAAATGCTCCTCCTAAACGTAAAGGAATATGATGTAATTGCTCCTCCTACACGTAAAGGAATATGATGTAATTGCTCCTCCTAAACGTAAAGGAATATGATGTAATTGCTCCTACTAAACGTAAAGTAATATGATGTAATTGCTCCTCCTAAACGTAAAGGAATATGATGTACTTGCTCCTCCTAAACGTAAAGGAATATGATGTAATTGCTCCTCCTAAACGTAAAGGAATATGATGTAATTGCTCCTCCTAAACGTAAAGGAATATGATGTAATTGCTCCTCCTAAACGTAAAGGAATATGATGTAATTGCACCTCCTAAACGTAAAGGAATATGATGTACTTGCTCCTCCTACACGTAAAGGAATATGATGTAATTGCTCCTCCTAAACGTAAAGGAATATGATGTAATTGCACCTCCTAAACGTAAAGGAATATGATGTAATTGCTCCTCCTACACGTAAAGGAATATGATGTAATTGCTCCTCCTACACGTAAAGGAATATGATGTAATTGCTCCTCCTACACGTAAAGGAATATGATGTAATTGCTCCTCCTACACGTAAAGGAATATGATGTACTTGCTCCTCCTACACGTAAAGGAATATGATGTACTTGCTCCTCCTACACGTAAAGGAATATGATGTAATTGCTCCTCCTACACGTAAAGGAATATGATGTAATTGCTCCTCCTACACGTAAAGGAATATGATGTAATTGCTCCTCCTACACGTAAAGGAATATGATGTAATTGCACCTCCTAAACGTAAAGGAATATGATGTAATTGCACCTCCTAAACGTAAAGGAATATGATGTAATTGCACCTCCTAAACGTAAAGGAATATGATGTAATTGCACCTCCTAAACGTAAAGGAATATGATCTCTCTATGTTTATCATGTCGAGAAAGTTTGACGTAGTGTTTGAGAGAGGACGGCAATATGCGACAACTTCTTGACACAAACTTCTCCTTGTAACTCATCAACATCAAAGAGACAAGCCAAGAGAAAGTATGATGTTGGTGACCCGTCCTCTCTCTCTCTCTGTGTGTGTGTGTGTGTGTGTGTGTGTGTGTGTGTGTGTGTGTGTGTGTGGGTGGGTGGGTGGGTGGGTGGGTGGGTGGGTGGGTGGGTGGGTGGGTGGGTGGGTGGGTGGGTGGGTGGGTGGGTGGGTGGGTGGGTGGGTGGGTGGGTGGGTGAAGGGTGTTGTGTAATAGGATGTGGTGTGGGTGAGGAAGGAAGGAAGGAAGGAAGGAAGGAAGGAAGGAAGGAAGGATATAGGTGGATGGAAGGATATGAGGAAGGAAGGAAGGAAATAGGAGGAAGGAAGGAAGGAAGGAAATAGGATAGGTTAATGCAGGCTTGTAGGGTATAGGAGGAGGAGAGAATAAAACCCTGGGTAGTAGTGTCGATGGATGGAGGAAGGATAGGAAGGATAGGAAGGAGAGGAAAGAGAGAAAGAGGAAGGGAGGAGGAAGGATAGGAAGGAGAATACTCTATGATAAAAAGTAAACAACGTGATTTCCGAATGAAACTAGAGGACAAGACGGAAAGAAATAGAATACCCTGAAAAAAAAATAATAATAACATCACGTAACCGAGTATGAGACGCAATATAACCTTAATTGAAACAAACGTAGCTGCGCCAGAAACCTTAAAGGGGCTTGGAGAGAAGGTCAAAAAATGTGAAGGAAAATATACTAGAGACAAGAAAGTAAATGGTAAAGTAAAAGTGAGCCATGCAAATAAAAAAAATATAAAAAAAACGCGTGTAATGTTAAAAATGAAAGCATAAGGTAGTGAATAAAAGATGATGCGAGGCTTTTGAGAGAGAGAGAGAGAGAGAGAGAGAGAGAGAGAGAGAGAGAGAGAGAGAGAGAGAGAGAGAGAGAGAGAGAGAGAGAGAGAGAGAGAGAGAGAGAGAGAGAGAGAGAGAGAGAGAGAGAGAGAGAGATTACAAAGGGGGGAAGGAAATGTAACTAAAGTGAGAAAAATGAGAGGATCAACATAAAATCCGAGATGCATTAAAAGGACAAAAAACTGAATGAAAAAAGGGAATTATGAGTGGGTGAAGGAAGGAAGGAGGGCAGAAAAGGAAGGAAGAAGGAGGGAAAAAAAAAGGGATAGGTTGCCAGATGAGAGGAAGTCAAGCAACAGATAGGTAACGATAGACGATACCCTTCTCTTCCTTCCTTCCTTACCTCACCACCTCCCTCTCTCCCTTACCTCTACTACTCCTTCCCTTCCTTCCTTACCTCCTCCCTCCCTCCCTTCCTTACCTCTCCTCCTCCCTCCCTTCCTCATCTCCACGCGTAATGAAGGTATTAGGTTACTCGGGTAGCACAACACCCCTTCCTCCTCCTTCTCCCACAACAAACTCCTTCCTCCTCCTCCCACAACAAACTCCTTCCTCCTCCTCCTCCCACAACAAACCCCTTCCTCCTCCTCCTCCTTCTCCCACAACAAACTCCTTCCTCTCCATCCTCCTCCTCCTCCTCTTCTTCCTCCTCCTTCTCCCACAACAAACTCCATCATGACTCATTACACTTAATTGCACAAACTTCAATTACTTTGCGGCGATGCCCTTGCGACGGAGGCAGCGGCAAGGGCACGAGAGGGCGCGAGGGAGAGAGGGAGAGGGACACAGGAGATAGTAAGGAGAGAGGGAGGAGAGGGGAGAGAGGAAGAGGGACACAGGAGATAGTAAGGAGAGAGGGATCAAAGGGGGGAAAGGTGGTGAGGTAGAAAGTGTCCATGGCGTAAAATAGGTTCCATGTGGGAGGCAGGGGAGCGAAGAGGAGCGTGTCTCGGGTGTTGGTTGTCGGTGATCATCAAAAATATAAAGGGTGAGAGTGGAGGAAGAGGAGGATTACATAGGAGGAGGAGGAGGAGGAGGAGGAGGAGGAGGAGGAGGAGGAGGAGGAGGAGAGGAGGAGGAGGAGGAGGAGGAGGAGGAGGAGGAGGTGGGAGGAAGAGAGGAGGAGGTGATGGGAAATGAATGTGTGGGAAATGCAAGGCGCAAAAACGCAAAAACAGATTGCTCTGTGCGTGTGTGTGTGTGTGTGTGTGTGTGTGTGTGTGTGTGTGTGTGTGTGTGTGTGTGTGTGTGTGTGTGTGTGTGTGTGTGTGTGTGTGTGTGTGAAGGGAGTAAGAGGCATAATCAACAAGCGTGTAGATAATAATGCTTGACAGGATAAGAGGTGTGTTGGAACGTGTAATTTGAGACAAGAAAATTATACAAACAAAACATAGAATATTATAAACAAAAACCAGGGTACAAAGGAGCAAAGTAAAATTATGCAAAAGTAAAATGGAAAGCAAAAGTAAAGTATAAAAACTGCAAAGTAAGATAGTAAAAGTAAAGCATGACAGTTATGCAAGTAAAATGATGCAAACAACCTATATATAAAACGAAACAGGAATCATAACACAAATTTCATCATAATTAGATACTACATAAAACTACACAATAAGTTCCACAAAAAAAGGACTAATTTCAACATTACAAAAGATATGATGAAAACCTAACTGAGCTAAATAAAACATGTAGAAGCAAGAATTGAGAAAAGAAAAACTGCAGCAGGGATTGAAAACGAAAGTAGGCCAGGCAACAAATACACCTAGATTGGTCAGAAGGTGCAAAGAGGGCTTCAATAGATCCCAATCCATCCCTTCACGGTCCTAACAGTGACCGAAGGGGGGGGGGGGGGTTAGGAGGGGTAGGGTGGAGGCTTAGGGGAGGGGGGGATCTGGAGGACAATGAGTGAGCAATAAATAGGGCAGAGAGAGAGAGAGAGAGAGAGAGAGAGAGAGAGAGAGAGAGAGAGAGAGAGAGAGAGAGAGAGAGAGAGAGAGAGAGAGTATAACACATGAAAATAGAAAAGAAGATCTGAACTGTCCTGATTGTGTAATGCATCAGACTAGGGCAGACAAAATAAAGGTAACATAAGAGACTGGCAACTAGGCAGGTTTTTTGGTACCTCTTCTTTTTTTTTGTCCTTTTTTTTTGTCCATCATGATGTTAAAAAAAAAAAAAAAGTGGATAGAATGGGGGAAAAAAATCATGCAGTACAAAAAAGCACGAAAAAAATAGAGATTGAAGGAAAGAAAATGTATCTAAAAAAAACGGAGGGAGATAATTAATGGGACCTGAAGAAAAAAAATCGAGTGATGTATATAATGAAATATTATGAATGGAAGGGGGTGGGGAAGGAAAATTAGATGGTACAGGACAAGACAATGAAAACCGAACCGAAAATACACTAATAACAACAATAATAGTAATAATAAGATAGTAGATGAGATACGGAGATGAAAAAGGATGGAAACAGGAAGAGGAAAAAACAAACAAAAAAACATGACACGTGCGAAATATAACACTTAAAATAAATTAACTAAGGAAAACAAACAGCAAATGGCAATAGCAATACAAATAAAAGAACAGAAAAATAACGTAGTCAGATAAACGCGAGATCAGAATAACAGATTTAGAGTATATACATATACGTAAAGGATCAAAAAGAATATTGAATGAACGAAATAGAACGAAATAGGAGACAATATACACGAAGGAAAGGGATGATTGTTCGTTGTGAAATAAAGGGGAGAAAGGCGGGGATGGGGGGGGGGGTTGAAGTAAGGGAGAGGCGGGGGAAGGGAAGGGGGGTGATGGGGGAGGGGATTGGGCAGGACTCAGAAGGGGGACAGACAGCCAGGTGTGAGGGGCACGTGAATGAAGGGCGCCTCATAAGGAAGGGGATTTTGATAGGGGAGTTAATACCAGAACATCCAGAGAGAGAGAGAGAGAGAGAGAGGAGAGGAGAGAGGAGAGAGAGGAGAGAGAGAGAGAGAGAGAGAGGAGAGGAGAGAGAGAGAGAGAGAGAGAGAGAGAGAGAGAGAGAGAGAGAGAGAGAGAGAGGAGAGAGAGAGGAGAGAGAGAGGGAGGGAGGGAGGGAGGGAGGGAGGGAGGGAGGGAGGGAGGGAGGGAGGGAGGGAGGGAGGGAGGGAGGAGGGAGAGGGAGAGGGAGAGAGAGAGAGAGAGAGAGAGAGAGAGAGAGAGAGAGAGAGAGAGAGAGAGAGAGAGAGAGAGAGAGAGAGAGAGAGAGAGAGAGAGAGATAATGTAACTCCATCTTTTAGCTTACAGTGAAAATTCTAACAAAACTCGAACTTAAGATAGCAGGAAATTTCCAACATGCTCTCAAAAAAATAATAGTAAAGTTAGCGAGGGTTGTATCTCTGCGAATATATATATATGTGTGTGTGTGTGTATGTGTGTGTGTGTATGTGTGTTTACATATTTGTGCCTATAGCGCCTGTAGGCAGTGGTGACCTAGGGCTCGAATGGTAGGCTCTGGAGGTTCACTTGAGGGCTGTGATGATGGTTGGTCCTCGCCCGTGGTGGCGCAGGCAGGATTCTTATAGTGACGCCTGTGATTAGAGGCTCATGCCGCCCCCCTGTGTCCTCCGATGCACTCGCAGTCGAAGGTAGAGTTAATGGGCAGGGCATGTGGGTGTTCTTAGGCCACTCGACGGTGCAGAAAGGTTTTGGGTTTCTTCGGGGATCGAACTCGGGTCACCGAGAACGCCAGTCAGAGACGCTAACCACTCCGCTACCGCCTCCCCTGTGTGTGTGTGTGTGTGTGTGTACTTGTACTGTACACCCCTTTCCCAAGCTATCACCATTTCCACAACACCCTTATCAATACCGAAGAGACCGAGGAGGAGGTAAGGAAGAGCAGGCAGGACTGGAAGGTTCTGTTAAAATATTCAAGGCGGCGACGGGCGAGCAGCGAGCAAAGGGGAGGAGAGAGAAGCGGGGAAGCAGGCAGAGTTAGCACGTGGCTTATTTCCAACCTAATTCTAAGATCTACTTTTCTTTTTAGGGCTTTCTTCTTCTAGGTCTTTTTGGGGAGCAATAAAGAGAGAAACGTTGTGATAATTAAAAAGAGAAGTAGCAGTCACGGGTTGGCAACGATTCCATGATTTATTCACGGCTCCACCTTTTTTTAACCCCTTCACACTCAGATATTTCCTTTAATATATAAAACAGTCTGTTGTTAACCATAAAATTAAGAAAAGTAATTGAATATACCAAATTAGTTAGTCGACAAGGATACTTAACAGGTCATATCTATAAAATATTGCTTATATTCACAAAAAATCGTCTGGTGGTACCCAAATTACAATGGAAATTACGTTATGGGTCTCAAGGGGTTAATAGTTATAATTAGACTTTAATAGTAGTTATGTCTATTAATCTTGCGTAACTCAACCTCAACCCTATGAAGCCACATTATGAAGCCCGACGAAGGTTGTAGAATGATATCCACAATAGAAAGAAAGAAAAAATGCGTTTATGTAATTTTGTTTTTATTACTACTCCTTCCCTTCTATAGTCCTTTCATCCCTTCCTTCCCTTCCCTCCTCTCCCGTGTATTTCCCAGCCCTTCCACGCGACCACAGTCCCCCTCCGTGTAGCATCGTATTCCCCACGTGAAGGACATCAATAATCCCTCGTAAATCAAAGAAAAATATTACCTTTCATACAAAGCTATAAGAATAAAAAGAGTAAAGTGCTGCACATTAGTATGAATTTGTTCCGCGTCACACACACACACACACACACAGCTTTTTTTATATGCCACAAAAAAAAAACTTCACGAACATGTGCTTAATTTCCTGTTTTGAGGACTCTACTTCTGAAAAATAGAAAATATCTCGCTCATTTTCCTCTACGTCAATAATAATCACACGTTTCTATCCCCGTCATTAGCCAGACAGACTGATAATTATTAGTGAGGCGATCAATAAGGATAATTAGCAGCATACCCTCCATAAAGCAGCGTTTACTGGCCACCCGCGTCACAGGAAGGAAGCGAGGAGGACGGAAGGCGGGTCACTATACGGTATCTTGTTCTATGCCTCAACACACGACTTGACTTCATCGGAATTTCATCCTACCCTTCAGCCATGTTTTTACTGTATACATCTACCCGCCACTGTGTGTGTGTGTGTGTGTGTGTGTGTGTGTGTGTGTGTGTGTGTGTGTGTGTGTGTGTGTGTGTGTGATTCTTTAATGACTTTACTTATAGCTCATGTGTGTATTATGCATATGTGTACCTTTAATTAACGACTGTACGCCCGACTGTGTACTCGCCAACACGTGCGTATAGAACTACTTTTCAAACACACACACACATACACACACAGGCAACACACATATAAAACAGGATGCATTAATAAAAGTAATGATAGCGCCTTCCTCTCCAACGTTGTATATTAAATGTATAACCCGGCATTTACATTATACATACATACATACATTAGTCAAGCAGCCATATGAATATCAGAAGAAAAACGTCACACGGAGAAGACTTACAATCACCACGAGCAGATTTAGCAAAACGTATAGCTGATCGCGCCAATACTATAACTTTTCACTTATCACTTATTTATTACTCATCACTTATAAGCACACGATACGCAAGGCTACAGAGAGGAAAGGAAAGAGATAAACTATACAAGTAAAGTCCTTATGACAAGTAGGTACTTCCCCTCTTGTCAAAACCCACAGAGTAGCTATACAGTGAGGTCATTATTAAGATGAGTCGTCACCATCACCTCACATCTCCATAACTACCAATCCAACCACTAGCTCATTACATGCCTATACCACCAAAAACACCACCACCACTACCACTAAGAACAGCCACAAAAACACCACCACAAACAAGAACTACAGTAACAACAAAAACACCACCACAAACAAGAACAGCAACAACAAAAACACCCCCACAAACAACACCAACAACAACACAAACATCAGCGGCGCCATCAATAATCCTCCTCCTGCTCGTTAAGGGGTCCCACCCTCTCACCACCTGCAGCGAGACACACGTTAAATGACGCAACGTAGGCACAACTGGAACGATACTGATGGCCGTCTGGATACTGCCTTGACTCACCCTGTGTATCCCCCCCCCTAATCCTCCCTCCATAGCACGTACACACATACGTACACTGTCTAGCGCAGATTTAAAAAGGAAATAGGGAAAAACTGGTTCACAAATAGGGTGGTAAATTATTGGAATGGCCTCGGAAACGGAATGCAGTAATCGGTTTGTCAAAACACCTCATGGTTGTCGAGAAAATTGATATTTTGTATAAATATACGAATATGCTATTTTCTCGGTTATTTACCAATCAATATGATTTTGCTTTACGCCAAATAATAGCCCTTGGTCTACTGCATAATTACTTCTCTGTACATGTTGCACGGATCTGACATAGTATTTTAGATATTGCGAAAAACGTGATTTAAAAATAAAGCAAGGCTTGCAATCCCCTTGCAAAATTTACTACATTTTTTGAAAAATAGATTTGTTTGGATATTTGTTCATGGCAGTTTTCGGACATGATGAACACGAATCTGGAGTCAGTTTTCAGTTACAATGAGTATAAGTCCCTATTTCATACCCCTTGCAAAATTTGCCAAAAATTTAGAAAAATAGATTTGCCTGAAAATTTGTTCATGGCAGTTTTCGGACATGCTGAACACGAATCTGGTGTGTTTTCAGTTACAATTATTAGAAGTCCCTATTTCAGCAAATTCACAATGTGAGTTCTGTGTATGTACAGGATTTGAGGCAAGCTTTAATGTCCCGTTTTTAAACTAGTACTATCATATTTTTGTTCATGAAATTTACATATACTGTTTACACACATCACTTCCTCTATAAGTGCATCCCATCAATCTATCGTGTTCTCATTGGAATGGACTCAGTCGTCAGGTAGTTAGTGCGGAGTCAATAGGGAGCTTTAAAAGGAGGCTGGATAATTTCATGGATGGGGATGAAAAATGGAGGTAGGTAGTGTTAAGTAACAGGAACTACCACGCGTAGGTCTCGCGGCCTCTTGTAGCTTCCTTATTTACTTATGTTATTATGTCTACAGGGGGTGATGGGATCGGAAAATATATACGGTACCCTGGGAGAGGTAGTGGAGAGAGAAGACCGGGCATACCAGGAACTGACTTGTTGGCACCACCAGAATGAGTCCAGTTTTTCCTTGTCGTGCCTCAGGCTACTACTCTCTCGTAGCAAAAACCTGTCTGACGAAAGTTATCCTCTCTTTTAACTCTCCACCTGGACTAACAACACAACACAGACCGAATGCTAAAAGACTGTTGTGCTTTCAGTAAGTCATTAGAGAGGACAGGGTTGTCATAGCGGGTTCACGGGCCGCCACCCCCAGACTGCCAGCCTCCCACCCCCTCCCCTGCCTCCCCGCCTGGCCTGCATGGTGGCGGAAGCGAAAGGCATTGTGTAACCTGCCGTGGGGCGACACAACACCGCCCTGTGAAGCATTTCTGGCTCAACACGGCTGCTGCTTGGATCTCGCACTTATGGTATTGGTAACGGTCTTGTATTGTAGACAAGGCACGTCCATTATGTCATCCCCACGTAGAACCAAATAAATTTGAAAATTGCTCTCGTTAACTTTTTTGCGTAACTGGAACAACAATTTGGTTGTTTCCCAATACTCCAGTTCTCTTAGGTTTTACCAACAATATATAAATATATTAATAAATAAATAGTAAATAAAAAAATGCATATATAAAAAATTAAAATACCTACACATATCTTTGAAGGTCACTTCCCCTGCAGGCGAATGCTGTTTGCATCAATTACGAGACCCACGTGTGAGTCAGCAAATCTCCTGCAGTGCTCTGATGGCACGCTTTCAAGAGTACGATGCACTCTATCTTACATCGCTTCCCCAACATCTTGCATGACCTGCCACGGCACTTGATCACCTACTGATGGCAAAATAGCACAATATCTGAAAACAAAAATGCCATCACTTTGGAATATATCTTTACAATCGTTCAAGTGTTCGAGGGAAAAAATGGAGATCAATACACGAATGTTCTTTTTTCAATAATCAGATAATCAGACAGTGAGAGTGAGGCACAATGAATGATGCCGTGTTTCTAACTTCCAATATCCTCCAACTGTTCCTTGCATAAGAAAAAGAAAAAAAGATATGTCAGGAAAACAACACTGGATGGGTTGTTGCAGCGGCAGGTTTTGACAGCCGCCCTCGCCTGGCCGCATTATCGAGCGTCGTGTGGCTCAATCAAGTCACGCTACCACTCGACTGTGTTGAATAATGAGGAGTTTACTCTAATTAAGACGTACCGACTCATTAAGCCGTGAATGTTGTAATTAAGACGTACTGACTCATTAAGCCGTGAATAAAGTACCCAACTCCACATTCAGTGTAATTTCATCGAATACTTCAAAGAAAAATTAATGTGAGGGTACGTACTAACAGTTTTGAAATTTGAAATACGCCACTTCGTACCCTGAGGGATAATCTTTAAATCCGCAGGACTCCAAAGCCCGCCGTGGGGTGCAGGGAGATGAAGTCAGGTGTTTGTACAAAACTTTCACGGCAGGATGAGTACGAAAGGAAGCATGACAAAAATAAAAGGCAACAAAGGGCCGGAAGGGTGCATCACGCTCCGAGGGATTATCTGGAAAGGAGAAAAACGCCAACAGACGATCCCCAGACGAAAACAAAGCGCGGGGATAACTACAAGTTTGGTGACACGGGAAACTGGTGCACGATAACGATAACACATCCCTCTCGTGGCACCAATACATCACAGGACTGATTATCCCAAACGACAGTGATTGATCATAAAGCAACACACAAAGAGGGAAAAAAAGCTACGGTACAGGCCACTATACTGAACCAGCCTGGCAACCATTTCAAACTGTTATGTATATGGCGCCCTTTTAAACTCACACCTGGTGCACACAGCTCATGCTGTCCGGGGGGGGGCATTACATCCATAACTGCATTCACATAAAAGTTAATGACATTAACCCCAGTCTGCCATACATCCAATGAAACACCATTATGCTTATCTATGGCTGCATATACAAATCATAGCTTCTATTATGGACATTAATGACGAAAACATTGTATGTAACAAGCTAATGTAAATGTAAATTGTATGTAATGTATGTATGTAAATAGGCATGTAAATTGATAAAAATCATTTAATGCTTCCTTCTAATACTTTCCAAACGCATCATGAGCAATTCTTGTGCAACAGAAATCGTTCACCATATGGAAATATATAAGAAAAAACCACTTAGCTGAACCACGATAACGGAGCATTTACTGTCAGCTCTGTATACACGACGCAATCCTCTTTTTCTTACCAGTCCATTAAAAGCTTTTACATGAGGCACTCCACCACCTCCCTGGCCTCCCATGTTCTCTTTCCTCACCTACCCAGCCTGCAGTCTTCGAAAGAGAGAGAGAGAGAGAGAGAGAGAGAGAGAGAGAGAGAGAGAGAGAGAGAGAGAGAGAGAGAGAGAGAGAGAGAGATCTGTCGCGAACCCTTCCCCCACCCCTCTCTAACACACACACACACACACGAGATTTGTCTGGCTTTCGTATTTCTAACTACATTTGCTTCACTCTTCTTTCAACCTAATAACTAGGGAGCAGCTGCATGGAAGGAATAGTACCTAGCTTTTCAATGTGTCTCCCACGACCATACAAAGCATTTTCCCCTCCGCTGCGTTTCCTTGACCAAAATTTTATTGTCCGGTTGCCATCTTCCCCTGGTTTATGTCATCCCCGTCGCCGTATGTCTGAACGAGGTCTTTGAGCCATGTGGCGTTTATCAGGTTGCTGAATACCGCGGAAGGGCGATACGAATTTCATGTGCCCCCGTATAGTAGCTGTGTGGCCAGGCACTGATGTGATGGCTTCGGGATAAAGGGATTAGAGATTAATGACACGCTGGGCACCGTGAGAAGAAGCTACAGGGTCAGGAATTGGCTTCAGCTGCAGGAACCCACCCAACCCAACGCACACCTCCCACCCAACGCCAACCTACTCCGCGCCCTGCTACCGAGGCCATTAACCATACACCACCCTTCATTGCAATGCTAACACTTAATAAAACCAAGGGTATTATACTGACATCATCATACGACTCTACACTATGGGGTACAACAGCCTTAAAAAAATGGTTAACAATAATGTGGTGTGACATAATATTGTACCATTTTATGTTCTGGTAAAACCTTTCACTTAAAATATAATCTAGTTTTCGTCAGCAAACGGTGGACAAAAACATGGGCTACTAGAATCATTGAGAGGAAACATTTAACGACATTCTGAATAAACCGTTAATCAAGTCAAGCGCCAAATGCCGGTGGCAAGTGTGTCGCACATGCATGCACACATACATACATACATATACATACACATACACACACACACACACACATTGCCCATCTGACGTGAAATTCAAGTACTGAACTGACCAATGAACATACATACATAAAATGCGTGCAATCTCTCTCTCTCTTTCTTGTGTCGCAGTCAGCATTGTTCCCTCGTTCCCAGCCCTGCCAGCCCTCCACCCTAGTCCCGCACCTCGGCGGGCCAGGCTGGGTGGGGCTTCATTCATAATTTAAGTTTTCTCACACGCGGCCACTGGGACACAGCAACCAGACCTAATGTCCGGAGACGGGTGATGGTGGTGGTCTTCCCGCGTTCAGCTCAGACCCACGTGATGCTGCTACCCCCCACGGCAGTTGCAAGAGGACGTGGGGCTGTATGCCTCCCACTTTAAGATAGCCTACAACAACAACTACCTGTTGACAGACCCTCCACCACCCAAACTCCCCATGGGCACACATACATACACATATACGTCCTGGGTTACAAAAGCAATATCAGTGTTAATGAATAGGTGTTAGCAATGAAATTTTCCACCGATGCACTAGGAAGTAGTTGAGTATATGTAACCACTGTAAAAAGTTATCTTACCTTGATGAAGTAAGGATAGGATTACAATGGCGACAGTGACGACGGTCCTGGCCATCCTGGCGTGGTCTGCCCCTGACGGCGGCGGGTTAGTGGCGTTAGTCCCGGGTTAGTGCAGGTCACACTAGATCGCTACGCACTTCAGCAGAAGGGCTCAAGTCTAAAAGAACTCAACTCAGTCTTAATCTTTAGAGTGTTAACTTGTGACACGCAGTTAGTAATACAGAGCTCTATCATCCATAAAGCACCACACTGCAAGTCGTAAATATACCCACGTGTTAGTCAAACGCAAGCCTACACAAGCACTTAAGAAGCGGCCACTCACACCTCGAGGAGCGTAGCTTCCTCAACGGCAGCAGACTCGTTAAAGATGAGCTACCGACCTGCTTGTTGGCGCCGTTGACACCACCAAGAAGACTTCTTCACGATTATTACCTGACCAAGGAAACACAGGAAATCCATTCACCAATCACGAAATCACGAACTAGTAATGCCTGACACCCGAAGCTCCGCCCTACATGTGAACCAAGCCGCCAGTCAAACGTTGCTTTTCTGTGCAATCAACGTGGTTGCTCGTGCATACGAGGGCCACTTTACCGATTTCAAGGAACTACGCTATTCCAGGCACTGTTTTCATATATGTGCACGACGTGTCAATAGTCTTGAGTCCAAAATAATGACTGTCACCGATATACGATTGCTAGGAACAGTTTCTCCCGCACAGAGACAGACACTACGTACCATCCACGTACGCGGCGACACACTGACTGAACGCTCGGCAGAATCTTGTGCGCACCGCGGCAGCCTCACCCATATGAGAACGTTGCCAGCAATTGTAATAATCTGTATTCTATTGCGATTATTACAACAAAATGGGAGCATTAACCAGTCATGTTTTTTCAATCACTTCACTTTCCTGGCGATAAAATAACTAACAAATGCCAACATTGGTCTCTGCACTCCCTAGATTTTTTTTTCACGTAATAAAAACAAGATACTCATTCATTCAGAACTTTATTTTCCCTTTTCGGCAGTGTAGGAAATATATGGATGGTACGTTGGATTTGATGTTATTATCCACAAAGAGTAGTATGCGCACCACTGAACCCAAAACTGCTATATAATCTATGGCTATGGTGGTTACAGTGACGCAGTGACCGCTGGCCGTGGCCGCATGTCGCCTCACTCGCCTCTACAATACCGATCAATGCGCGCGCAAAGTTGAGTGTTGCCAATGTTGAAGAATTCATTACTTCCCAGACGACATTATAGGTAGCATTTCTCCCCTAAAGTTAAAAGCTTGGTTACAAGTATGTATTATGTCCACAGGTACCAGGCACCAGTCTTTTTGACCTGCACGTGGCAGGCTGAGTCACCCTGCAGGCTGCACGTGGTCAGGCTGGCGGAGCATGACGTCATTGGCAGACTTCCCTTTTTTCTTCCTCAAATTTTCCACTCTGAGATGAACTTTGATAATGTAATGATTAAGTTTCTATTACCCACATCTACTGAACTTACAAGTGTGGGTGTGAGTAATGATGGGTTTCCTGAAGTCACTGTGGATTTCATGATAAAAACTGAGCAACGTTGCTGTCTGTCTGTATATATGAAGCTGATTCTGAAGGCGTCATACATCACAACATCATACATACAAATCACAACACTCACACTCACACACACACACACACACACACACACACACATACACACACATGAGTCAGCAAAGGAACAACCAATCTCCGACCAGCTTTGCTTATGCATTCCATCCTTAAAAACATTCTACAGGACTGCCAAGACAAAACAATATCGGTGCTGATGATATTAAACAGCAAAATCAACAGATCCCCCAGCAATAATGGGAAGGGGAGGAAGGAAATGAGAGGAGGGTACCAGAGGATAATGTACTGAGGAAGGTGGGAAGGAAGGAGGGAGGAGAAAATGTAGTACTTACGAATGTGTGTAAAGCGGATGGAAGGAGAGGAGGGAAGACCACGCTAATCATGATGAGTGCAAGTCTAAGGAAATAACTTTAATGTGGAAAGGATAATCAATTGAGGTGTAATATTGAGTTTTGAGGGTTGGTTATTGAAAAGAAACAGGTGATTAATTAAGAGAGGAGAAGTATGAGAGGATGAGGGCGGAGAAAGTAAGGAATGAGATGGTGGTGCATAATGATGACGAAGATGATTGTGGTGATGGTAAGGAGGGTGGAGGCAAAAATAATCATTGTCATCCATAAATACTATCAGAATCATCGCAACTATTATTTCTACCACTACTACTACTACTACTACTACTACTATTGCCATTTCTACTACAAGAAATTATTTTTACTACTATTATTAAAGTCGCGGTCACATGAGCAACTTTTCTGGCAATAAATATTACAGTGTGGTGCCAGGGTTTTTGTCTGGTGTTGTTACAATGTGAGTTTGACTGAAGTTAATTAAGATAATTCTCCACTGAAGCAAAATATTTGTTAGTTATAACTTCTAACGATGAAATGATTTTTATTTAGTAGGGGAATGCTGCCACCAGTCCAAGCGGGTGATCCTCTGGTTTACCCCTTGAACACGTTTGTGAGATATGAGAATTATGGTAGTTATGGAGATATTATTCATGCACCGAATAAAGCTGAAACTCTTTGGGGAGACGTGAGTAAGTATTTCCTCAGCAGAGAATAGATCACCTGGGGTGTAGCGAGGAAAACTTCCTACCTTGACTCAATTGGTTTATTTGATACGAACGGATACTCGTCCTTAAGTATATATATAATGTCCTGGTTTCTCATGGGAGGAGAGCTACTGAGGAGCATCACCTGTCTAACCAGATTAGATTCACAGGCCTATCATCTAATTCCATACACGATAAACACCTAAGATATACATGGAAAATATAGGGAAGGGAAGTGTGGGAATAATGAGACTGTTGTGGGAATTTGCGACCATGTGGACTACACGCTCCACTTGGTATATCCACACGCGTGCCTGTAGGAAAGTCGGGAGACGAATCGTACAGCTAACACTTATGACAATCATTTGTGTTTACCTATTCACTTCACGATCACTCAAATATCACCTAGGTATATATATATATAAATAAATATATCCTAACACAAGGGGGAATGGGGGGAACACACACAACCAGATGTCTTACCTGTAGGGAAGTCAGGAGACGAATGAGCTCCCGCGGCTTATGAGACAAGGAGAAAACCAGAGTGCCTACACAAGGCGGGCCATGGTGCCCTGAGACCATCTAAACGCGGGAAATAACGAATGTTTAAATACACACTAGAGGCTTCATCAAAGAGGACACGAAGTGTCGAATGATTCTTATTAGCTGGGGAAGCAAATATACCTACGAATGGAGTAACTATAACACAATTCTCTTAATTTGATGGAGAAAAATTTTATTCCTAAGAAATACCAACGGGGGGGTATTAAACTTACTCCAGAAAGACCGGACGAACGCGTTTTTCAAAGGAATGGTGTAGTGATATGTAAAAAAGATATTTGGAAGACTTTTATGTTTAGCGATCGGCTGTACTAACGAATGTGCCAATACTTGAAACAAACCTTCATTTCCCTCCTTTTTAAGTATTCTAAGAATCTAAGAGAGTTATTCGATTTACTAAGGGGATCAAGAAAAAAATAAAGAGTTTGAGTCTAACACTAATTGATATCCGCGAACTTAAATTCCCACATATCTGACCTCGTGGATTCGCTGTGTCTGGGGGAGGGAAGGATAGGGGAGGGGAGAGAGAGAGAGAAAGAAAGAAAGATTTATAACACGAACGAAGGAGATAGAAAATGAACACGTGGCTGGTAATTTTCCACTGCTGGGAATTTTCCACTTCCACGCTGTGTCTATGCTTCACTTAGCTTAGAGTAAATGACTAAATGGTTATTAAGGCATACTTCCTAGAGAGTAATATACTACGGAAGATGTGAGGGGATAATGCTGGCATTACAACAGCCGGCAACACAAACGCGGCCCAAACTCGGCTATAATTGCGCTGTTTTTTGAAGACCAACATGTCGGTCTTTCGGCAAGGCATATTGCTGCAATTCCTTCCAGTAATGGATATTATTTGATATTAATTTTTAATGCACGCTCTAATTCAATATACAGAAGCTAAAATAAACACCTACATAGTAGCAAGAACCGATTACAATACGAATTGTGAAGTCTTGTACATTTTTAAAAACATTTTGAAGGATATAGGTAATACACTTAGGAAAATTTACATGATTTAGGGATGGTTTTCTATTTTCTTTGTTGACTGTCTATTAATAACTGAAATATTTAGGGGATACTGAACTGGACCAACTTATTGTTGGTCACTTTGATGTTTGAATGTTTGATGTTTGCTGTCTGACGCGCTTCCATACACAAGAATCCATTTCAATCATTCACCACCCTATTTGTGAACCAATTTCTCCCTATTTATCCCTATTTTTCCAAAGACGCTTCTTTAGATAAGACAAATTGCCATTAAAACTCGGCTACCTCTGTGAAAGTCCGTGTGACCAAAACACGGCAAGGTATTGCCTTTGCTGAATATTGCCGGCTGAATATTGACGGAAAAGATGCTCGTGTGACCGCGGCTTAAATTACTGTACTGCTACGAATATGCCTGTAGTACTGTTACAAACATCATTACACACCAGCTATTCCTATCGTCAATGAAAGTAATGCAACAACAACAACAGCAACATCAAGAGACCGTTAAGACCAGTTGGGAGGAGGGAGAGAATGCCTGACAGTTGAGATGGAACGAGGAGATGAAAGAAGTCAAAGTGGAAAGAAGTAGCTATACAACCAATCATAGACCACTGTATATCTGGACTGCGCACGGAATATCGGCCTGTCGCACAAGGGCCTGAAGTCGGAGGGCCGCTCGGATTCATATATATATATATATATATATATATATATATATATATATATATATATATATATATATGGATCATATAGACTGGTTTATCAGTATATATGATATACTGTAGTCTTCGTAAATGTTTGTTCTATAATATTATCAAATAAAAAACAGTAAAACACGCTAAAGAAATGCCATTACGAGACTCTGAAGAAATATGCATGAACTTCAGATGATTGATGATGTTATTTATTTACTTATATATTTCTTTTTCTGATAAATGAATTAGCACCATGTATAAATTAGCGTTAACTAAATAAATAACCTCTTCAATCGGGAAAATTACCCGATTGATGATTTTATTTATTTATTTAATGCTAATTTATGCATGGTTCTAATTCATTTATCAGAAAACGAAATACATCAATGGAAAGCTAATAAAATTGCGCTTCTATTGATACCCTTCATGATAAAAGTTGACTCGCAAAGTTTTAAGTGACGAAGAGTTGAAGTGAATCAGAGTCTCGTAATGGCATTTCTTTAGCGTGTTTTACTGTTTTTTATTTGGTAATATTATAGAACAAACATTTACGAAGATTACGGTATATCATATATACTGATAAACCAGTCTATATGATAGTCCATAGACCACTATATCTCTTTGTCGGGCGGGCCGCAGGCCACTATGCAGCCTGGCAATTTCAAAACATTGTCGTGTGAACAGTCCAGATATAGATATAGTGAGTGGTCTATGAACTAATATAAATAGAAAAAACAAGACTATTCGATAATGTGGATGATGAGTGGGTGGAATGGTGAGATGAAGGGAGGAAGAAGAAACAAAACATGTGAAAAAGGATGGGAAAAAAGCGGAGGGAAGATGATACCTTACGAGTGAGGAAAAAAATGAATGTAACAGCGAAGCAAAGTAGATAATAATTCATGGAAGAGGAAAAAATAAATAAAAAAGAATCTAAAAACAATTGTATCGAAGCGGAAGGAGAAGGATTAGGGAAAGGAAGGGGAAGGAAGAGGAAATAATGGAAATGAAAGAAAGCTTGAAAATGAGAGAGAGAGAGAGAGAGAGAGAGAGAGAGAGAGAGAGAGAGAGAGAGAGAGAGAGAGAGAGAGAGAGAGAGAGAGAGAGAGAGAGAGAGAGAGAGAGAGAGAGAGAGAGAGAGAGAGAGAGAGAGAGAGAGAGAGAGAGAGAGAGAGAGAGAGAGATAATTGATAATTGATAATTGATAATTTTATTGGTCTCAATAAGTTACGTATAAATAGTTTACACAATATAAAATTACATTGAGAAGTATAAGCCCGATGAGCAGGTGCTCTAATACGGGCCAATAATTAATATATAAGGATTTTGCCATCACATCATGAAAGGCATGCATAACTAAGAATTAGAACATAGAACATCACAAAAACATGTATATGTTAAGAAAATATGACAAAAAACAAACAAACAAAAAAAAACAATAGTAAGATTTGAGTACAACAGGTTAAAAGCTGTTAACAATACACAAACAAAAAAAACAAAAAAACAAAAACATTGCATACATATTTCATCCGGTCCTTATCTACTACGCAACTAAGTACTGTAACCTCACAATAGTATTCAAGCATCTTATACATTCGAATAATTGTTTAACAACTGTTGCTTAAAGTAGTCGTCCAGACCCATTTTTTTTTTGCCGAATTATGTTGAATGTACATTCAAAACACCTAATCCACCAAAAATAATTGATTTCCAGGCCTTATTTCCGTAAAAACACGACTTTTGTAAAAAGCGCGCGAAAAAAAAAATCTTCCCTCCAACAGGGCTACGACTGTTATTGATGACGTCAGAATAGGGACGCCCGCAGACACTCTGTCTGGCACCTGTCGGCAAATGTTATGATGAGCGATTGTACTTCGGTGTCAGACAGTGAATCTGTCGCCGTGACAGATTTAGAGTACGATGCTCAATCTGACACCGAAAGAAATGACGCTGGTCGCGTATACTATGAGGAAAACGAACCTCAGATTGTCATGGGATCCTATATGTTTGAGCCCGAGTACGAGGTGGATTAACAGGTGTCTCTTTATCTTTCTTTATCTGTCTCTTTATCTTGGCAGGAGGTATGAGATGTGCACTCGCGCGTATGTCCCCCGGTGAAATTATGAATTATTTAATCATAATTTCTACTAGTTATGGACAATTACAGTATCTTATAAGTTTTAACTACACAATCGATATTAATAAACGGCTGTTATTTACCAAATAAGCAGTACATGAGAACAGCAGGGCTGTCATAAGCAATAATGTCAAGGGCTACTTGGCATTATGTCGGCGAGGGGGAGGCAAGGTGGGTAGGGATGGGTGCCGTGCGAGGCTACATCAGCTGTGTCCCTCCTTCTCCCGCCCAGATTAGCGACAGTGTTTAGTTTGAGAGAGTTAAAATCATGACTTATTTAGTATCAATTTGAGAGAAATAAGCTGTAGACAGTGTTGTACGCTTACGGTAATGTGAAGTATTATTCTGGATATGGGGTTCTGGATATGGGGATTATTCAGCCCCATATCCAGAATAATACTTCACATTACCGTAAGCGTACAACACTGTCTACAGCTTATTTCTCTCAAATTGATACTAAATAAGTCATGATTTTAACTCTCTCAAACTAAACACTGTCGCTAATCTGGGCGGGAGAAGGAGGGACACAGCTGATGTAGCCTCGCACGGCACCCATCCCTACCCACCTTGCCTCCCCCTCGCCGACATAATGCCAAGTAGCCCTTGACATTATTGCTTATGACAGCCCTGCTGTTCTCATGTACTGCTTATTTGGTAAATAACAGCCGTTTATTAATATCGATTGTGTAGTTAAAACTTATAAGATACTGTAATTGTCCATAACTAGTAGAAATTATGATTAAATAATTCATAATTTCACCGGGGGACATACGCGCGAGTGCACATCTCATACATACCTCCTGCCTCCCGCTAGCCGTGAGTTACATGACGGCCGCGGTAATTCTTTCTCACTCCATGTCACGTAAAGGAAGCTTCAGAAAGCATATGGGTATAGAGCATTTTGTTCTTAGAATAATTCGGTCTATCTCCTGTATCAACATTTGCATAAACTCGTGTTACACCCTGTATTTATCTCTGTTTACGTGTCTCTCTGATCAGCGCGGGAAGATGAGCCTCCCTAATGCTACGTCACCGAGCCTGAGCCTGAGCGTCTGCAAACCTTGAGAGCGTTTTGAAAACTCGGGGAATTTGCAGATTTTGATTGCGGATTATTTAAAAACGGCTGACTGGATACAAAAAGTGACGACGTATTGTTGATATACTCGTTAATGGCTATACTTTGATTGCATTAAATCAGGAATGATGAAATGGTCTGGACGATTACTTTAAGCTTTGATTTAAATAAATGCTTTGATGGAACAAGCTTTGTGGTGTCAGGTAGCTGGTTCCACTGTCTGGCTCCTCGAAACAGAATACTTTGTTGGGCATGCGATGTCCTGTACAGGAGAAGTCGGAGCTTCGGAGGAAGAGAGAGAGAGAGAGAGAGAGAGAGAGAGGGGGGGGGGGGGGCTAGTAAGTTTGCTGCGTTCAGGAGTGGTATGGTGAGGTAGTGGCTGTAGTACGGCGAGCAGTAATTAAGAGGAAGGAAGGGTAAAAGCAAACGAGGAGGGCAGAGAGGGAGAGGGGATGAAAAGAGGAGAGGTATAAAGGAGAAAAGTGAGGGGCCGTAAGAGTGAGGAAGAAAGGAGGATTGGACTCGCCCCTGAGATTGTGCGGGATGTGTGTGTGTGTGTGTGTGTGCGTGTGTGTGTGTGTGTGTGTGTTACTGTGTATCGATACATTTACACGACTGTCATGTTTTGATTTGATGTCTTATGAATAGTTTCCTCTTGCTAATAAATTCACAAACCATATAAATAAAAGTTAACGTAATAAAACTCATGCAATGGAGAACTGGAGCAAAGATCATGATACATATGAATATATTATACTCGTTGAAAAAATAATAAAGTCATTCAAAGGATAAGTAATCTATGCAATATCAAATACGTACAAATATTGTGCTGAGCAATAAAATTTCATTTTTAGAACGCAGGGAGATAAGGGAAGGGAAGACGGAAAGATGAAAGATGGACAGAAGGGCTATGATGAAAGATGAAGGAGGGAAGATATGCAGTGGCCGGTAGAAGGAAGGCGGTTATGTATGTGACTTGCGTGAAGGGAGAATGGGAGCTGGGGGTGGTAAGGGTACGGAAGAGAGCACAGTGACAGTAGAAGGCAGGAGAGATCAGCGTGTTTGGAATGGAAAGGGTGTGGTGACAAATGAAGAGAGAATGGTGAGGTGACAATGGAAAGGAAAGGTGGAGTGAAGAATGAAAGAATGTGAGACAGAGAGAGAGAGAGAGAGAGGAGAGAGAGGAGAGAGATGGAGAGAGAGGAGAGAGAGGAGAGAGAGAGATGAGAGGAGAGAGAGGAGAGAGAAGGAGAGAGAGAGAGAGAGAGAGAGAGAAGAGAGAGAGAGAGAGAGAGAGAGAGAGACTACTTAATGCTTCGAATTCAAATTTATCGAAATATTAATCTCATCATTCTAGGCTCATTGACTTTTATGAGGTGCTCTTGCCTTTTCAGACGGGCCACTTAACTTTAGACAGCCGCGCAGGGGAAGACAAAATAAAATGTATGGACACTTCATCTCTCTCTCTCTCTCTCTCTCTCTCTCTCTCTCTCTCTCTCTCTCTCTCTCTCTCTCTCTCTCTCTCGTAATGAAGACAGCCCCTGCTTGCTTTGTATACCTTGCTTTGGTTGCCTCTACAATGATCGGTGGAAAGTTCGAACACACACTCACACTAAAAAGTACAAATCTAATAATATGAAGAAAGATTCGCAGTACACAATACTGACGAAAACAAAAAAGCTTATATCATGACTAAGCTTAAAGATACGATGGTGCTTCAAAGAAATATCGTAACATCAATGGAGTAGTTAGATACGTACTTGCTTCACCACCTATACCCCACACAGACACACAATTTACACAAACTATACTACTCACTATTGATGACGTCCTCCAGGCAGTCTTGAGTCCAGGCAGGCGCCACACTGCTGCTGCTGCTGTCTCGCTGCCTCGTATGTCGGGAGGACCAAGCGCTTGCCGCCTCGCCTAGACCTGTCTGAGTGCGGTGAGTTACATTATTTCCAACTTACAACTTCTGGTCTGACCCATATTTCCCTTCCCTCACTCTATGACTGTTGTTTGTCTCTTTACCACCCAGTTGCTTCTCTCTCTCTCTCTCTCTCTCTCTCTCTCTCTCTCTCTCTCTCTCTCTCTCTCTCTCTCTCTCTCTCTCTCTCTCTCTCTCTCTCTCTCTCTCATTAAAATTCTCCACATTTTCACTAATAACAGAAATGATCTCCATCACACATCATTACCTCGAATAATTAGGAAAATGAGGGGGTTTAGAGGGGGTGAGGGGGCGTGAGGGGGTGGGAGGGGGCGAGAGAGGGTGGGAAGGAGAAGATGATCCATGATTCCCCTTCCCTGCCCCTTCCCGATTCTGGATAACCATGGAGGGAATAATAATTATCATTTACTATACACTGTTCGGGACACGTGGGCGATGTAGGACAGAAATAAAAATTAATAGTAAAAATACTCAACTTTCCAAACTGTTAAATAACCTCTGAGGACTAAGTAACACATTACCAACTTTGAGTATATGATATATTCGTGTATTTCATTTTATTATATTTATATTCTAAAATAGGTTTGTAGAGATCTTTCTAAGCAAAATATATGACGAAGGCAAGCAAAATATACACACATTCTTTCGCATCATCATCACTTTTTCTGTCGCCTACTCATAAGGAAAAAGATCCAAAAATGAAATCCAGTAAGAGTTGGCATCACCGCAACATAACTCGCTGGAGGGGCCCTGCCGATGCTTAACAATGGCCTCTCTCGTTAAGACCCGGAGCAACCCAACTTGCGTGAAAATTAACTCTGAGGGGATATGAGAGAGAAGGGGAGGCCGCCGTGAAGGGGGCGAGGCAGCAGCAGCGAGGGCCGTTGATTACAGTAAGTTAGGGTAGTTTGCTGACGGTCATAACACCTTTGGATCTCTTTGGTTTCTGAAAAAACTCCTGAAATTTCTACATCATACCATAATATATAAGTAAGAAATCCCTTTGCGCTGTACATAAAATCATTCACACGTCAAGAATACGTAACTGAACCTTGCAGTTTATAGCCTGAGTTTATGATATATTGATCATCGGATAAGAAATTCTAATGAGCAGTTAATACTATCGTGGCCTACTCGGTGCTTTACGTCACAATGCCATGAGGGCGCCATTCATGCCCGCCAGTCAAAGGTTTGAGAACATTACTCTGGCATTTGGCATCATGAACACAATAAGTCACTGAGAATAAGAACACTGAGTCAGATGATTAAATCGCCAATCACTGGACTGAGGGCGGTTCCGTGAGGGGGCGGAGTGGAGGGGGATGATGAAGGGGAGGGGAGGGTCAAAATGGGAATGGAGAGGCTAGGCGGGCACAGGAAAATTGGATGGGAAATGAGTGGCATCGCTCCACCCCTGGACCACCCACTGAGAGACAAATCTTCCCATGACCATCCAAATGACATCACTGTCCTCGCTCCCCAGACCGTGACGGAGAATTGTTGCAATAAAGATGAATGAGAGAGTATTGGAGACTGTCGACATGCACTGTATGCGCCTTTATCTGTTAGTCCCGCCACTAAACGTCAATCTCCTCAACATAATGCTGACAGATCGACATCTTTACGTAGCACACAACACATACACAAACACAAATCATATGAACTAAATGTTATAGTAACCCTAGAAATATATTTTTTCACATACATTATCTTAGAAAACGAAAATCAGCTTGAAGGTAAGACATCTGTAATTTTTTATAGTTTCTTTGACCACAATATATTGACTACTATGGACAATGGCACTCACTAATAAGAGAATAAATGGTTTCAAATTTCTCCTAACCAACGTTATTTTGCAATGATCACGAAGCACATCTGGCCTGCGAGGTCACAACCTATCAGTCAGGTTTGAGATGATACGAAATGGTCAGCAGAGGGACAGGGACAGACCTCAGGGTAGCCTAGCTACCCTGAGGTATAACATATAACTACTATATGGGAAATTTAATGGGCGAATGCGTCCCTCCACACCACATGGAATCTCTGAAGATGTAAGTACCATAGTGACACGACGGTAGTGAAGTTGGGGGGACGGTAGTGAAGTTGGGGTTAAATCCACGACACGCAAGTTAATTAACGTCTGTCAGGGAAATTTTTAATTATTTGGTGGGCCTGTGATTGTACTATATAACGTGATATATAACTCCATATCCTCCTATCTAGGTTTTGCACCAATCAATCCACCAATACACAGCCACGAAACCAGAGAACTTCGGCATGTGGTGCGCCTTAGACGTGTACGAGTAGCTAGTATGATAAATATTCACGGTCAAATGACTATACATATATGTATAGTAAATTTTGATATTGCTATAATTATAGTACATATGTGTTGCCAGAACTTCCTATGAAGAAGTTTATACCTGGTGCCTTTGTTATTTGAATGATATTAATTGATTATGATTTTTCATTTGATTACAACTTGAATTGAGAATTGAAAACTAGTCTTATGACTTCACTATGTTATTATAGTATGAACACTTCTCGCTGCGGAGAGTAATGAAATGGGGATGAATTTAAGGGGAAGGGGTAGGAGTTTAGGTTAAGGGGAAAGGGTTTGAGTTAAGGGGAAGTGCTGCCACCAGCTCAAGCGAGTAGTTCTCTGGGTTACTCCCTGGGCGTGTTTGAATAATATTAATATTAGATTTATCTTGGTAGTCGTGATTGATACGTGGAATTATACCGAGTAAGGCTGACTCTTTTGGAAGTGTGGGGAATTACTGTCCTAACGCAGAATAATCACCTGGGGTTTTTATAATAACTACAAGAACTATATTTGAAAACACCATCCTATTTATTCATGCTGAAGTAGTATGTCTCTTGTTTGAGATCACAGACAAACATATAAGTGTTAATCCAACATCAGAAAGCTCTCCATCCCAACACAGGAAAGCTCTAATCTGATATAAG
>JACEEZ010003836.1:442500-455000 GCA_016584305.1 Chionoecetes opilio
ATGTACACGGAATAGTAGCAAGAGAAAATAACGATGGTGATTAGTTTTAACTTACGAATCCAGAATTATCATCACTTGAATGAATAAGAAGAAAAAGAGGGAAATTGTAATAACAAAAAAGGAAAGAGAAAATAAAATAAAATAAAATAAAATAAAATAAAATAAAATAAAATAAAATTATAGATTAAGGAGGAAGAAAACGTAAGAAGTAAAAAAAATTCTGGTGTCGTATGCCATGCCTGAATGGTTGATGCCTGTGTATGAGATTGATGTAATAAACCATACGAAAAACTATATCTCATGAACAAATCGAAAACATTCGTGTTTTCATCTCAGTTACATGCAATATGCTTTTACTTCTCCGTCACATTTCTCTGTTTTTTTGCTTTCTCTTGTTCGTGATTCCCACTCTTTTTCCCTTCCCCCCAGATTCCTGTTCTCTCATTAATGTATGTCACTTCTTTCTCTCCACAGCACAGCACAGCACAGCTCTGTCCTAAGCAGCAGCTATGAACGGTGTAGTCCTACGGCGCGTCCTCCAGGAGGCTCGCCGCATCATTGACAAGTGTTCTGTGCAGAGCCATTCTCTACTACTGTTCCAGCATGGCATGTTAGTCGCCATGGTTTGCATTACAGCCCTGCTTACTGATGGGGAGTGGCTGGAGCAGCATGATATGTATTGCCTGCGTCGTATTGATCTCGGGGTATTGAGTCCCGACCACCAAGACTGGGCGCGATGTGAACACAACTTCTACTCCACGGCCTATCAGGACAAGCCGCTGCCACAACGCCTCCACCCTTGGCTCTACAACAAGCTGAGAATGTCCGTGCACGTTTACGGTGCTATAGGCCTCTTGCTAATTTCCCGTGCTGTATGGCACATCTTCCAGAATGAGCAGGTGGTAAGGGCTGTACGGGATTTCCAGGGGCGCGACCACAGAGGCGACAAGAACACTTGCTGGAAGAAGCGTCACGAGGTGGCAGAGATGCTGCGGAACAACGGCTCGTTGGGATTGTACACTGGAGAGTTGGTTCTTTCCTTGTTCCTGTTGGTGGTGGACGTCATCCTGATGATATGCGTGTTACTCACCTACAACCCTTGGGCCATTAAGTCTCACTTGGGGGAACGCGACATTCTGGATCCCAACGACCTGGCCACGACTTCATTCCCACTGCTAACCTGGTGTGACGTGGGCCAAGAGACCGGCCGCCTGGAGGGCACCTATAGCTACAACTGTGAGGTGGCCGCCAACAACACCTACGTGATTGTTGTGGTGTTCTTGGCCGCTGCCCTCGCTACCCTGCTACTCAAGACCCTGGCGGCAGTGTTCTACCTCCTTGTGGTCGTCAATCTGCCTGTTTGGCGCCGAAAAGCTCTAGGCACACGAGTGGCGCTGCCCACAGGTCGTACCTGGGATGTGTATCAGCTGGGGCACTACACCACGCTGAGGGGCTTCCGCACAGCCATCCGCGAGGAGGTGAGGGAAAGGCAGTGCAAGGAGGTGATGAACCGGGAGCTGCGTCCTGCAGTATATCACTGATCACTCTCCTCATACAGTCCTCGACCCCAAAGGGCACGGCAAGGGAGCAGCATCGGTTTGATTAACAAATATACATTCAAATGTTACATATGGAGGGTACGCAAGGCTTGGTGGCGAGAGTACTCGTAAGAAAACAAATTCAAGATCGCTTATATCTTTTTAGGACAGCTTTTTCTTTATACAGATTTATCGTGTAGTTTTCCCACATTTTTCTTCTTTGTCTAATTGTGATATTGTTATCTTATTTGTAAGTTCAGAGTATACGCAAACTGTTATAATTGTTTTTGGACAATATACTTTATGTTGTGACACCTGACATGTTTAGGATAAGGCCTCTTGCATGGGGAAAAAAAGGAAAAAAGTTATGTCTTCCCCGTGAAATAATGGAAACGCAGGTCACTCCATTCATAGGGTCAATGTTAGGTCCTCCGAGGCAAGAGGAAGCATTACTCAACACTTTCGTAATTATTTTATAACATACTCTATTTCTTTATATACAAAGTGTTGGAAGACTTGAGGGTATTCTTTCTCATTAGTGATTTGTTATGTTTTATTATTTTATTGTATTGTTTTCGTATTCTTGTTATTTCATTGTTTTCGTATTCTTGATATTTTATTGTTTTCGTATTCTTGTTATTCTATTGTTTTAGTATTCTTGTTATTTCATTGTTTTAGTATTCTTGTTATTCTATTGTTTTCGTATTCTTGTTATTTCATTGTTTTAGTATTCTTGATATTTCATTGTTTTCGTATTCCTGTTATTTCATTGTTTTCGTATTCTTGTTATTTCATTGTTTTCGTATTCTTGTTATTTCATTGTTTTAGTATTCTTGTTATTTCATTGTTTTCGTATTCTTGTTATTTCATTGTTTTCGTATTCTTGTTATTTCATTGTTTTCGTATTCTTGTTATTTCATTGTTTTCGTCTTCTTGTTATTCTATTGTTTTCGTATTCTTGTTATTTCATTGTTTTCGTATTCTTGTTATTTCATTGTTTTCGTATTCTTGTTATTCTATTGTTTTCGTATTCTTGTTATTCTATTGTTTTCGTATTCTTGTTATTCTATTGTTTTCGTATTCTTGTTATTTCATTGTTTTCGTATTCTTGTTATTCTATTGTTTTCGTATTCTTGTTATTTCATTGTTTTCGTATTCTTGTTATTTCATTGTTTTCGTATTCTTGTTATTTCATTGTTTTCGTATTCTTGTTATTTCATTGTTTTCGTATTCTTGTTATTCTATTGTTTTCGTATTCTTGTTATTCTATTGTTTTCGTATTCTTGTTATTTCATTGTTTTCGTATTCTTGTTATTTCATTGTTTTCGTATTCTTGTTATTCTATTGTTTTCGTATTCTTGTTATTTCATTGTTTTCGTATTCTTGTTATTTCATTGTTTTCGTATTCTTGTTATTTCATTGTTTTCGTATTCTTGTTATTTCATTGTTTTCGTATTCTTGTTATTTCATTGTTTTCGTATTCTTGTTATTTCATTGTTTTCGTATTCTTGTTATTTCATTGTTTTCGTATTCTTGTTATTCTATTGTTTTCGTATTCTTGTTATTTCATTTTTTCGTATTCTTGTTATTCTATTGTTTTAGTATTCTTGTTATTCTATTGTTTTAGTACTCTTGTTATTTCATTGTTTTAGTACTCTTGTTATTTCATTCAGATGTATATCAATAAATCATTATATAAGCAACAATATGTTTAATTTGACCTTTAAACTTTTTTTTTTCTATCCGTACTCCATAGTGTAGTGGTTAGCACGCTCGGCTCACAACCGAGAAGTCCCGGGTTCGATCCCCGGGCGGAGCGAAGACAGATGGGTGGTCTTTCTTAAAACCCGAGCCCCTGTCCACCCAGCAGTGAATGGGTACCGGGTGTTAGCCGGGGGTTTGCGACCCCCCTCCCGGGGTGGTGGCTTCGGCCAACACTAAGCTGCAGCGGTAGATCACTATACTATGGCTCTGAGGAATTGTATATCCTCTAAACAAACAAACAAATAAACTATCCATTTTCCCCTCCTCCTTCTCCCCCTTTTTATGTACATCTTTTCCTGTTCCTTTTTCTTCCTCTTATCCCTCTTCTCCCTCTTCAATATCCTCACCATCGTACGGATTGTTGGGTTAAAAGTGAATCTTTGGGTTAAAATTACCGAAATAGCATGCAGTCTGAGGAACATACGAAAACATACTGAACTGTTAACCTGCATATCATTACGTGAGTCCTAATATCACCCACACGAGCGCAGTATAGAACATAAGAATATAAGAAAATAAGGAAGCTACAAGAGGCCGCGAGACCTACACGTGGTAGTTCCTGTTATTTAACACTACCTACATAGAGTGGACTAGTATAGTATAAGAGTATAATATAGGAGCACACCCAGTCCTTGAATATATAAACAAGCATTACACAACGCTTTGAGGCACTGGGAAAGGTGTTATCGAATCCGCCGCTTGCAAGGCCGAACCAGCAATCATTGATGTGGCTGGCTGGGTGATGGATCGGCGTGGCAGCATCAACCCACCCCGTCTGAAAGGGTAACGACACCCATTACTCCCTAACTCATGTTTAAGTCTCACCCATTCTAAGGTTTAGTAACGATCGATGCCTCATCCTGGAGCTACTTTTCGCCACTACGTTGACGAATGGGCAACATCGTCCATAGTCATACTTCCACAAAGACATATATCACGCTGTATTGCACTCAGCATAGGATAAATATTTGATTTGAATATTCGTCTCCGAAAAATATTAAATACTAGTCATTTCACGTACTTTATAATGCATGTTTATATATTCCTCAATATCACGGAATTTGTTTGTTTTGAATTATTAAATAGAAATGGATTTGTGTCGGAATAATTGAAGCGGTAATGATTATGTTTTAGTTTCCCATTTGGAAATGTATACGCGATATGAGGTATGAAAGCCACAAGAACGAGTCTGGAAAAGAAAGTCCTTTAATTAATCAAAATACATGAGGAAATTGTTAGATTTAAGATAAACAAAACACAAAGGTGACACGAATAGAAAAAAGTGTGATGAATTTTCATGGCGAGCAGGCTTGGTGTGTGTTCCATATCAAACATGGAACACACACCACGGGGCATTTTGACAAGATTGAAAGAGAATAAACACTGCAACAGAAAATATTAAAGTCTTACCAAGGAGTAGCGTGGATGGTGCGCCGACGTACCTTTGTCCGGGGAGCAGCAAGAACGGTGCGTCGCCAAGCAGTCGGCGATCGGTTGTCGAGGTGTTTACAGCTTGCGAGCCGCCCACCAGCGGATGTAATCGTGTCCCATTCTTCAATAAATCCGGAATTCAGAATATAATCTTTGACAAGAAGTCATGGGAAATGTTTACTTATAAATTTCCGTATATATTTACTTTTTGCTGCAAGATTTTCGACGCGATATGTGCAGTTGTATTCGCTGTGCCTTTCAAACTACTATTTATCGAGCTTACGAAAAGCAACGAATAGCAGAAAGGCTTCTTTTATTCAACATAAAGAGAAAAATTAACTGCTTTTATGTTCAAACAAATCATGGCACGAGACCAACAATATTCTTTCCCCCAACAGTAATGTTTTTCGCCTGCGAGTTATAGAAGCGGGAACAAAGAGTACCAGCCACACCATGGAGGCGAAGACGAGGAGGGCGTGGAGGGCGTGGAGGGCGCGCCTTTACGTCGCTCATTTATCCTTTTGGCAGGTAAGGACATCGCGAGAGTGACTTTGGGTGTGTCCAAGAGGTGCGTGCAGTGGTTAGCTGTCAGACTTGCAGGATCAAGCAGACGTAGCGCAACTCAATAATAGTATGAAAAAAGGAAGAAAAAAATTGCAATAATACCATCTCATGACAAAATCTCAGATTCACTCTTCTAAAGAAATCATCAAATTTCCATACAAATATCTATCACGCTTTGGCATATGGTGAGATTGATAGAAATTCAATATGGAAGGTACTGCAAGTTGGACATCGTCCATGTGATACATATGCATATGTGTTGATACTGTATCGTTTTAACCGTTGACAGATTCCAGCTGGTCAGGTGGTTTTTGCTATTTATCAAAATAATTTTGCTATACATGAACCATTTAAGTTATAGCCGTTTGAAGGCATTTACATGCAATGTATATGAACCACCTTTGCTATTCTTCAATATGAAATTGCTGACTCTCTGGCTGATAGCTGGTGGCATGAAGGGAACATCGGCTTCGGGAGGAAGGAGTCGCGTGTTCGGGATGCAGGAGGACCCCTGGCAGCCACCCAACACCAAGGTCTTCCTGCGCTACAACATGACAAACAAGTTTCAGCACGTGAGTCGTCCACTTACAGGGTGCAGCCCACATAAAAGCGTTTTCTGCGGGGGATTTTTGGTTGCAATCGGAAAATTTTCGGTTGCAAACGGTCACAACAACAACAACAAATGATTGCGGGTCGGGCCAATCATCTTCCCTGGATGGTTGAACAGGGATCGAAATTTGAGCAACCGAAAATTTTTCGGTTGCAATCAGGATCCCCGCAGAAAACGCCTTAAGTATCATGTCTTCAATGTTCGGAGCAAATAACTCCTGGTGCGAGAACAATGAGCTTTCAAGTCATTTCAAGCTGACAAAGAATGAGCTTAACAATCGCGGGTGAAATGTTAAATGAAAAATGTTAATGAATGGATTACTTTCCTCCCATAAGAAGGGAGGCACACCCTGGGCTACAGAGATGACAGTGTGCTACAGGACACAGCCATCCACCCTGGCTGAATATGAGAGTTTCGTGTCCCTCGCCCAGTCTTACGCAAACAATGATGTCTTGTACTTATGTAAGTATGTATTACATCAAGGAATCTTATATAAATAAGTGTAATATCACGAAGAGTATAGAAATTTCAACCTTTGAAGATAATATTTCTTTAGTTAGGGTACATGCTCTGCAGTCTGCGAAAAAATAATGAAGTGTACACTAGTTATGAATGATACTAGAAAGTGCTTAATTAATACATAGTATGTATACGAAACTACTTGCTTGCACAGACCGACGCGGAGAGAGCTACGGCTTCTACTACAACGGGGTACGACAGCTCGGTTTCCAGGACTTCGTCACTCCCATCGGCCTTCACCAGTGGACGCACTACTGTCATGTTTTCACGTCGGGACAGTACGTGGGCTACGTGGCAGGTGAAGAACGAGCCCGCGGCCCCATCGACACCAAAGTCATTCCCTTGCTCCTTAACGGCACCCTCATCCTCGGCCAAGAGCAGGATCTCGTGTCAGGAGCGTTCGATGTGACGCAAATCTTCCGGGGCCGCATGGCACAGGTTAACATCTGGAGCAGGAGTCTCGGACCACAAGAGGTGGCTCAACAGGCCGCCTGCAAGGACGCGCCCCTTGGCGACGTCTTCTCCAGCGACAGGGATGAAGTGGAGGTGTTTGGGGCGACAGAAGGGCTGGTGGAATCCTTGGTTTTCTGTCTCAAATCTACAAGCTACGTGCTTTTCCCCGAGCCTCGATTACTAGCCGAGGGCCTGCTGACGTGTCGACGCGTAGGTCTGCAGGTGTACAGTCCCGACACTCCCGAGGACAACGTCGCCCTCCACAATCTATCTTTGAGGTTCACGGACACTTGTTCTTCCTATTATCACCTGTGGATCGGCGCCACCGACCAGAAGCAGGAAGGTGTGTGGAGGAAGATTTCTGACAACAAGGAAATTCAGCCTCAGTTTGAGTTAGGCGAACCCAACGGTGGAGAGGGCGAGAACTGTCTTCTGATGTTCCGTCATAGCGGCCTGTGGGTGGACACGTCTTGTGCCATCAAGTGGCCAGCGTGTGTCCCATGCCAAGTAAACAACGAGTCTCCGTTGCGTCTCAGAGGCTTGTGCTTCAAGCAGGAGGCGCAAACGTACTTCGAAGTGTTGGGTTATCGCGGCAGAAAGCCTTACTTTCACGGCTACTATGGCATGATGATGTTTAGCCAAGGCGGCGGTGCGTGGCAAATTTTAGACACCACCAAGAACCGTCAGGTCGCCACTCTTAGCCTGACCTCTGACAGCCTCTATCCTATCGGACGTCACAAGTGGACACTCAGCACCTCGATGTGTCAGGTGGCGGCCAATGCATCCGTAAGCCTCAGCCTCTCCATCTGCGACAATTCCCAGTTTACGTGTTCCAACGGTGACTGCGTCCCCAGAGAGTCTCGATGCAACGGACGCGACGACTGTCCCGATCTGTCGGACGAGCATCAGTGCCGGACGGTGATTCTTCCTCGCGGCTACCAGAGGGAAAGACCACCGCTCAATGGGCTGCCGGGCCAGCCACTCTCTATTGGCATCAACGTCAAGGTCCGTCGTATCATGGACATCAGCGATGTCAGGCGACAGATCAACGTGGAGCTTGAATTTGATATGGCATGGACGGACACACAGCCCAAGTTTCTCAACCTGAAGGACAGTCTCGAACGGAACCAACTTTCACGCAAGGAGAGGGAGCTACTGTGGAGGCCTCGTCTCTTGTTCCCGAATGTCCTCAACGGAGACGTGAAGCTGCTGGACGAACACACGTTCGTGGCCAGGGTGGGACGATCCTTGCCAGACGACTTCAACGGCGTGGACATGGGTGAGTGTCTTTCTATGGGTATTGCCTCGTTCCAGTTGCATAACAGTGACCACAAAGTAAACCATGAGTGTTAATCCCAATTCCTCCCGCGTGGTCGGTGGCAGATACTGAGTTCAGCGGCGACGCGACCACCATCACGTCCAGGCAACGCTTCAGGTAAGCTTCGTGTCCCTATTGCTACCCACTTGAAGTTTTTTTCATGATATTTCTCGGTGATGAACTTTAGGAGCTATTACACGATAAAAAGTTGTTACTTCGTTATTTATTAGATACTTTGTTATTTAAATATTAATGTTGTATTTTTGATGGAGTGATACTATTCAAGAAATCTTGTGTTACGTTTGTATATAAACAGAAGAACTCCACATGTTTTTGGAGGACAACCATTATCCATATTTAGGAAATTTTGTGAACATTTAACTATTCACCACAAAATAACTGTTATAGGGACAGTCCTATGCACGAGCATAAGCCCATGCATGGTGAAGTTAGACGTTTCCCAGTGCATGGTTGTGTAAAACTCCTGACAGTTTCTGTGTTGCAGCGGGAGCTTCGCCTGTTCTTTCGACCTGTTCTACTACCCATTCGACACGCAGCGGTGCTTCGTCCTCCTCCAACATTCTGTCAGTCAAAACCTGGTCGAGTTTTCTTGCAGCCTGACTCGCCTGACCTTCCTGGAGGATCGCGACTTGCCGTCGTACTTGATCACCAGCCATCGCATCCATGTCACCAGCTTCGACTCCAACCAGACCTCCTACAGTCTGCTGCAGGTGACCGGGGTGGAGGGGGACCATGGGGAGGGAAGGAGGGGTAGGAGGTTTCTAACACGTGTGCGTGCACAGGGGTAGAGTATGAGAAACTTTTCTCGTTTGTGTAAGCTAACACGTGTCGTGAGAGTTCAGGTGAGAGACAGACAACTTGTGTCTGAGGTGTGATCGATGAGGCAAGACCAAGCAGGTCACTGTATGGGTGAACTTTAGTGAGAATATGATCAACACTTTAACAAGGGTATGTTTTGCTTAGTTATTGACTGGTGTAAACCCCGGGGCTCAGGATGCGGTGTTGGTGTCATGGCATGACAACGGCACGGTGTTTACAGGTGCAGTTAGAGCTGAAGCGCCGGTGGATGATGCTGGTGGTGACCGTGTTCCTGCCCACCTCAATGCTGCTTTGCATCGGCTACTCCACGCTCTTCATTAGGGTCTCCCTCCTACAGGTAGGAGGGCCGCATTCATTTACGTGTATGTATATAGTAGATTAGATCCTGTGAGAGAAATCGCAAAGTCTAGCTTTAGAGCTTTTAGTCTAGATAGTGTCAGCATTAATTTTCTGTGTCAGGTGCGGCTTGTGGTGAGCCTGACGACGCTGCTGGTGCTGTACACGCTCTTCAACAACACCTCCAACGGCCTCCCCGACACTGCCTACATTAAGATGATCGACATCTGGTTCCTGTATTGCATATCGATCCTCTTCGTCATCATCATCATCCACGTACTTGTGGAACACCTGGACAAATGTGGTCAAGGCTCGACGGTGCGCCCGATTATCAGTGTAAGCCCCAAGCCAGTGGAAGGGAGCGCCCAAGCCATTACACTCCGCAGAGGGGAGAAGCTATTGCACATTCTCCGTGTTATAGTGGTGCCGGCCACCGTCGTCACCTTCAACACCGTCTTCTGGGCACTGCTCCTCCTCGCCCCGAAGTAGTATCGTTTTGGTTGACTATGCTGCGCTGATGTGACTTCGGGTGTGAGTATCAGGAACAGATGACAGCACCACCACCTTCGCCACACGAGATGAAATGGCCGAATAGTGTTCTGTTCCACATTGAATTTATCATGAATGGTCATCTAACTGCACAACAAATTTTTTGTCAGCGATGATCACGAACGTCTGTTCCCCAACAATACTAATGTAATGAAAATTAATCAATAAGGGCAACCACGTAGTCATTTAGACATGTTTACATGGAAACAATGGATGATCATAGCATACATTCATATATGAAAAGAAGAAATATAATAGAAAAATAGTTCGATCTTATCATTCCTATGTAATATACACGAGTAAAAAATGGAATAAATATAAATAAATGAAACTTCACAGGTATTTATTCCATTTGTCAGATGTGGAGCAAACAACATACGGTTAACACAGGAAGTACCTTGTGTAGGTCTCACGGCCTCTTGTAGCTTCCTTATTTTCTTATGTTCTTATGTTAAATAGAATAAACATATAATAAAACTATCCAGCATCATGCAAGCTATGTAATGCAGAAACAGTAGACACAAAACACTAGATTATAGCGTGCTTAAAATTACAAGAGACAAGAAATAATCACTAAATACTGGATAGGCCTTAATAACGAACAGCTATCAAGCCAAGAATGCGGGCGTGAACGCACTGTGTGGAGACATGTAAGGAGAAATTTCAGATATGTTGGAAAGACAGCACTTACGGTCCACGGATAGGATGTCTCCAGGAAGGTTAAGGAGATCTTCACGAAGTTTGACAATAATATAACGTCGACTAGAAGCCTATCCATGTCTTTCTGGCTAAAACAGTCGCAAAAGTAAGAGAAAAACAACCCAAGCTTTCTCAGGGCGTCCATTCTGTTGTGGTGGTGCAGACTGCAGACCCCTAAAATACATGAGAAAACCGAGATGGCCCCAATGAGATGGTATTTGGTGTGGTCCAGCTGGGGTTATTGCCTCCGAGCATGATGGTACCCAAGGCGACGGATGAAGTGTTCACCAGACTCAGATGAATGAGAGAAGTCTTCTTCAGATTGTCGATGGTCGTAGCGTTGGTGAACACCTTGCTCGTGCAAGGAATGTCTCGTGACTGGAGCAAAACCATCTGTACGCGTTACGGGCCTAGTGAGCACCTCATGCCCGGCAATAGGTCTATGATGTACAACAGGGGTTGACAAGGGTCTCTTAACAGGTCTGTTGGCAGCAATGTGATCTTGAACAGGTCTCATAGCTGCAGCTGAGTCAGGAATAGGTCTGGCAACGGTTATTGGATTGAATACGATTGTTGTTGTTCAGTTTGTTGTCTAACAGGACGCATATTTGCATTTGCTGGGTTTTCACGGATTGGATTTCTCACTCTAAACGGATCTATAATTGGTCTTATATCGGCTAAGGGATTATTGATTGGCCTGTGGTCATGAACAGGCACATGGGTCGCATCACTCTGACCACTTCCTTTATCAGGCACCACAGAACAGGATAACATGAATTGGCCAGAGCCCAGTAATGCAGTGGGATCTGTATGGCTTGGGGGATTGTTGGGCTCAAAAGTTGGCTGTAGCCGCTTCGGGTTAAACAAATTGTTATAAAGTGTTTCGAGACGTGAATCCAAGCCATTCATTACATTTGTCCTCAAGAAAAAGTCATCATGTCCATATAATTTTTTTTCAACTGATTTGTCAACATCAGTCTTTCGGAGGATTTGATCTCGATTAATGGCGTCGCCTCTTTCAGGAATTTTTATATTTTCCTCAGCAGTCTCCGCCCACTTCCAAGCATGCATGAAGTTATTTAAATGTTAAGCATTGGTTCCACAGTTGCAGCGGGCGAGGTGGTCTCAGTACGACTTCTCTCCCAGACACTTTTGAAGGCTTGTGTTGCTTCCTTCATGGATTCCGATGCCTTGATTTGATCAGTCACTTGGGTTATGAGAGGCATGTGAACCATCCCAAGTTCTGGCCAGGCTTTAGTCACCTTCATATATGGCGCATTCAGGCGGTCTGCCTCCTGATTCCATATGGACATGTATCGTTGCCGAGCATCTTCTATCACAGCATCTTCCTGCAACACGTCATCATTTACTTGGGATAAAGGAAGTTTAAAAAGATCTGTAATAGATTGTGGAGTTTCTGGATTTTTCACACTATATTGCTTCTTTACTTGACTCAAAATACTCTCAATTTCAGAAATCATCTCGGTTTCTTGCTTTATTTTTGTTTTTTGTGAGGCTGCCGTTTCAGGAAAGTTTGGAGGCACCCCTAAGATCTTTCTTCCGTTGTCACCGAAAGTCTCCTTTCCCATATTGTCAGTGTTCTCTCTCGGTGTTTTTGCTTCTTGCGGTGTTAGACCATGTACACTTTCTATCCTCGATGAATCTGGTAACAAGGCAGAGGAAGTGTCTTCATGTGCACCAGTGTAAGTAACAGGCGACTGCTTTCCACTTGGGGTTCGATGGAGTGTTTTGGTGGGACACGTAAGTCTTGCGTCACACTTGCCTCCTCTGCGTCGTGTCCTGATTCTCCCTCGAACAGACCAGGGGACGGCTGGAGGGATTCCTGTCGTGGTGTTTGAATTACAGCAAATATTAGTCA
>JACEEZ010003836.1:460000-465000 GCA_016584305.1 Chionoecetes opilio
TACTGTAGTAGAATATGAGATCTGAAAAGTATAACGGGGAGAGAATGGAAATGATGCGTGTGGTTTTCACTAAAATGGGATGTGAAATGAATGAGGTGGTTGAAAGGACAGGAAGAGAATGGATGTTATTGCTGCTGGGACTGTGTGATGACTGGTGAGACAAGGGGACGGATGATTGAGACAGGGAAAGAGTTGGAGAGAATGTGGTGTTTGTTTGTTTGTTTAGAGGATAATTCCTCAGAGCCAAGTGATCTACCGCTCGGGCTTAGTGTTGGGGGAAGCCACCACCCCGGGAGGGGGGTCACAAACCCCCGGCTAACACCCGGTACCCATTCACTGCTGGGTGGACAGGGGCTCGGGTTTTAAGAAAGATCACCCATCTGTCTTCGCTCCGCCCGGGGATCGAACCCGGGACTTCTCGGTTGTGAGCCGAGCGTGCTAACCACTACACTACGGGGCCACCTGTAATATCAAGATCCGGTAAAATGGACGAGGACTGCGCGGTCCTTTTCTGAGACACTGACTACATATGGTATTATTTCACACTAGGACCGAAATTGCTTACACAATTGGGCGTGTGGTTTTGGGCCATTGGGCAATTTTCCGCCCGCCACAGGTTTAGGTGGCGGCGGCTGGTGGCCACAGGTAAGAGTAATATAGATGCATAGCTCTTGGTCGAGTTATTATTTATATTTCTTTATCTGTTTTATCTATTTTCTTTCAGTGTGAGTGTCCTGCAGACTTTCTGTTTCTCTCTGATCTGTCAAAGAACGCAGATGAGGGAGCACACTGATATGTCTCACAACCAATGGGTCTCAAAACCTTAAAAACCCGCGGACTGAGCTGAGTCACGGTGGACGGTGGTGGAAGGAGGCGGAGAACGCGGTTCAGCGTTCAGTTGTCAACAAGGGGTGTGTGAAGCACAATCCCTCACGGCGACGCGGTGCTTCATGCTGGTGTGCAGTAGAATGATGTCCGTCATGGCCAAGTGTGTGATGGTGTCCCTGGGGCTCCTGATGTGGGTGTCCCCGGATACGATGGCCTTCCCGACAGCGTCTCCAAGAACCCCCGACGACCTCCGATCAGGCATCGCCATGGCCCAGATGATCCTGGCTCAGCAAGCTCAGCTCTTCAGGGAGCTTATCAATGCAACCAAAGAAAGTCATTCTTGTTGTTCTGCTACTAAGGCAGGTGAGGAGAAACACACCAACATTTTCATTTGAAATGGAGATAACTGGGGTAAAATTATTAAGGTAAAATTATGTCAAATCACAAATCCTTAAGCGATTTAGCAGAAATAGTTCAGCGACACCCTCTGCTGATAAACATTTAATCAATGTAATTGATAAAACCTCATATACAATAATGTCAGTACATTGCTTGATAGTAAAGATTATAACAGGTGAGAGATGGCGATAAAACTCAATAATTATACTTTCAAGTCCAAACTGCAACGTGGAATGCACAAGTTTGTAACACTGTAATTTGTTAAGAAAAACAGCTAATACAAGCACGTCAGCAACTGTATAAAGTAAGTCAGCAATTTTAGTCATCAACAGTGTTCAGTGTTCCAATTTAAGCTCCACCCGGGAGCTCACATTCCTGTTTATCAATGAAATTCAGTGGTATGCGACGTTAACACACACACACACATGTACACACACACAAAACAAAACAAAAAACAAAACAAAAAAACTTTAGGATGATCTGATAAGGTGCGAGAGTATGATTGTCAATATACAATGTATCGGAAAAGTGTGTGTGTTACGAGTCTGTGTTGTATGATTACCCTTAGCTATGTGATAACTGATAGGCCTACGTATGCACCCATGCACCCACCGGCAGTGCCACTGGCAGTGTCGTGATTTTTTTTTTTAATCAGGGAAAGTAGCTATCTATCTGCTCATCTACGAACGTATAGTGTTTTGTTTGTTTGTTTGCTTGCTTGTGTTAGTGTGTGTGTGTGTGTGTGTGTGTGTGTGTGTGTGTGTGTGTGTGTGTGTGTGTGTGGTGTGTGTGTGTGTGTGTGTGTGTGTGTGTGTGTGTGTGTGTGTGTGTGTGCGTGTGCGTGTGCGTGTGCGTGTGGTGTGTGTGTGTGTGTGTGTGTGTGTGTGTGTGTGTGTGTGTGTGTGGTACCGCTGAACAGTTATTACAGTGCAGCGGTGTACATAGACCTGGTGACTGCCTTATAAGACAAGCGATCATAGCATGAGAACAGCACCTTCAAACAGTAGCGACACAATTGTATATACAATATCGATATATTTCAAGCAACTATGCTTTCTTGCTATACGTACTGCCTCTTTTGACAGGGCGCGCGCGTGCAGTGTACACACACACACACACACACACACACACACACACACACACACACACACACACACACACACACACACCTTTCTAGTGTTTTAAAGGTAAATGACCGGAAGTACATCAAAGAACACAATATTGTTGTTTGTGTGGTAGTAACCGTTCATCTGGCCAGGAAACATCAATCAGAGCTCAGCACTGTATTGAAGGCGCAAGGAGGCCACAGGTGTGGGAGGCGCCACCGTTACTCGCCATCACGAGGCGCCACCGTTACTCGCCATCACGAGGCGCCGTTGTTAGCGTCAAGACAGTCTCGTCACTATTTCTAATGACGCTCGGTTAATTCCCAAGTTTCACGGCTTAGCGCTTACAGTGTTAATAATGAACGGTTTTTAAACGTAGTTATTTTCTACATAGCATGGGATTTGGGCCACACAAAGTTAACAAGTCATAGCAATCAGAAATTATAACATTCTTGAAATTCTAGGTGTATCATGATGTGATTTTTTTTTTTGCACACGAGCACACCTAAGCATATACTTTTCGTGGTTGAATAATGCTAAGCTGTGGTGAATGCCTGTACCCTTTCCTCGCCAGACCTGCCACAGACTGCCGCGGACTCTACGGGCTGTCCCTACCCTTTCAAGAAGGTGGTGGACGAGTGCTACTTCCTCAGCCCCAACAGCCTGGCTTGGCAAAGCGCCCGTCATTCCTGCCGCGGTATGGGTGGCGAACTGGCCACGCCTGTTTACCTCTACGCCCTCAGGACGTTTGTCTCCGATGAAAGAGGTGTGTCAGCCTGTCATTACTTGCATACCGTACTCTTGAAGATCAACAACTTGTAGCTTTTCTCCTCACAGGTTTTGTTTTGACGTTTTTCTTACTTCGAACGTATTGAAAGAACCTTTTCGGGTTTGATTTGGATTCCTTTGCAATTTTTTCTTCATACTCGCGCTTTTTAGACTTAATTAGTCCTTTGCAGCGACGTTTGACGTCATTGTATTCTCTAGAATCGCAGTCTGCATTTGATCGTTTGTAAACTTTATACGCTCGGCGCTTTCTGCCAATGATTTGTTGGATCTCATTATTCATCCAACTGGGTCTGTTTATGTTATTCAAACGTTTTCTTACCATGGGAACATGTTTTTCCACCACCGATCGGAGTTTATTAGTGAATACATTACACATGTTTTCGGCGTTATTACCATTTAGTAGGTCAATCCATTCAACTTCGCTTAGTACCTAGCTTTAAAGCAATAAGGTACACTGGCTGTTGTAAGCTTGATACCCAGGCCCTCTTGGCCTTCAAACAAACGAGTTATTTTCCCCCTTTATATATATATATATATATATATATGTATATATATATATATATATTTTAATATATATACATATAAAATTAATTATATAATATTATATATATATATATATATATATAATATATATATATATATATATATATATATATATATATATATATATATATACACGCACATATACGAAAATACAGTGGTTCTATAATTCATGCATATTCATATAATAGCATTTTCGTAATTGACTTCAATTTCCTTATAAGATTTGAAACATGCATTAGAAGGAAACGTTCCCAGGTTATTTAGCTAATATAATGACAACAGTTACTCTACAATGTGTGTAGCATGAAGTACACAACACACCACTGATAGCCCCGATGCCTCACCGCCAGGGCCGCGCTCGGTGTGGGTCGGAGGGAACAGCCTGGACGGAGAGTGGAAGTGGCTGAACGGTCACCCAGTGGACGAGGAAGAGTGGGGCAAGAAGCAGCCCAACAGTAGGCGGCCCGTGGACCAGTGTCTTTCTCTCAGGCGAGATCGTCACCCAGTGCTGGACGACATGGCGTGCCAGTCTTCCCTGCGCTTCGTGTGCCAGTATCACACAGTCTTGAAGTAATGTTACACAGTCTAACATGTATTGTTTTCTCCAGGAAAACTACTTTATATGATAAGTGAAATTATTTATAAATAACTCTTAATTCTGAATCTGAGAAGCCGCAAGCGTCATATACGAGATGTCAACCTTACGTCGTTGGATTTTGAGTGGAAACTTTGGTGTTTCATATTGTAGTACACTCAATTGTATGCCTACAATTAATATGAATTTCATTAAAGAAATACTTCTCCATATACATATGTTTGATTAATAAAACACTGAAATTTCTTGACAATATACATCCTTCATTGACCAACAATAAAGTGGTTGTCCTACTTAATAATGCATAAGATGAATAAATACTATAATAAATACTATAATAAATACTGTAATAAATAGTGCCGACCGGGGTAATTTGGTCCTGGTTTTGACAAACTTTGATCTAGTTTCCATATCTATTGAAGTAAATAAACAAAAATTTAATACAATCCTAAGAGGGTCACTACCTATATGTTATTAAAGTTTGAACAAATTTCCATTATAGCTCTGTTAGCAATACACTGAGAAGTGCGGACCGCATTGTTTCACTAAATGGGGTAAATTGGACCTAACTCTGGGGTAAATTGGTCCTATATATAATTTTTAACTTTTTTAATTTTTTCAACAAGACAAACCTCCAAAAACTTAACCTCATGTCATACCATGCCCACGGACCTTTTACAGACAAAATAAAAGAATTGACATATGAAGAAAAAGTGTCATATCATGTCATACCATGCCCA
>JACEEZ010003836.1:468289-483360 GCA_016584305.1 Chionoecetes opilio
AGAGAGAGAAGAGAGAAAAGAGAAAAGAAAAAGGGAGAGGGAGAGAGAGATGAGAGAGATAAAGGGAAGGAGAGAGAGAGAGAGAGAGAAGAGAGAGAAGAGAGAGAGAGAGAGAGGAGGAGAGAGAGAGAGAGACGAGAGAGAAGGAGAGGAGGGAGAGAGAAGGGAAAGGAAGGAGAGAGAGAGAGGAAGAGAAAGGAAGGAAGTTATCTCTCTTCTCCTTTCTTCTTTCTCATACTATTTCTTCCCTCCTCCTCCTCTTCCTTCTCCCTCTTCATCCTCCACACGATGAAAATATTCACGATAATATCACATACTGGCTATGATGTGTATATAATGTAGCTAATATATACACATCATAGCCAGTATGTGATATTATCGTGAATATTTCATCGTGTGGAGGAGGGAGAAGGAAGAGGAGGAGAAGGGAGAAGAAATAGTAGATGAAAGAAAGAAAGAAAGAGAAAGGAGAGAAGAGAGGAGAGAGAGAGAAGAGAGAGAGAGAGAGAGAGAGAGAGAGAGAGAGAGAGAGAGAGAGAGATATGAGAGAAAGGAGAAAGAAAGGAAAGCACGTGTAAGCCCAACACGCCTTTTGTAAGCGTGGAGATGATTTGCTGTTGCTCGACACCAGACCCTCTGGTGGCTACCAGCTGCAATGGACCTCGTAGCTTACTAGGTGCTTACAATATCGTTGCCGAATACAGTTTTGCCATCTCTCGTAGCGGTCTAGTAACTTCGACCTCGTAACAGGGTATCGCTGGTAAGTTTGCTGAATCCGGCCCCTCCTCCCCTTTACACCCAACCTACCCTTTCGACCCCCCTCCACCCCCTCCTTTACGCCCAACCTACCCTTTCGACCCCCCTCCACCCCCTCCTTTACACCCAACCTACCCTTTCGACCCTCCTCCCCCCCCCCCCCCCCTTTACACCCTACACACTATATCAACACATCAACAAAGCCTAAAAATAAATAGCAAAATAAGATGTAAGGGAAATACACGCTAATACTATACTGTTTTTTTTAACAAGGTGAAAAATCCTGACCCCTTGCTGCTTACTGACTGATATTTGATGTCAGGAGAAGGGAATACTACGGTTCTTCAAAATTTCAGCTGTATTTTATCATAGTTAACCATATCATCAGGTAAACATAGGCATACTTTTAAGCATGATACCTTAAGATAGAATGAAATTTTTGCCTCATTAAAAAAAATTGACTATACGTATTTCCTATAGAGTAATGACTCATCTTGACTTCTGTTCCGTACTACATAAGAACATAAGAAAATAAGGAAGCTACAAGAGACCGCGAGACCTACACGTGGCAGTTCCTGTTACTTAACTACTACCTACTATACCTTACTACATCCACCTTTCATCCCCATCCATGAAATTGTCCGGCCTCCTTTTAAAACTCCCTATTGACTCCGCACTAACTACCTGACGACTGAGTCCATTTTAATAATCTACCACCCTATTTGTGAACCACTTTCTCCCTATTTCTTACTTTACATGTGGCAAAATTCACGTACGAGGTTAGAAATACGAAATGAAAAATAATTCTCTAAACCATACAACTGCAAACGTAAGTCTCGTAAGTTACCAACCCACCTTGAAGTCTGAAGTCAAGGTCAACACTAGTCTATACATATAACAACCCCCTCCCCCAACGCCCCAATGCCCTCTCCCAACCCTCCTCCCCGTCCCCTGCACCCTGCCCCCAACCCCCCCCTGCCAACCGTCCTCCCTTCTCCGCCCACCTATTACCATACACTGCATACAAGGCAACCACAGCCACGCCTATACGACCACATGCCTCTTCCTCTTCCCTTTCCTTCTCCTACTCCTCCCCTCCTTCCCCAGTAACCCCACCCATCACCCTTCCTTTCCTTATCCCTCACTCCTACCCCCTACCCTTAAAACTCCTCTTTCTTCTTCCCTACCTTCTTTCTTCTCTTCTTCTTCTTCTTCTTCTTCTTCTTTTTTCTTCTTCTCCTCCTTCCCTTCCCCACCCATCACCCTTCCTCTCCTCATCCCTCCTCCCTTCCTCATCCTCCACTCCTATTCCCACCTAACCCCTACCCTTAAAACTCATCCTTCTTCCTCGACCCTACACCCCAGACACCTCCTCTTCCTCCCTTCCCTCTCCCCCTCTTCTCCTCTCCTCTCTCTCCCCCTCCCTCTTCCCTTCCCCCATCCTCTACATCTATCCCCACTAACTCAACCCTAACATTAAAACTCATCCTTCTTCCTCGACCCTACACTCCAGACACCTCCTTATCCCTCCCTCCCCTCTCCCATCCTCTCAACCCTCCCCTCTCCTCTCTCTCCTCCTCCTCTCTCCCCTCCTCTCCTGCCTATATACCCTTTTCCCCATCCTCCCCTCCCTCCCTCTTCCCCTCCCTTCCCGGCACAATACTCACGGGACAGACACAGCTGATAAAAGTTAAACAAATGGCTGGTCACCGCTTCTCTGCTGCATACTAAGTTCTCTCCTCCTCCTCCTCCTTCTTTTCCTACTCCTCCTCCTCCTTCCTCCTCAAATAACCTCAAATTAACTATCCAATGCAAAATAAATCGTTAACTGAAGTACAGCAGGAAAAGGATTTAGGTGTATCATCAGTAATGATCTGAAAAACCAGTTCGCATTGCCTGGGCGAAGTAAAAAGGCAAATATGATGTTGGGCTTTATTAAACGTAACTTTGAACATAAAACTCCGAAAGTAATGACACAATTATACACGCCCTTTGGGTTTTAGGCCGCACTTGGAATATGCCGTTCAATTCTGGTCCCCCTGTTTTGTAAAAGATCAAGCCAAATTGGAATCAGTGCAAAGAAGAGAACCCAAACAAATTCCCATCTCTGCGAAATTCATCTTATGAAGAGAGGACTGCGGAAACTTAATATGTTTTCCTTAAAGGATCTTTAGAATCCGTGGGGACTTGATGAAACCTTTAAGATCCTAAAAGGTTTTGATGTCATTAATCAAGAGGACCTATTCGAGCTTTCAACTCAAGTGACAACAAGAAATAAGGGTTTTAAAAAACTAAACGGTCAACGTGCATCACCGATCCCGTAAAAATTATTTCAATTTTTAGAGTCGTTGATCGATTGGAAAACAAGTTACCAGCAAATGTTGTCGGAGCCAACACAATAACTACTTTTAAAAACAGACTTGACGCGCACTGTAAAGTAAATGGGTATTGATAGTGCGAATTCGTATCTAGCCCCCCGTATCGATTAGTTGTAGTGGTAGTGGTAGTTGTAGTTAGTATTTTTCATACCATCAGTCTGCACTATGAAACTTCCATTTTTCCTATCCTCTTTAGGGACCATGGTATCATTTTCCAACTGTTTTCTTACAAGTAGTTGATAGTTAGTAGTATGAGTTAAAGCAGATACCCTCGCTATGGACCAAAGGGCTCCGGTGTCTGTTACTCCCTAGTAACCTATGTAACCTCCCCCCTTCTTTTCCTACTACTACTCCCCTCCTCCCCTTCTTTCCCTTCCCCTCCTCCTCCTCCCCCTCCTCCCTCCGCCTCCTCTCCTCCTCCTCCCCCCCCTTTTAAACCCTACCTCATATAAACTGGAATAATAATTCTGCTGATAGAGAAGGTATGCGATTGCTTGATTTTGGTGAACGAAGTATATTTAAATCAGGTGGTCCGTGAGCCTACAAGGGATAATAGTATCCTAGATTAGTTTTCACTACCGACATTGATCTGATTGATTACTGCGATATAGGTGAACATTTGGCAAACAGTGATCACAGGCTAATCAGATGCGGCATAAATTGCAATGTAGACATCACAGAAAATCGGTTATTAGTCCCAAAATTATAAAAAGCAGATTTCACGAAGTCAGCAGGGTACTAAGCGAATTTGAATGGATTGACCTACTAAATGGTAATAACCCCGAAAACATGTGTAATGTATTCACTAATAAACTCCGATGGGTTTGGTGGAAAAACCATGTCCCATGGTAAGAAAACGTTTGAATAACAAAAAAACAGACCCAGTTGGATGAATAATGAGATCCAACAAATCATTGGCAGAAAGCGCCAAGCGTATAAAGTTTACAAACGATCAAATGCAGACTGCGATTCTAGAGAATACAATGACGTCAAACGTCGCTGCAAAGGACTAATTAAGTCTAAAAAGCGCGAGTATGAAGAAAAAATTGCAAAGGAATCCAAATCAAACCCGAAAAGGTTCTTTCAATACGTTCGAAGTAAAAAAAACGTAAAAAACAAGTATTGGACCACTGAAAGATAATAATAATATCTTGGTAAAGAAATAAGAGTATGGCGTTCGTACTCAATGAATACTTAACGCGGTATTTATTAAAGAAGACGAAACTCCATTACCAGAACCAGAAACATATATGCAGGGCTCGAAAGGGATAGAAGGTTTAATAGGAGAGATAACAGTAGACGAAATATCAAAGTATTTGCTGAAACTTGACCCAGAAAAAACCCGTGGGGGTGGACGAAATCTCGCCGCGACTACTTCGCGAATGTCATAGTCAACTTTCGCTCCCATTAAAGATTATTTTCAATAAATCGCTAAGTGAAAAAAATGTTCCTAGTATGTGGAAATTAGCTAATGTTACACCGATATTCAAAAAAGGGAGTAAGAGCCTCGCAAGTAATTATCGCCCAATTAGTCTAACGTCCGTGATTGTTAAATATTTGAGAAAAATAATGCGGGAAAAAAAATAGTGTTTTCCTCGATGAAAATAACTCTATACTAAACTTCCCAGCATGGATTTCGAAATAAGGGGACCTGCTTAAACAAACCTACTGGATTTTTTTAAGTCATTTATCAAAAATGGGACGCTAAAATTCCCTCGGATGTAATTTTTACCTTGATTTTCAGAAAGCCTTCGATACAGTTCCACATAGCGACTGTTGACCAAGCTAAGGGCACAGGCATAGGAGAGCAATTATGTTCATGGATTTGGGGATTGGCTTTCAAATCGTTAAACAAACGGGTAGTAATAAATGGTGGGGGCATCTGATTGGTTAGATGTCACTTAGTGGGGTGCCTCAGGGCTCGGTCTTGGGTCCTACTCTTTTTCTGATATATATCAACGATTGGACTGCGGACTTGTATCTAAAATATCAAAATTTGCAGATGACACCAAATTAGGCGGTAAAGATATACTAGAGAAAACTGCGAAAATCATACAAAGTGATCTCGACAAAAATATCAGATTGGAGTGATAAATGGCTATTAACCCTTCAATTCGATAAATGTAAAGTAATGCATATAGGCAACGATAACCTCAAATATAACTATCCAATGCAAAATAAATCGTTAAAATGAAGTACAGCAGGAAAAGGATTTAGGTGTCATCATCAGTAATGATCTGAAAACCAGTTCGCATTGCCTAGCTGCCAGTAAAAAGGCAAATATGATGTTGGGCTTTATTAAACGTAACTTTGAACATAAAACTCCGAAAGTAATGACACAATTATACACGTCCTTGGTTAGGCCCGCACTTGGAATATGCCGTTTTAATTCTGGTCGCCCTTTTCGTAAAAGATCAAGCCAAATTGGAATCAGTGCAAAGAAGAGCAACCAAACAAATTCCATCTCTGCAAATTCATCTTATGAAGAGAGACTGCGGAAACTTAATATGTTTTTCCCTTTAAAGGATCGTAGAATCCGTGGGGACTTGATAGAAAAACCTTTTTAAAATCCTAAAAGGTTTTGATGTCATTAATCAAGAGAACCTATTTGAGCTTTCAACTCAAGTGACAACAAGAAATAAAGGTTTTTAAAACTAAAACGGTCAACGTTGCATCACCGATCTCCGTAAAAAATTATTTCAATGTTAGAGTCGTTGATCGATGGAACAAGTTACCAGCAAATGTTGTCGGAGCCAACACAATAACTACATACATTCAAAAACAGACTTGGGCGCGCACTGTAAAGTAAAGGGTATTTATAGTGCGAATTCGTATCTAGTCCCCCGTATCGATTAGTTGTAGTGGTAGTGGTAGTTGTAGTTAGTATTTTCATACCTATCATTCTGCACTATGGAACTTCCATGTTTATCCTTTTAGGGACATGGTATCTTTTTTCCAAAATGTTTTCTTACAAGTAGTTGATAGTTAGTAGTATGTAGTTCAGCAGATACCCTCGCTATGGACAATAGGGGCTCCTGGTGTCTGTTACTCCCATGTAATCCTATGTAATCCTCCCTTTTTCTCCTCCTACTTTTCCTTTCCTCGTTGTTCTCCTCCTCCTCCCGTTCTGCCAGTCATTATGTATATGAAGCATCGAAATAATCCACACACACACACCTCCTCCTCCTCTCTCTCTCCCCCTCTCTCTCTCTCTCTCTCTTCCCCTCTCTCTCTCTTCTCTCTCTCTCTTTTGAAATGAGAAATTTGTTAGGAGAGGAGGTTGGAGGAGGAGAGGAGGAGGGATGGTGAGTGTGAAACAAAGAAAAAGGGAGGAAAAGGGAAGAGTTGAAAAGGGGATATGAGGAGGATAGTAAGGAACCTTCAACATAAAAAAGAAAGATATATGGAGCAAATAACGGACTTCTTCCCCTTCCCCTCTCTCTTCCTCTTCCCCCTCTTTTCTCCTCTCTCTCTCATAGACCCCATAAGGAAACCCGACACCACCTTTGTACTTCCAAGAAAAACGAGCCCAAAAAAAGAAAAAAAAACAGGGACCCATGACCACGTTCTCTCTCTCTCCTCTCTCTCCTTCTCTGGTCTTTTCTCTTTCTCTCCCGTTCTTTTATTCTTCTTTCTTCAAAAATTTTTCCCCTGCCTCTTTCTTTTCTTCAAAGGGTTCTTTCAGAATATAGTTTTATTAATTTGAAGAAGAAAATATTTTGTTAAGACAAACGGTCCTCTCATGGATCATTGGTAAGGGATTTCAATAGGCGATTCCCAAGACTTTTCCCACCCCAATAGGCCAAAATAGGGTGGCAAACACTGAATTGCCGACTTATTCAATAGCAATTCCTCGCCCTTTTCCTACTTTCTTCGGTCTATGAAACAATCTTCTATTTTTAGGTTTTACCGGGCTCAATGTGCAGGTTTCTAAAAAGGATCTGTAAGTCTCAATTGGTAGATTTCCCGCAACTGTCGTACTCGTTCCAAAATTTAAGGAACTTTTGCGCCTAAGTAGTTCTGGTTTCCATGAGGAACAAGAAAGAAAAATTGGGGTAAATTTCCCAAAAAAGGGGAGCAATACGGATCCTTTTTTTTTTTTTTGCTCCTCATAACCCAAGACAGACAAGTAGGAGAGAAAAAAACGGACCATGACCACAGTTTTTTTTTTTTGGAATTTTTTTACTCTCCTCCTCCTTTCCTCTCTTCTTAAAGGGGTATTATGAAAGAAGAAGGGAAAAAAATCATGCTATATCATTGTAAGGATCTACCTGAACTCACCCAATAGCGGCCAGTGGGTAAGAAACAGATTGATTTCTGTTTTTTTTTTTTTTTTTTTTTTTTTTTTTTTTTTTTTTTTTTTTTTTTTTTTTTTTTTTTTTTTTTTTTTTTTTTTTTTTTTTTTTTTTTTTTTTTTTTTTTTTTTTTTTTTTTTTTTTTTTTTTTTTTTTTTTTTTTTTTTTTTTTTTTTAAAGTGCATCAGGAGAAAACAATACAGGGGGACTATGACCGCACTCTTGTGCAGTTCTCCAACTGGTCACTAACCATCTCAATTGGACCGGCACCCCCTGTTGTTTGGTTAGTTCCTCGGTTGCAAAAATGGTAAATTTAACCATCTAATGGGGGACTTCCCGTTGTTCTATTAGTTCCTCGGATCAAACACTGGTCACATAACCATCTCAATGACGCACTTCCCCTGTTTGTTGTTGTCCTGCGTTCAAGGGTCCATTAACCATCTCAAGCCCGGGCATTCCCTGTTTTTTATTGGTTATTTCCCTGGATGCAACAATGGTCACATTAACCATCTAAAAGGGACCGACACTCCCTGGTGATGTGGTGTTAGTTCTCGGATGCAACACTGGTCACATTAACCATCCAAGACGGGCATTTCCCCTTTTTGTATGGGGTTTGTTAGTTCCTCGGATGCAACCACTGGTCACATTAACCATCTAAATTTGACCGGCACTTCCCTGTTTGTGGGTTAGTTCCTCGATGAAACTGGTCCATAACCATCTCAATGACCGGAAATTCCCTTTGTATGTGGTGTTAGTTCCTCGGATGCAACACTGGCCCACATTAACCATTCATGACCGGCACTTCCCTTGTAGTGGTGTTAGTTCCTCGGTTGCAACACGGGTCACATTAACCATTCCATGCCCGGGCACTTCCCCGGGTGTATTTTGGTGTTAGTTCTGGATGCAAAACACGGGTCACATTAACCATTCTCAAACCGGCAACCTTCCCCTGTTGTATGTGGTGTTAGTTCCTCGGATGCAACACTGGTCACATTAACCATCTCAATGACCGGCACTTCCCCTGTTGTATGGGGTGTTAGTTCTCGATGCAAAACGGGTCACATTAACCATCTCAATGACCGGCATTTCCCCTGTTGTATGTGGTGTTAGTTCCTCGGTTGCAACATGGTCACATTAACCATCTCAATGACCGCCAATTCCCCTGTTGTATGTGGTGTTAGTTCCTCGGATGCAACACTGGTCACATTAACCATCTCAATGACCGGCACTTCCCCTGTTGTATGGGGTGTTAGTTCCTCGGTGCAACAACTGGTCACATTAACCACTCAAATGACCGGCCATTTCCCCCTGTTGTATGTGGTGTTAGTTCCTCGGATGCAACACTGGTCACTTTAACATCTCAATGACCGGCATTCCCCTGTTGTATGTGGTGTTATTTCCTCGGATGCAACACTGGTCACATTAACCATTCAATGACCGGCACTTCCCCTGTTGTATGTGGTGTTAGTTCCTCGGATGCAACACTGGTCACATTAACCATCTCAATGCCCGGCACTTCCCTGTTGTATGTGGTGTTAGTTCCTCGGATGCAAACACTGGTCACATTAACCATCTCAACGACCGGCACTTCCCCTGTTGTATGTGGTGTTAGTTCCTCGGATGCAACAAACTGGTCACTTTAAAACCATCTCAATGACCGGCACTTCCCCTGTTGTATGTGGTGTTAGTTCCTCGGATGCAACACTGGTCACATTAACCATTTGCATTCCCGAGGAAGGGAAACTAACACCACATAAACCCAATCTCAATGACCGGCACTTCCCCTTTTGTATGTGGGTTAGTTCCTCGGATGCAACACTGGTCACATTAACCATCTCAATGACCGGCACTTCCCCTGTTGTATGTGGTGTTAGTTCCTCGGTTGCAAACACTGGTCACTTTAACCATCTCAAGACCGGCACTTCCCCTGTTGTATGTGGGTTAAAAGTTCCTCGGATGCAAAAACTGGTCACTTTAACCATCTCAATGACCGGCACTTCCCTGTTGTATGTGGTGTTAGTTCTCGGTTGCAACATGGTCACATTAACCATCTCAATGACCGGCACTTCCCCTGTTGTATGTGGTGTTAGTTCCTGGGATGCAACACTGGTCACATTAACCATCTCAATGCCCGGGACTTCCCCTGTTGTATGTGGTGTTAGTTCCTCGGATGCAACACTGGTCACATTAACCCCATCTCAATGACCGGAAACTTCCCCTGTTGTATGTGGTGGTTATTTCCCTCGGATGCAACACTGGTCACATTAACCATCTCAATGCCCGGCACTTCCCCTGTTTTTATGTGGTGTTAGTTCCTCGGATGCAACACTGGTCACATTAACCATCTCAATGACCGGCACTTCCCTGTTGTATGTGGTGTTATTTCCCTCGGATGCAACACTGGTCACATTAACCATCTCAATGACCGGCACTTCACCTGTTGTATGTGGTGTTAGTTCCTCGGTGCAACACTGGTCACATAACCATTCTCAAATGACCGACACTTTCCCCTGTTGATGTGGTGTTAGTTCCTCGGATGCAACACTGGTCACTTTAACCCATCTCAATGACCGGCACTTCCCCTGTTGTATGTGGTGTTAGTTCCTCGGATTGCAACACTGGTCACATTAACCATCTCAATGACCGGCACTTCCCCTGTTGTATGTGGTTAGTTCCTCGGATGCAACACTGGTCACATTAACCATCTCAATGACCGGCACTTCCCCTGTTGTATGTGGTGTTAGTTCCTGGGTGCAACACGGTCACATTAACCATCTCAAGACCGGCATTTCCCCCTGTTGTATGTGGTGTTAGTTCCCGGATGCAACACTGGTCACTTTAACCATCTCAATGACCGGCACTTCCCCTGTTGTATGTGGGTTAGTTCCTCGGTGCAACACTGGTCACATTAACCATCTCAATGACCGGGCACTTCCCCTGTTGTATGTGGTGTTATTTCCCTCGGATGCAAACACTGGTCACATTAACCATCTCAATGACGCACTTCCCCTGTTGTAGTGGTGTTAGTTCCTCGGTGCAACACTGGTCACATTAACCATCTCAATGACGGCCACTTCCCCTGTTGTATGTGGGTTAGTTCCTCGGATGCAACACGGGTTTCACATTAACCATCTCAATGACCGGCACTTCCCCTTTTGTATGTGGTGTTAGTTCCTCGGTGCCAAACACTGGTCACATTAACCTTTCTCAATGACCGGCACTTCCCCTGTTGTATGTGGTGTTGTTCCTCGGATGCAACACTGGTCACATTAACCATCTCAATGACCGGCACTTCCCCTGTTGTATGTGGTGTTAGTTCCTGGATGCAACACTGGTCACATTAACCATCTCAATGACCGGCACTTCCCCTGTTGTATGTGGTGTTAGTTCTCGGTGCAACACTGGTCACATTAACCATCTCAATGCCCGGCACTTCTCCTGTTGTATTTTGGTGTTAGTTCCTCGGATGCAAACACTGGTCACATTAACCATCCAATGACCGACATTTCCCCCTGTTGTATGGTGTTATTTCCTCGGATGCAAACACTGGTCACATTAACCATCTCAATAAACCGGCATTTCCCCTGTTGTATGTGGGTATTTTGTTCTTAAATTAACCATCTCAATGACCGGCACTTCCCGTTGTATGTGGTGTTAGTTCCTCGGATGCAACACTGGTCACATTAACCATCTCAATGACCGGCATTTCCCCCGGGTTGTATGTGGTGTTAGTTCCTCGGATGCAACACTGGTCACATTAACCATCTCCAATGACCGGCATTTCCCTTGTTGTATGTGGGTGTTAGTTCCTCGGATGCAACACTGGTCACATTAACCAATCTCAATGCCCGGGCCCACTTCCCCTGTTGTATGTGGTTTTAGTTCTCGGATGCAACACTGGGTCACATTAACCACTCAATGACCGGGCACTTCCCCTGTTGTATGGGGGTTTTAGTTCCTCGGATGCAACACTGGTCACATTAACCATCTCAATGCCCGGGCACTTCCCCTGTTGTATGTGGTGTTAGTTCCTCGGATGCAACATGGTCACATTAACCATCTCAATGACCGGCACTTCCCCTGTTGTATGTGGTGTTGTTCCTCGGTGCAACACTGGTCACTTTAAAACCATCTCAATGACCGGCACTTCCCGTTGTATGTGGGTTAGTTCCTCGGATGCAACACTGGTCACATTAACCTTTCCCCATGACCGCACTCCCCTGTGATGGGGTTAGTCCTCGGATGCAACACGGCACATTAACCTCTCAAGACCGGCATTCCCCTGTTGTATGTGGGTTATTTCTGGTTGCAACACTGCACATTAACCATCTCAATGACCGGCACTTCCCCTGTTGTATGTGGTGTTAGTTCCTCGGATGCAACACTGGTCACATTAACCATCTCAATGACGGCACTTCCCCTGTTGTATGTGGTTTTAGTTCCTCGGTTGCAACACTGGTCACATTTAACCATCTCAATGACCGGCACTTCCTGTTGTATGTGGTGTTAGTTCCTCGGTTTGCCAACACTGGTCACATTAACCATCTCAATGACCGGCACTTCCCCTGTTGTATGTGGTGTTAGTCCTCGGATGCAACACTGGTCACTTTAAAACATCTCAATGCCCGGCATTTCCCCTTTTGTATGTGGTGTTAGTTCCTCGGTGAAAACACTGGTCACATTAACCATCTAAATTTGACCGGCACTTCCCTGTTGTATGTGGTGTTAGTTCCTGGGATTGCAAAAATGGTCACATTAACCATCTCAATGACCGGCACTTCCCCTGTTGTATTTTGGTGTTAGTTCCTCGGTGCAACACTGGTCACATTAACCATCTCAATGACCGGCACTTCCCCTGTTGTATGTGGGTTAGTTCCTCGGATGCAAAAACTGGTCACATTAACCATCTAAAATGACCGGCACTTCCCCTGTTGTATGTGGTGTATTTCCCTCGGATGCAACACTGGTCCCCTTTAAACCCATCTCAAGGGACCGGCACTTCCCCTGTTGTATGTGGTTTTAGTTCCTCGGGCACAATGGTCACATTAACCATCTCAATGACCGGCATTTCCCCCTGTTGTATGTGGTGTTATTTCCTCGGATGCAACACTGGTCAACATTAACCATCTCAATGACCGGCATTTCCCTGTTGTATGGGTGTTAGTTCCTCGGTTTGCAACACTGGTCACATTAACCATCTCAACGACCGGCATTTCCCCCTGTTGTATGTGGGTTAGTTCCTTCGGATGCAAACACTGGTCACATTAACCATCTCAATGACCGGCATTTCCCCTGTTGTATGTGGTGTTAGTTCCTCGGATGCAACCCACTGGTAACATTAACCATCTAAATGACCGGCACTTCCCTGTTGTATTGGGTTAGTTCCTCGGATGCAAACACTGGTCACTTTAACCATCCCCAATGACCGGCACTTCCCGTTGTATGTGGTGTAGTTCCTCGGATGCAACACGGTCACATTCCATTTCAATGCCCGGGCATTCCCCCGGGTTGTAGTGGTGTTAGTTCCTGGTTGCAACACGGGGCACATTAACCATTTTCAATGACGGCACTTCCCTGTTGTATGTGGTTTATTTCCCTCGATGCAACACTGGTAAATTAACCATCTCAATGACCGGCACTTCCCGTTGTATGTGGTTTTTTAGTTCCTCGGATGCAACACTGGTCACATTAACCCATCTCAATGACCGGCATTTCCCCCTGTTGTAGTGGGGGTTAGTTCCTGGGGATGCAACACTGGTCACATTAACCATCTCAATGACCGGCACTTCCCCTGTTTTGTGGTTTTAGTTCCTCGGATGCAACATGGTCACTTTAACCATGTTTTTTCTCTCTGCATGGTCACACTGGTCCCCCACATTTAACCACTCAATGACCGGCTACTTCCCCGGCCTGTGGGTAATGTTGGTGTTGTTTCCGCGAAATGCAACACCCTGTGTCACATTAAACCAAATCTCAAATGAACTTGCAATTTCCCCCTGTTTTTTGAACTGTTGGGTGTTAGTTCCTCGGATGTCAAACACTGGGCACATTAACCATCCTCACGACCGGCAACGTTCCCCTGTTTGTTAATTGGTGGTTAGGGGGAGTTTTTCCTCGGATGGCCAACAACTGCTGGGCACAATAACACATCTCATGACGCGTCACTTTACCCTGTTTTTTGTAAAATTTTTGGTGTTTAGTTCGCTCCGGAATGCAAACAACTGGTTCACTTAACCATCTCAATGACCGGCATTTCCCCTGTTGTATGTGGTTTTTATTTTCCTCGGAGCAACACTGGTAACATTAACCATCTCAATGACCGACACTTCCCCTGTTGTATGTGGCGCTAGTGTCTCATTAACCATCTCAATGACCGGAACTTCCCCTGTTGTATGTGGCGCTAGTGTCTCATTAACTTTCTCAATGACCGGCACTTCCCCTGTTGTATGTGGTGTTAGTGTCTCATTAACCATCTCAATGACCGGCACTTCCCCTGTTGTATGTGGGGTTAGTGTCTCATTAACTTTCTCAATGACTGACACTTCCCCTGTTGTATGTGGCGCTAGTGTCTCATTAACTTTCTCAATGACGGCACTCAGGTCTTTATCGAGGGTGTCTTTCTTTGATCCAAGCGCGGCCTTCAACTCATTAGCCAAACCCCCCTTTGTGAGATGGGCTCTGTGGTGAGGTTCCCGGGGCTCAAGCTCACGTTGGGCGCCACCTCGGGGACGCCAGACGCCAAGACCCCCACGACGGCAAGGCAAATCAGGGAAACAACTCGAAACAATTGTGAATTTCAGGTGAATTGATAATTTCGATTTACCCTTCGTCTGTACCATTAATGGTACAGAAGTAAGGGCATAGTTAAGGAGCCACGATGTATTAGAAGAGAAGGAAGGATATCTTAAAAGGATTGTAGGAGACGGTGGTTTAATTAAGGGAAACATCGAAGGAAAGGGAATTTATACGGAAATAGTAAGGAGGCGAGACGATGGGAGACTAAAGGAAAGGAGAGTTATGTATAGGAAGAGAGAGAGAGGAGAGAGGAGAGAGAAGAGGAGGAGAGGTATTTTGATTTCATTCTTTGCCGTACTATTTTTAAGTTCTTTGTTACGAGCATTCCTATTTTTTAACCAGCTATTTTTTCCACGTACGTCTACAATTTTCACCTCGTTTGTTTGTCTCTTACAAATTCGAGTTCTCCATCCCAAAGAAAATGTATGTTATGACTCACTGCTCTTTGTATCCCTGTCTCTTTATATCTGTCCCTACCTACCCTTTCGGGGCCCTCCTCCTCCACCCCTCCTTTACACCCAACTACCCTTTCGACCCTTCTCCACCCCCCCTTACACCCAACCTACCCTTTCGACCCTCCTCCACCCCTCCCTTTACACCTAACCTACCCTTTCGACCCTCCTCCACCCCCCTCCTTACACCCAACCTACCTTTCGACCCCCTCCAACCCTCCTTTACACTCAAACTACCCTTTGACCCTCTCCACCCCCCCTCCTTTACACCCAACCTACCCTTTCGACCCTCCCCCACCCCCCTCCTTTACACCCAACCTACCCTTTCGACCCCCCACCCCCTCCTTTTCACCCAACCCCCTTTCGACCCCTTCCACCCCCCCCTTTTCACCAAA
>JACEEZ010003837.1:0-112500 GCA_016584305.1 Chionoecetes opilio
TTTGATCAATGATTCACAACATGGACACCAAGGGTAGGTCTGTCTCACCATTTTTGAGTTTTATAGGAAAGTTTATAGACGGCAGATAATGATAAGGATTCATGATATAATATATCTGGACTTTAGTAAGGCATTGACAAAGTACCACATCGAGCGCTTTTAAATAAGGTTAGGGCTCATGGAATAGATGGGAAGGTTCTTCATTGGATCAGAGCTTGGCTAAGTAATAGGCAACAAAGGGTTACAATTAATGGTTCTAAATCTGAATGGGGACTGGTGACAAGTGGAGTTCCACAAGGGTCTGTTTTGGGTCCATTACTATTTTTGATTTACATCAACGACTTGGATAGTGGGATTAGCAGTGATATCAGCAAGTTTGCTGATGATACTAAGTTAGGTAGGATTATGGATCACAGTCTGATGTAAACATATTGCAGGGAGACTTGGATAACTTAACGAGTGGGCAGTCAGATGGCAGATGGAATTTAATATTGATAAATGCAGCGTTATGAATGTTGGTAGAAAAAACCCTGGTAATAGATACACCATAAGCAATATATCGCTGAAAAGATCAGAAGGTGAAAAAGATCTTGGAGTGAGGGTGAGCCCAGACCTCCGACCTAGGAAACAATGTATTGAGGCCAGAAATAGAGTTAATAGAGTATTAGGATTCATTACCAGAAGTGTTAAAAGTAGAAGTGCGGAAGTTATTCTAAAGCTTATCTGGCTCTAGTCAGGCCTCACCTAGACTATGCGGTTCAGTTTTGGTCTCCATATACAGGAAGGATAAAGCCTTGTTAGAAACAGTGCAGAGAAGGATGACCAAATGATACAAGGGATGCGTAACTTTAGTTATGAGAGGAGATTGAAGTATTAAGATTACACTCACTCGAGAGACGCAGAGTAAGGGGCGATCTGATAGAAGTTTTTAAGTGGATAAAGGGATTTATAAAGGAGAGGTAGGAAAAGTTCTTACGGCTTTTTAACCAGGGTAGAACAAGAAGTAACGGATTCAAGCTGGAAAAGCGTAGAATTAGAAAGAAATAGGGAAAAACTGGTTCACAAATAGGGTGGTGAATGAATGAAATGGTCTCAGTAGACAGGTAGTTAGTGCGGAGTCATTAGGGAGCTTTAAAGAGGAGCTGGATAGGTTCATGGATGTGGATGTAGGTAGTGTTAGGCGACAGGAACTACCACGTGTAGGCCTCGCGGCTCTTGTAGCTTCCTTATTTTCTTATTTCTTCTTATGCTCTTCAGGTCCACGCCTTGCTAGGGGTGACCTGACTGCGATCCCAAGGTTGGGGCCGCACACCTGCTAATTACCCCTAAATGTCAGGCAGCACCATATGCTTAATTACCCTTCAGGTCACGGTTGTGTAGGGGTGACCTGACTGGGGTCAACCAAATCCTCCTTTGTCCAGCCAGGAGTGGTAGGCGGCCGCATTTTTGAACTTGATAATTTTACTCACCCCAGTTTGAATGTCGTATCATTGGATTTTCAATCTCGTATATTGAAATTAGACCCTAATTTACTCGTCGTACTTTGATTTCTCGTAACCGAAGCTGTAAAAAGGGGACCCCCCTTTGATAATAAAAACTCCTTAAAACCAAGCTTTCCCAAAGAAAAAATGAGAAAATAATACAATTATGTTGATTTTACAATTCGAGCGGCGATAAGCGGTCTGATAGAGGGGAAAAAAAAAATCATGAAAAGGGAGTCCGTTACACCCGAAGTTTTTTTTCTAAAGGTCCGTTATATCGAGGTTGACTGCATATATAATATTATTATATTAATAAAATATATATAAAATTTATTTTAATTTAAAATATATAATAAAATATTTTCACCGTATTTCCGGCCATAGACGGGGTTTTTTTCCTTTAAAAATTAAGCAAAGTTCAGCCTGCGTTAATGGGGCCATTTTTATGCAGAGAGGGTCGGGCAAGAAGCAGAACAGCCGGGTGGGTTTTAAAAAGGGGGGTTGGAGTGATCGGGTTTTTGAGCGTAGCCACGGCAAAAATTGTAACTGTGTTATCAACGCAATTCTAAATAAGCAAAGGGATTTTAAAGAGAAAATAAAGTGGGAAACAAATATGATTGTTGCTGCCAAATGGCCGTGTCAGATGAAAAACACACCCAACCCCGTGCTGTCCCCAGGTAAAACGTCTTGATATTCAGGTCTGCCGCTTCACCGGGTATACCTCACTGGGCGCGCCCTCCCCCCCCCAGGGGGTCTTTACGCTCAACTCCCCCCCCGCACCCACAGGGGTCATTACCCTCAGATCCCCGCGCACCACCAGGGTCATTCCCACTAAACCCTCCCCGCACCCTGGAAAAGAAAACATCCCACAATTGCTGTACCTTAACCCGCATTCGATTGGGCCAACAAGTTGACACAACATTTGGAAGGAGATGATAAAAGGGGGAGGCAGAAAATGGTGAGGAAATTTCGTTTTAATGAATTTTTGATAAAGGAATAGTGAATCAAAGAGGTTTTAAAATTTTTTATTTGTAGGAGGGTGGTTTTGGGGGAGGGTGGGTAGTATTTGGGGTTGTTATAAAAAGGATGGAGAAAGGGCGTCTGGCTTTTTTGGGGTTTTTTGACAGCGAGTCATTGTACAACGTGGGGACAAGGGGTGCGGGGTTTTTTGTGTGTCAGTGGCCCCTGGGCTGACTAAATTATGGCTGGGGTTGCAAATTGTGGCGCGGGGAAAAGTAGGTCACGCAGGTCACCCCGGGCCTTTAAATCCGGCCCCAATAGGGGGGTGGCCTTTAAGCCGATGCAGGTGTTTTGTGGTGTGGTGTTAGCCCCGCAGTGGTAACAGGGGGGATGGGAGGCAGCATGGGCCCTTTTTTACCCCTCGACCCCTCAATCCTCCCCCCTGTCCTCTCGAAAAAGGAAATATGAAAGAGTTATAAAAAGGCTAAAACAGCCCTGTAAATGGGACAAAATTCTTCCCACGGGGGCCACCAAGACCAAGACCCTCACGGCCCCACGCGTCCCCCTAAAGGGCCCCGAATACACCATACCATCATGGTGACGGGCACCGTCTTCACACCCTTGAATTTTTACATTCAAACAAATAGCTTTTTACACAAAAGGGTCCCGCCGCCGTCACGGTCCAATAAATCACGCCTGTCCTAACGGTTTCTGGGGAAAAATTTAACGTAAGAGACTGTGCCGTGTGATAAGCGTTTTTAAAGGTTTATGTCCCCAAACATGTCTTTAAGTTCAACTCCTCTTCTTCTCCATAGAAGTGCTATTAAGGCAAATTTCTTCAAGCATAACTCTGGGGACCATGCTGCTTAGAGGGTGGCGGGGAACTCCCAAAAAATGACGGAACCTGAGAAAAGGGACTAAAGGCAGGGCTGAGGGAAACTTTGCCGTGATTTCATCACCTGTACTTCCTGAAAAAACTAACAACCCTCGCGCTGTGAAATCATAGTGTAAAACCACCCCAAAATCGTCAATCCCCAACGCTGCCCTTCAAAAAATAAAAAAGGGAAAAAAATGGTTCCCTTTACAGACAGTGTTAACTAAAATCTAGTAAATTTTTGTTATTGGAAAAACCCACCGTTTTCGAGGCCAAAAACTTAGTCCCCTGAATAGTTTGATGTTTTTTGAATTAATTGGTTTCCGTTTTTGTCGGACGCAATGTTGTTTACATGTTTTGTGTGTGGGGGTGGGGGGGGGGGGGGGGGAAAACCTCCCCTCCAGTCCCCCCCCCGCAAACATTGCTACGTTTTCGCACTGCCTATTTTGGTAATTTTCTTATTCTCTATATCATTTTTACAAAACCAAAACCCCACTTAACAACAAACAATTTTTAACCTAACAAACCTTCGGGCTGAAATAATGGAGTTTTTTGGTTTAGACGGTAATGCCTTTATTTTTTAATAGCGCCATGGGAAAGGGGTCACATACTGAAAGAAAAAATTTTCACGATGGTGTGGTAAGAGTCCCTGGACTTGGGGAAAGCCCCCTACCCAAAAAAACCAATATCTATACTGAAAATTCCCCAAAGTCTAAAACAATTTTTTTTCAGAAAAGCAACAAAAAGGGATACCAAATAATACAAGTTTTAAAGGGCATAGTAGCAAAACTTAGAATTCAATTCTGGGGGGTCCTGCAATATTTATGACCCATTTTTTTTACCTTGTCATTCCCTTGACATTTAACTATAGTATAATTTTTATTCACATTTACTGCCAGTAATATTGTTCGAGGCACAGGTCAAAACATTGCTTTTCCCCTTTCAAACCTTTTTTTTTTTTTTTTTTTTTATACCCATGATAAAAATTTGATTTTTTTTAAATTAAAAACACCAAAATTTTTCTTTTCAAAACCACCTTGTAAAAAAGGGGGGCGTCTTAGGGAGGTGCGTCTTATGCGCCGGCAAATCCGGGTTTTAATATATTATTATATATTATATATATATATATTATATATATAAATAATATATATATTTATATAATAATATATATATATACAGTCCCTCCCAAGTTTTTATGCATGCGAGTTTCACGCTGAGTCCTAAATTCTTACCATCTCGACTTTCGGCATTTTCTCCCCGAGTTTTGGCTGCTTTGTAACTTTTTTTTTTTTTTTTTTGGTGTGTGTGGTTTTGGGGTGTGTGTGTGGGGGTGTGTTGTGTGTGTGGGTGTGGGGGTGTGTGTGCGCCCCGCAGCGCCGGGCAGTGGGCCTCCCGGATTGGGATGGGAGCCTGGGATTCCCCAAGGGCGCTGTGATGGGTTTGGCCCTCGCCTTGGTGGCGAGGCAGGATTTTTATGTGACGCTTGTGATTTTTGGGTTTCATGTCGCCCCCATGTGTCTTCCGGTGCCTCGCAATCGTAGTAATTTAAAGGGCAGCAGTGGGTGTTTTTTAGGCCCCTCGCGGGCGAAAAATTTTTAAACCCTTTCGGTAATTTTTTTAAGATCAAAATATCGCTATAGAGGTAAAAAGCGAGTACAGATGGAAGAATGGTGTTACAAACGTGTGTGATGTGTGAGACAAGAGTGGATGAAACTGTGGAGACTTTATTGGGGGTGTGAAAGGTATGAGTTCTGAAAAGATGTTGGAGGTATGGGAGGAGGAGTCGGGGGAAGAAGGCGAGAGATAGAGACAAGGTGTGGATAGGAGATGGAGTACCTACCCCTGGGGGTGTGTGTGATGAGGAGGACAGCGTGTGACAGTTTAAAAATTCATGGAGAATTTTTTGGGGGAAAACACGTTGAGAGAGAAAGAAGGCAGGGGCCCCCAGTTGGGGGAACGTTGATGATGTGATGCAGAGAGAGGAATGAGGGGAAAAAAAACACCATTTTTTCTTCCCCCCTTTTTCTTCTCTCCCACAGAATACTACGTGTGGGGGAAACGCCAGACCAAAAACTTCACGACAGCATCCGCTGGGTGCTCCCAACTCAAGGTCAAAATCGTAGGTCCTCTCCTTCTCCCCTTTTCCTCTCCGGGCCTCTAGTTTTGGCCGACCACCCCGGGGGAAACGTGTCAAAACCCCCCGGGTAACACCCGGACCCCCTCACTGCTGGGGGGACGGGGGGGTTGGGGCATTTTCAGGGGATTTTTTTGGGGGGAGAAAATGAGTCTTTTTAAACCTAAAAAAATTACACCTCGACCGGGAATAAAAAAAAATTTTTTCAGTGTTTTTTAATACCCGAGTTTCTTCCTTTAAATTTCGCTATGCCTTTGGAAAAAAGCAGCCCAAACCAGGGGGTACTGTAAAAATATATATATATTAATATATATATATATTTTATGGTTTTTGGTGTTGTGTAAAGAATATGCTATGACCCAGAAGGAAAAAGGGGGGTGGAAAGGTAGCAACCACCAGAATTACCATTAATATAAAATTGTATTTTTCAGATCAGAAAAACGTTCTTGGTCAGTGGTCAGATCAAGGAGGAAGAACTGATCAAAAAAGAGGAGTTTGGAAAACAAAGAAGAAGCACATTTTTCGAAGAGAATGAGGGGGTGGACCCAAGGGGAGAAAAAACCTATCTCCCTACTCCCCTGAAATGGCCTCTGTCTGCAAAAGACCGTGGCCAAGTGTAAAGAAACCAAATATGAGAAAAACCCGCGAAAACCCTGCCCTAACTTTTGTAATGTTTAAGAAAAATTTGGATGTTGTGTAGTTTTTTTTTTTTGGGGCGTAAAACACATTTTTTTAAAAAAAAGGGGTTTCAAAACTGTCCTTTTTGACACCAAAAACTATACGTTTATGAAAGTGAGAGTGAACTTTAAAGGCTTGTTTCAATATTTCTCCCCAAAGAAGTCTTGAAAAAGAAGAGTCCATGCAAAAATTGTATCTTTTCACCAAAAAAGCAGTACAGTAAAAGCCTTATAACTCGGCACGATAGGGGGTCTCGCCCTTTCCGAGTTATTTAATGTGCCGAGGTAATGCAATGTCCTTCTCTGATATGGTTAAAAAAAAAAAAAAAAAAAAAAAGTACAGTAAAAGCATAAAAACTACACTTACCAGTGAACGGTAAGTGAGTGTAAGCGAAGAGATGCAGTTATAACATCAATATGCCGAGATACATTATTTTTTGCAGACTTTCTGTTTACATGTTCACACAAGAAGTTGTGAGGGCATGATATGCCGAGTGAAAACCATGAGATGCAGCTTAGGTGAGGTGGTAGCAGAGTGGTTAGCGTCACCGGGTGGCGTTCTCGAAGACCCGAGTTCGATCCCGAGTGAGACCCATAAATCCACTTGAAATCTTTCTGCACCGTCGAGTGGCCTAAGAACACCCACATGCCCTGTCCATTAACTCTACCTTCGACTGTGAGTGCATGGGACACAGGGGGCGGCATGAGCCTCTAATCACAGGCGTCAGTCCAGGGCCGGATTAACGGGGGGGCTACCGGGGCTCTAGCCCCAGGGCCCCCACCATATGTATATTAGCTTTAAGCAGTAATATTAAAAACGTTGGCAATTTACAAAACCGAAACATATTTGTCTGTCTCTGTTTCATCCTTTATCTCTGAATACCAGTCTACACTACCCTCCTGAGTTTCGCGCTTGCTTTCTTCCGGAGGCATAGCGCGAAACTCGCGGATCGCGAAACTCGGGTATTATAAACCCTGTAAAAATGTTTATTTAGTCCGTTTTTTTTTTTGTGTGTGTGTGTGTGTGTGTGTGTGTGTGTGTGTGTGTGTGTGTGTGTGTGTGTGTGTGTGTGTGTGTGTGTGACGTGTGTGCGCCTACAGCGCCGTTAGGCAGTGACCTCCAGGGATGGTAGGCCCTTGAGGTTAACTTGAGGGCTGTGTACCTACCGTATTTTACAGCTTATAAGACTCACTTTTTCCCCCAAAAAATATCCTGAAAATGCCCCAAGCCCCTGTCCACCCAGCAGTGAATGGGTACTGGGTGTTAGCCTAGGGTTTGTGACCCGCCTCCCGGGGTGGTGGCTTCGGCCAACACTACGTAGAGAAGAGGAGGGAGGAGAGGAGCTTGAGATTGAGCTTGAGTTGGGAGTCACCCAGGGGATGCTGTTTTGGTCTGAGTGAGTGAGCTTGACACATATCTTGTCAGCTGATGGTTGTGTGACAGTGTTGTTATACGGCAATAACACTGTCAGAATGCCTTCCTCTCTTCTCTCCTGTCTCCTCCAGTACCTCCAGAAACCACAGTACCACACACGTCATATTTAATCACTTAAAAAGGAGTATTTTGGGGGTAAATAGTAAGGAACGGCGGGGGTGTACGGTAAGGTGCTACTTTTCGAGGTGTTACCTATCTTATGCGAAAACCGGCTGCTCCTGTAGAGAAAAACACAAACAAATGGAAAAAAACAAAGCAAAACTACAAGCTATACTAAGCCTATTATAATACTATACTAAGCAGGAAGGAAGGAATGAAGACGTGTCCTATACGTCTCTTATGGGAGGCGGTAGCAGAGTGGTTAGCGTCAAGATATATGTCAAGCTCGAACACGAGCTTGACAGACGACCTACAAAGTGATACTAAGCAGAAAGGGTCACAAGAAGAAGAAGAAGTCTCCGAGTGGCGTTCTCGGTGATCCGAGTTCGATCCTTGATGAGGGCTGTAAAATCCACTTAAAATTTTTCTCTGCACCGTTGAGTGGCCTAAGAATACCCACACGCTGCCCATTAGCTCTAACTTCGATTGCGAGTGCATCGGAGGACACAGGGGGGCGGCATGAGCCTCTAATCACAGGCGTCACTATAGAAATTTTGTGCCGCACCACGGGCAAGGGCCAACCATCACAGCTCTCAAGTTAACCTCCAGGGCCTACCATCCCACTCCTGGAGGTCACTGCCTAACGGCGCTGTAGGCACACACACACACACCAAAAAAAAAAAAAAAAAAAAAAAAAAAAAAAAACGCGAAACTCGGGGATATAATGCGCGAAAGTCGGGATGATAAGAATTTAGGACTCAGCGCGAAACTCAAGGATCGCGAAACTCGCATAGCGTGAAACTCGGGGGGGTAGTGTAGTGACGCCTGTAATTAGAGGCTCATGCCGCCCCCCTGTGTCCTCCCATGCACTCGCAGTCGAAGGTAGCAGGACGACATGCCCTTAATGGACAGGGCATGTGCGTGTTCTTAGGCCACTCGACGGTGCAGAAAGATTTCAAGTGGATTTATGGGTCTCACTCGGGATCGAATTCGGGTCTTCGAGAACGCCACTCAGTGACGTTAACCACGCTGCTACCGCCTCCCCTAAACTGCATCTCTTGGTTTTCACTCGGCATATCATGCCCTCAGAACCTCTTGTGTGAACAAGTAAACAGAAAGTCGGCAAAAAATAATGTATCGGCATATTGCTGTTATAACTGCATCTCTTTGCTTACACTCGACATATCCTCAGTCGCATAAAGTCGTGTTTTTGTCCTGTTGACCCTTTCCTGCAGGCTCAGGCTCTTCAATTTCATTCCCCTCCTGGTGGAGACATCCTTGCGTGATGGAGCTGACATCTTGAAATACAGTCCTGTAGGAGGTAATCCCAAAACACGTAAAATAGGTGGCAAAGTAAAGCAAAGGTCGGGAACCAGCGTGTAGGCTATCAGCTGCTGAGCTGTATTTATGTCATCCAAGCACCGTCCTGGATACGAATTCCGTTTTGTCGAAATTGAAAAAGGATTGGTTTCTGCTTCAAAAACACAAGCTTGGTAGGAGCTGAAATAATAATCAATGCAAAACATTGCAAACAATATCACAAAGTAGTATAACACACATTTCAGCAAGTGTTATTGGATTGGGATTCGTAATCCAAGACGGTGCTTGGACGACAAAAACACGGCTCAGCCTACGCGCTGGTACCCGACCTTTGCTTTAGTTTGCCACCTATTTTACGTGTTTTTGGGATTACATCATACAGTACTGTATATCAAGATGTCAGCTCCATCATGCAAGGGTGTCTCCAGCAGGAAGGGAATGAAATTGAAGAGCCTGAGCCTGCAGGAAAAGGTGAAAGTGCTGGCAAGAATGGATGCAGGTGCGTCCGTGCGTGCTATTTGTGCTGAGTTTGATATCAAATCCAGCACATTCTACCTCTTCACTGGTAAGTGTAGTTTTTATGTTTTTACAGTACTGTATTTACATTTTTTTTTTCCCCCCCCATATCAGAGGAGGACATTGCATAACTCGGCATATTGAATAACTCGACAAGGGCCAGAGCCCATATCGTGCCGAGTTATAAGGGTTTTACTGTATATATAAATATATATATATACACTACCCTCCCGAGTTTCACGCTATGCGAGTTTCGCGATCCTCGAGTTTCGCTCTGAGTCCTAAATTCTTATCATACCGACTTTCGCGCATTATATCCCCGAGTTTCGCGTTTTTTTTTTTGTGTGTGTGTGTGTGTGTGCGTGTGTGTGCGTGTGTGTGCCTACAGCGCCGTTAGGCAGTGACCTTCAGGAGTGGGATGGTAGGCCCTGGAGGTTAACCTGAGGGCTGTGATGGTTGGCCCTTGCCCGTGGTGGCGCAGACAGAATTTCTATAGTGACGCCTGTGATTAGAGGCTCATGCCGCCCCTTGTGTCCTCTGATGCACTCGCAATCGAAGGTAGAGTTAATGGGCAGTGTGTGGGTGTTCTTAGACCACTCAACGGTGCAGAGAAAGATTTTAAGTGGATTTTACAGCCCTCATCAAGGATCGAACTCGGATCACCGAGAACGCCACTCGGAGACTTCTTCTTCTTGTGACCCTTTCTGCTTAGTATCACTTTGTAGGTCGTCTGTCAAGCTCGTGCTCGAGCTTGACATATATCGACGCTAACCACTCTGCTACCGCCTCCCATAAGAGACTTACGGGACATGTCTTCCTTCCTTCCTGCTTAGTATAGTATTATAATAGGCTTAGTATAGCTTGTAGTTTTGCTTTGTTTTTTTTCATTGGTTTGTGTTTTTCTCTACAGGAGCAGCCGGTGTCGCTTAAGATAGGTAACACCTCAAAATAAGTAGCACCTTACCTTACACCCCCGCCGTTCCTTACTATTTACCACAAAATACTCCTTTATAAGTGATTAACTATGACGTGTGTGGTACTGTGGTTTCTGGAGGTACTGGAGGAGACAGGAGAGAAGAGAGGAAGGCATTGTGACAGTGTTATTACCGTATAACAACTGTCACACAACCATTCAGCTGACAAGATATGTGTCAAGCTCACTCACTCAGACCAAAACAGCATCCGCTGGGTGACTCCCAACGCGAGCTCAATCTCAAGCTCCTCTCCTCCCTCCTCTTCCCTACGTAGTGTTGGCCGAAGCCACCACCCCGGGAGGCGGGTCACAAACCCTAGGCTAACACCCAGTACCCATTCACTGCTGGGTGGACAGGGGCTTGGGGCATTTTCAGGATATTTTTTGGGGGAAAAAGTGAGTCTTATAAGCTGTAAAATACGGTAGGTACACAGCCCTCAAGTTAACCTCCAGGGCCTACCATCCCTGGAGGTCACTGCCTAACGGCGCTGTAGACCCCCCCTCCCCCCCCCACACGCACCCACCCACCCACCCACCCACCCACCCACCCACCCACCCACCCACCCACCCACCCACCCACCCACCCACCCACCCCACCCACCCACCCACCCACCCACCCACCCACCCACCCACCCACCCACCCACCCACCCACCCACCCACCCACCCACCCACCCACCCACCCACCCACCACCACCCACCCACACCCACACCACACACACACACACACACACACACACACACACACACACACACACACACACACACACACACCGGACTAAATAAGCATTTTTAGTGTTTTTAATACCCGAGTTTCGCGATCCGCGAGTTTCGCGCTCTGCCTCCGGAAGAAAGCAAGCGCGAAACTCGGGAGGGTAGTGTATATATATATATATATATATATATATATATATATATATATATATATATATATATATATATATATATTATATATATATCGTAAGATTGGTCACTACGAGCTCTAAGCTCCTACTGGGAGGATAAAATCACGTCAAAGAATAAAAAAAATCCCCAGACTTATATATTATAATTGTGTCAAAATTTTGTGCACTAAGGGTTCATGCAAGGCCTATCAGTAAATTATTTTTCAACACTATTGTATTTCTAATAGAGGCTGGTTGAGGGAGTGTTCCATTAGTGTCTTCTCAGTAGGATTTATGTTAAGTACACTAGGGTCCCACATAAAGCGAGAAATTGGTCGATAAATTAGGTCGTTCTATGTTAATTCGCTCTATGTGAAACACATAACCTATGGGAAAAATATATATTGATCGATCGGTGCTTCCGCCCGTACCCGTATATTTATACTCGTTCACACCCATGCATATCAAAACATATATAAATGATAACTTATGCATAGAAATGATGAAATAGGCATTTTGTTGCTTACCTTTTATCTAATAGGGATTATGTACCAGGGGCGAGGGGTTCCGAGGCATCTTGGAGGTCACTCATTCGTCACTGGATGACGACGCAGTGTGACCCAGAGCTCGGAGTGTGGCGAGTGAGCGTTGGCCTTGCATTTCTGTCACGTCCATCATAAACCCCTCGAACTCTCAGGCTGGGCAGGGGTTCATTTGAAGGGCCAGGTTGTGGCTCGTTTGATGGGACAGGCTGTTGCTTGTCGGCAGAATCAGGCTGTGGTGCGCTGGCAGGGGCAGCGTCGGCAGGGGCAGGCTGTGGCGCATTGGCAGGGCGAATGTACCGAGTCATGAGGGTCTGCCTACGTTCGTTTACTCTCTGGTTGTGTTTTTCTTGGTAGCCACATAAGAGATCTTTTATCTGCTGACAAGATTCCTCCTTTTTAAAGGTGTACGGTTCAAACTAATTAACAAACTCTTTCATTGATTCCGCCCCAGCCAAAATTTTGCTTACCCGCTCACAGCTGATAACTTGTAAACACCGACGAAGACACCAAACCACAATGATGAGTGTACCTTCAAATGAAAGCCATTAATAAATTACGATAACTGACGATATTGTAAATGGATCACACATATTATATCCTTCACAAGAATGGGTTTTTTTGGTAATAATGGATGAGAATTGTGCGGTCGCTACCTCCGTTCCCCATTTCATGCCACCCCAACCCATTTCCGTGGCGACACGCCGCCACCGTGCCCTTCCTCACTCGCCCTTGCCATGGGTTGCGCCAGCTGGGCAAGCCGGCTTACGAAAAGAGCCTCGATTTAACAGAAAACGCAAGCTGCCGCAAGCCTTCTTATGGCAGCCGGCTCACGTTCTGTAAGATATTTCGGTGCTCTTTATGAGAACTCCTTGGATTTGCCCTACATTGATGGCAGAATTGTTCTATATGATGACATTAATTTGTACAAAAATTTTGGAATTTTATTTATTGAAAAAAAAAAAAAAAAAAAATATTTTAATATTTTAGGTCGTTCGCTCTATAGGGGAAACACTCTGTGAATGCGTTTTATGCGGGACCCTATAATCAGACCAGCTCAAGCTGGTCCCGCAGGTGGGGTGGGGAGATTACGGCAGTGTTGTCACGTTTATCGTTGACAGGCTGACGAGGACCCTCTGTCATACTGTTAGCTATTACATTAACTATTTTTTAATCATATAGTTTTATAATATGGCTGCATGGTTTTGTGAATGGCTTGTGATTTGATGGTAAAACAATGAGTCTGTCTACCTTCCATTACACTTGGCATGGCAGCCCATGCGACATTGCGGGCATGGCTGAGTAACCTGACACACTGACACAGCCCCACCCCTCATTCATTCCAGGTCACTCCTCAGCCATGGCAGGTTCCCCCGTTGCCTCTCGCATTCTGCATAGCCAAGCAAAAGAAGTTATTTACAACGTAAATAAGTATTTTTTGGAAGAAAAGGCAAATAGAGGACCTCTATTACCACCCACACAAGCACTCGTTCGGACAGCAAAAGCCACCAACGTCAGTACAAGCACAGTGAAAAGAATTTGTTCTTCACTCAATAAAGCCTGCGACACAGAAGTTGCACCAGAAAAACCTACATTCCATTCACCGAAGGAAAGAACTTGTCTTTCCACTGTTACGAATTTCGACGATTTTGACAAGTGTGTACTTAGAAAAACTGTCTTGGAATTCTACGAGAGGAAAGAAATCCCCACCATATACAAGATAAGGGAAGAACTTAAAGAAAAAATCTCCTTCACTGGTTGTCTTGAATCCCTTCGCAAGGTTCTGATACAAATAGGATTCAGATTTGCAAAAGTTGATGGCCGCAAATTCCTCATGGAAAGAAATGATGTACTTGCGGCTCGGACAAGATTTCTGCGAAACATGCTGCAGTTTAAACAGTTATCCCACAGTTTTGTTTATCTTGATGAAACTTGGGTTAACCAAAACTACACGGTTGGAATGTGTTGGACTGACACTGCCTCACAACAAGCCACGGGAGTAAAGCCGCCCACTGGAAAAGGCTGTCGCTTAATAATTCTCCACGCAGGAACACAAGATGGTTTTGTCCGTAATGGTGAGTTGATTTTTCAAGCAAAAGATGATGGAGACTACCACAACCAGATTAATGGTACTGTTTTTGAAGATTGGTTCAGAAAACAGTTACTACCGAACATTCCACCCAACTCTGTCATTGTTATGGACAATGCAGCATACCACAGCATGCTACTCGAAAAATTACCAACCTCCTCTTGGAGAAAAGGTGATATAAAGGAATGGCTGATAAAGAAGGGAGCTCAGCCCAGTAATGATTTATCAAAAGCAGAGCTGTATGAGCTGGCAAAAAAGTACAAAGACAGCAAAAATTATTTAATTGACACAATTGCTGAAGAAGCAGGGCATAGAGTTGTAAGGTTGCCCCCATACCACTACCAGTACAACCCTATTGAGTTGATTTGGGCTCAAGTGAAAACATATATAGCCAAAAAGAACACTTTCAAAATGGCTGATCTTAAAATGTTAACCAAAGAAGCTATGAGTACTGTAACACCAGACAATTGGATGCAAGCTGTGAAACACACCGAACAACTACAAGAACAGGATGCAAAGCAGGATGCAGCAGTGGAACAATATGTGGAATCGTTCATCATTAATATAACAGAAGGTTCAGATGACTCTGATGATGATTCAGATTAAAAACCAAAGAGGATTAGGCCTTCAGGGGAAACCTCTAAAAAAAACGCGCCTAGACTTTTACCCCAGTGGTGGTGTGGAAAAAAAGTCAAAATAAGAAAGAAAAAAAAACTCATGGAGAGAGAGTCCGAAGAATGAATGAGGTGAGGAGGGTGGTGACCTGGCGGCAGTAGTGGGGTGATGTGGCACCACCGCGTACTTGAGCCGCTCCACACGCGAGACCCAGCTTGAGCTAGTCTGACTATAGTGTACTGCATAAGATTAGCTTTTTTCCTACAGTACCCTCCTGAGTTTCTCGCTATCCGAGTTCTGCGCCAGTCCTATATTCTTACCATCCCGACTTTCGTGCATTATGCACGTTATGCCTATGCCCATGGCATAGGCATAATGCATTTCTATGCATTATGCCCGAGTTTCGCGCTGCTTCGTACATACATTTTTTTTTTTTTTTTTTTTTTTTGGTGCCTACAGTGCCGTTAGGCAGTGACCTCCAGGGGTGGGATGGTAGGCTCTGGAAGTTCACTCGAGGGCTGTGATGGTTGGCCCTCTCCCGTGGTGGCGCAGGCAGGATTGTTATAGCGATTAGAGGCTCATGCCGCCCCCCCTGTGTCCTCCGATGCACTCACAATCGAAGGTAGAGTTAATGGGCAGCATGTGGGTGTTCTTAGGCCACTCAACGGTGCAGAGAAAGATTTAAAGTTGATTTTACAGCCCTCATCAAGGATCGAACTCGGGTCATCGAGAACGCCACCCGAAGACGCTAACCACTCTGCTACCGCCTCCTCTAAAGCCACACTACCACTCACCACCATCGGCGCTTCCCGTCGATCGAGTGTTCGTCACTCAAAAGTGGCAGTGTGGAAAGGATGCCGACGAGCAAAAATGTAAGTGCAAGTTGGCAAGCGCCGACGGTGGTGAGTGGTAGCATGTGTGGGGCTTTAGAGATGTACGGGATACGTATTCCTACCGTTGGCGTCACGCGCGCAGCCTTAAAACCCTTTACAGACCAGCATGACCAATTCATCATGCAAGTTTCTATTGGCTTAAAATAGGACAGAGTAAATGTAAACCCCCCTGTGTCAGTCCTGACAAATTCGTCTAGTCTCCCTCTCTTAGAGAAGAGTACGTGGAAGCTGATTGGTCGAGTATTACCGCGCCAATTCTCAGTCAGCTGTTGGCCAAAACACAGGTGTGAGGCCTGGATTTTTCTCCATAGTTTTTTCGATCATGGATGAAATTTCAGGTATGTAACTGATGACCAATTCAAGCAATACTAGTACGTAATGCACTTTCTGATTCACTTATTGGGATGAATTCCAGTGGAGAACTTTCATGTCATGGATTGTCAAGGTAGTACAGTCAAATCGGTTCCTGTCTCTTATTTTAGCATCGAATTACTGTTTCTCAGATGTGCCAAATGAACGTAGCGATGAAGCGTAGTGGAAGACAGGATTGGGAATGAAAACTTCACTGAAGAGAACAATGTTGTTCTTGACGTTGCACCTGATGATTTAGAGATCACTGTCTCATATTTATGTTTTTCTGAATCATGAATGCTTCTAGATCACTGGAAATAAGCTGAATCCTCAGTTAATGTTGAAATTTAGAATTCATGAGCAATTATATATACAGTGGTACCTTGACTTACGAGTTTAATTCGTTCATTGATCGAGCTCATAACTCAATTTGCTCGTATATCAAATCAGTTTTCCCCATTGACATTAATTGAAATACCATTAATCCGTTCCAGCCCCCAAATACCACCCCAATATTTTGACTGTACCTATATGACTGGACTGCACTCACCCTCCGCCATTTGCATTCGCCAGTGTTTACACTCTGTGTATCAGCTGTTGGAAACAGCTGTGGGTGGAACTGCCGCTAAACGTACTACACTCACACTCCGCCATTTGCATTCGTCAGTGTTTATACTCTGTGTATCAGCTGTTGGAAACAGCTGTGGGTGGAACTGCCGCTAAACGTACTGCACTCACCCTCCGCCATTTGCATTCGCCTGTGTGAGCACAACACAACAGAGATACTTCCATGGCGAGGTAACCACGTGAAATGAACGAGTGAGACGTGGGATGCTGGGCGGATGTTGTGGCGTTCGCAGCGCCAACTAGCGGCAGCGTATCAAGCTCGCTCAAAAAAAAAAAAAAAAAAAAAAAAAAAAAAAAAAAAGCTCATAACTCGGATTTTGGCTCGCAACTCATAGCAAAAAATCGACCGAGCGACTGCTCGTAACTCGGAACTCGTAAGTTGGGGCACTCGTAAGTCAAGGTACCAGTGTAGGTGACGTTTTCGTCATGCCAGTCATGTGGTTACTGACATTATAATGTCAAGTATGTGTAAATAATGTTACTTGTAGCCTAGGAGCAGGATATCAAGTATGTTACTTGTAGCCTAGGAGCAGGATATCAAGTATGTTACTTGTAGCCTAGGAGCAGGATATCAAGTATGTTACTTGTAGCCTAGGAGCAGGATATCAAGTATGTTACTTGTAGCCTAGGAGCAGGATATCAAGTATGTTACTTGTAGCCTAGGAGCAGGATATCAAGTATGTTACTTGTAGCCTAGGAGCAGGATATCAGTATGTTACTTGTAGCCTAGGAGCAGGATATAAAGTATGTTACTTGTAGCCTAGGAGCAGGATATAAAGTATGTTACTTGTAGCCTAGGAGCAGGATATCAAGTATGTTACTTGTAGCCTAGGAGCAGGATATAAAGTATGTTACTTGTAGCCTAGGAGCAGGATATCAAGTATGTTACTTGTAGCCTAGGAGCAGGATATCAAGTATGTTACTTGTAGCCTAGGAGCAGGATATCAAGTATGTTACTTGTAGCCTAGGAGCAGGATATCAAGTATGTTACTTGTAGCCTAGGAGCAGGATATAAAGTATGTTACTTGTAGCCTAGGAGCAGGATATCAAGTAGGTTACTTGTAGCCTAGGTGCTTTCAGGCCTGTCCAAAAAATAATTATAATAGTCTATCCTAATATGTGACGTACGTTTTGTTTGATAAAAAAAAAGCTTACGTAGACTGAAGTAGATAAGTACAGTAAACCCTCGCGTATCCGGACTAATTGGGCCAAGGAGTGGTCCGAGTAATGCAAGAATCCGAATAATGTTAGGATTTGAAAAAAACAAAAAAACATTCTAGGTAAATACAGAACATTTCCAAGTCATGCAAATATCACTAAACATAAGATAAATAATGTAAATAAATAGATCTACAGTAAAAATACACAATAGGCTACAGTACAGTATTTACACTCACCACCTCTAATGCCGTCGTGATGATAATTCCTGTGTAGTCTAGTGGCGACTTGTGGCAGCTTATAAAGCCACCTCCTCCCCCTCACTGATACTCACGATCATAGGCAGTGGTGAATCTGGAGATTCGGAGTCACTCTCCATTGGACTGACTATGCCTGAAGGGCCTGCAACAGGTGAGGATGGTGGGGCAGTCATAAGTAGAGGAGACGAAGGTGGGGTTTTAGAGGATAGTGAAGATGAAGGACCAGAAGGAGCTGGTTTAAAGAAGGTGTCTATGGTTGTCTGGCATAGTGTCCAGCGACTCTTGAGTTGCAAAAATTCTATCACGGATCTCCCGTAGAGAGGTAGCAAAAACACGTAGTTCAGCTTCAGTATTTGGGTGCTCCAAATACTCAACTAGTGTTTCTGCTGCCTACCTTACGGCAGATGCTGTTGGTCGAGTCGGCAGTACGTCATCGTCATCATCATCGTCACTAGAGTCTAGTTGATCCGGATGTAAAACCGAATCAGCAATCTCAGCGTCCGTCAGTGTCTGATACCCAGGGTCACCTTCATCACCATCCACTAACATCTTCTTCGGTCGCTGTCTCCCCAGCCTGCACAATGTGGCGGTGTAAGTTAGCAGTCTCAAATCCCTCAAATTCAATCACTGGATCAGTGCCACGAATCAGACGATTCCAGCCATTAGACAGGGTGCTGGCTGAAACATCCTTCCAAGAACGAGCCAGGTTGAAAATGCCAGATTTGAGATCATACTTGCGCAGGTTGTCGAGTGTCAGCTGGCCAACATCCCTGTCTTCCTCGTCAATCACCACCATTACCTGCTCTAAAAACCTCCGCCGGTACAGCCGTTTCATAGCCATGATAATACCCTGGTCCATTGGTTGAATGAGTGAAGTCATATTAGGAGGCAAATACAAGACCCTGATATGACCTTTATCACCAACCAACTCACTCTCGACAGGATGCGCGGGTGCATTGTCGAGGAGGAGAGCTCGGACTCGGTCGCGGCTGTAGTGCAGGACTTCCGTCTGAAAATTAATAATATCTGGCACCAGATGTTTGTAAAACCAATCCTTGAAGATCTTGGTAGTTAACCAAGCCTTCTCTGAATGGTCATAAACAACTGGGAGATTATTCATTATCCCACGGAGACAACGCGGCTGTTTTGCCTTGCCTATCACTACAGGAGTCAGGCGGTGAGTGCCTGCAGCATTAGCACAACACATCACAGACACGTGCGACTTGCACCGTTTTCGACCGGGCACAGATTTCTCCTTCTCACTGGCCAGGGTATTCTCGGGAATTGAGCGATAGTAAAGGCCTGTTTCGTCAGCATTGTAGATTTGCTCAAGTAAAAGATTTTCCTTCCTAATCAAATCCTTAAATGTCTGCCGAAATTCCTCTGCATGCTCTTCCGAGGCATCCAAACTTTCACCACAAAACTTACGCTTGGTAAGACCATGTCGAAGTTTGAAACGATAAAGCCAACCATCAGATGCCTTGAAATTTGGCAAACCTATCTCTCCAGCAAATTTCTCAGCAGCCATCTTCATCTCCGAACAACGAACCATCACACCACTAGTACGATATTGCAAGAACCACTGCTTAACACATTGATCTAATTCTACTGACAATGGTTTAGCCATAACCTTCCTTACGCCCTTTCTTCCAGTCTTAGAAACAAAAGAAAACTCAGCAGAATAACCCAAGAGCTTATCTTTAGATCTCCTAATATCAGAAAGGGTAGACTTAGCAAGATCATAGTGTGGCATGATCCTAGAACTAGACCAACCTTCGTCAATCCTTTGAAGAATTTCCCACTTCACCTCCAGAGACAATACCTTTTTCGATCGCTTCACAGGTGGGGGAATACAGGCCAGGCTTCATCAGGAATACAGCCAGGATAAAGCAGGGGAACAACAGCACCTCCAGGAGGCCAGGAACAGCCCCAAAAGCCACAAACTCTTTCGCCATTGTCCGAACACAGACCGGGTAATGAGGTGTTTACCATAAGAAAACAGGTGCGCGACTAAAAAGCAGTGTTGCAAAATTTACATAAATCTGAGAAATTCGGGCAAAAAATTCAAAAAATCTGTAGATAAATCAGTGGAAGACAGAGAAGTTGGCGGTGTCTTGCATCCGTCACGCTCCTTGACAAATTTCTTTTAATTCCCTCCTGGCGCTTCCTATGGGGAATGATTGAAAAAAAAAGATGTCTGGGAACTCACTCACGGCCTTGACTTCCTGCTTGCAGTTTTTCAAATCATTAGTCATTAATGGGCAGTGACCAGGACATTGTTTCTTATCGTCAGTCCCGGCTTGATTTCCCAAAACGTCACCAAAACATTTCGGGAAAGTGGTTTCGCTCAGTTGGATATGGGGCCTAAGCCACAGTTGACTGCAGACCAGATCACCCGTATTCACAGCTTATATAAGATCGGTTTTAGTTCAAAAGAAATTGTGAGGGAGACTGTGTTACTCAACGAAAGGTTGAGCGGTGGGTTAAGAAATCGCAAGACTTTACGGATGTAACGAGACACGCTCCTTACACACACTGTACCCAGTAACTGTGGGTTTATTGACTTAAATTATCTTGCTGTTTTGGTAGGAGATTTCACTAGCTGTTTTTTGATAATATTCAAAGTTTTCTTTGAAACTTTTTTTTCTTGCGTCCAGGACGAGACAAGTGCGTTAGACTTTCAACAGTTGGCGAGTCTTGCGATTTCTTAACCCACCGCTCAACCTTTCGTTGAGTATTGAGTATCGAGTATTGAGTATTCGTTGAGTATGACATTCATGCAAGACGGTGCACTGTGTCATAGCTGTAAGCCAGTGAAGGAATGGTTAGGAAATTGTGCCGTAAAATATTTTCAAGACTGGCCTGTTTGTGTTTATGTACATTTTCTGTGGTAATTTTAGGGGGGAATATTATGATCTTGTTGTGCGCATGTGTTTACCCATGGCGACGATGGAACTACGCCAACTACTTTGACCTCTACGTTCATAATTCTATCTTTTTTACGTAAATAACATTTAGGGATGAAATAATGAAATAATGCAATTATGATAATCAGGGCTTTCACATAAATTCTTGCCGCCCTGCCGTATTGAAAAAAAGAAGAAAAAAAGAGAAGGTCTGAATAATGTCGGAATCCGAATAATGACAGTCCGAATACACGAGGGTTTACTGTAATGATTTTGCTCTGCATTATTTCCTCTTACTATTACTTATGATATACCTTGCATTTGCAGGGCTTGATGTATCATCCTTTTATTCAAGAGTTAGAAGCAGGCAACTTTGCAGAGAAAATACAGGAATTGTGCCAGTTGCACAAGATAATGGGCTTAGTGATGAATCTTCAGATGAGGATGAAAAGGACATGGATGATGTTCAGTTTGGGTTACCTGAGACAGGTGACATTGACCTAGGTGGGTAAAAGTTGTGTGTGTGTGTGTTGGAAACATATTTTATCCATTTCCTTTTGACATGACCAATTCAAGCAATACTAGTACGTAATGCACTTTCTGATTAACTTATTGGTATGAATTCCATTTGAGAACTTTCATGTCATGGATTGTCAAGGTAGTACAGTCAAATCGGTTCCTGTCTCTTATTTTAGCATCGAATTACTGTTTCTCAGATGTGCCAAATGAACGTAGCGATGAAGTCGTAGTGGAAGACAGGATTGGGAATGAAAACATCACTGAAGAGAACAATGTTGTTCTTGACGTTGCACCTGATGATTTAGAGGTCATTCATGATCCTTCCACACTTCCATCAACTTCCTCAAACACAAGGAATACAACACAAGCATCCAAACCCTCAAGACGAGTACTGTGGACAAAGGTAACAGACGGCTCCCCTTCATCAATGCCAGATTTTACCCCTAGTGATGTTGAAGCCTCAAACAGCAGTGACTCGGATACATATTTAGGAAACCCGGTGTGGTATTTCAAGAAGTTTTTCACTCCAGATTTCTTAGATAATATAGTCCATCAGTCTAATCTCTATGCTACACAAAATAATGTAAACAAACCACTGAATCTTAGTAGGGAGGAACTTGAGCAATGGTTAGGATTACTCATTCATTTCTCCATAATTAGAACTCCTCAAACACGCCTGCACTGGTCTGGGGAATTGTTTGGAAGGTACAGAGATTACACTGCTACGGTCATGAGCAGAAGTAGATGGGAGACTATAAAAGCAAACCTACATTTTCGGGATAATACTGATGAAGTAAACAATGACAAGCTTTACAAGGTCAGACCTTTGGTAGATCACTTGAGAAAGGAGTTTCAAAATCTTCCAATGCAACAAAATATCTGTGTTGATGAGCAGATGGTACCTTTCAAAGGAAGGCATAGCATGCAGTACCTACCTATGAAGCCCAAGAAATGGGGCTTCAAGTTCTTTGTGCTTGCAGACAGTGGGGGTCTTATTCATGACTTCATTCCTTACACAGGCTCCATTCAAGCTGTGAACAAAGAAGGTATTCCAGATCTTGGTGCATCTTCAAACATTGTTTTGCACTTGGCTGAGACAATACCAAACAATAGGAACCATCTTCTTTACTTTGACAATTGGTTCACTTCAGTTCCACTTGAAAAACATCTTGCTGAAAGAGGTATCTGGTGTTGTGGGACGGTTAGGCCATGTCGGCTTCCAGGGCTAAAGTTAGAACCAGATACTGACATGAAGAAGAAAGGTAGAGGAACATTCGAGGAATGGAAGTCATCTGGTGTTGACAGTGAGCTGACAGTAGTCAAATGGTTGGATAGTAAAGGCGTGACCTTGCTATCCACCTTTGCTAACAGCCAACCAACTCATACTGCACAACGGTATGACAAAACTATGAAGAAAGTTATAGAGATCCCACAGCCAAACATAGTAAAGTTGTACAACAAGAACATGGGTGGTGTAGATCTGGCTGATTGTCTTCTATCACTGTACAGAATTCCAGTGCGATCAAAGAAGTATTACCACAGACTTGTCTTTCACATGATTGACATAACTATCAATCAGGCTTGGTTGATGTACCGAAGGGATTACGAGACAAAAAGGATTCCACCAGAGAAAAAGCATGCCCTACTGTCCTTCAGGATGTCTCTGTCTGAGTCACTCATCAGGGCGGGGAAGTGTGTGCCTAAAAGAGGTTTTCCATCCTCAAGTCCGAGGATGGCTGATCGACCCACGAAAAGGTGTCAAAAGATGGGTCAAGTCAGACCACAGAAGGATGTGAGACTTGACAAGGTAGGTCACTTCCCAGAAGTGAAAAATCCTCGCTTGTATTGCAAGCGACTTGGATGTAAGGGTCGCACAAACATCAGGTGCATCAAATGCAATGTCAACTTGTGCCTGAATGAGAAAAAAAACTGCTTCCTGCAGTTCCATACCTAAGATACTAACTCTCTCTCTCTCTCTCTCTCACTCTCACTCTCACTCTCACTCTCTCTCTCACTCTCACTCTCATCTCTCTCTCTCCTCTCTCTCTCTCTCTCTCTCTCTCTCCTCTCTCTCTCTCTCTCTCTCTCTCTCTCTCTCTCTCTCCTCTCTCTCTCTCTCTCTCTCTCAAATCCTGATGTAAGAAGTGAATGAAAAAATCCACGGGTTTTCTTTGCGTGCATTATAAAAGTGGATACCTTTTGTTATATATGCACTATGTGGCAGGTTTTGCATTCATTGTATTTTTTATTTTTTATTTCAAGATATCACATTATTATCAAAGGATTCATTCTTGTTCAATTTAGAATAAACTCCAGCGAAGAATATGGATATGAATGTCTTCAGTGTCTCAAATATGTAATAAAATTGGATACTTCATTTTATGGCATTTTCCTTTCCCTGGTGACCAACATGACAAATTAGTCATATGGCTGTATAATTGTATACATTCTAGTAATTGCTAAGAAAAATTATTTGGCACCTTTATTAGGTCCATATAAGTCTAAAAACCAAAGCATTATATTTTGTGGCCAACAAAAATATTAGGGGTCCCTAAAGGGTTAAGGCCGTGTCACACGGTAATTTTTTCCGGCATCTTTTGGTATTTTGCTACCATTTGATGCCTGATACCAGCATCTCTTTTAGTAGCAAACGCAGAGTCGCGCATGATCGTCCTCTTGCCACCAGTACTGGCATCTTTGTTTACATTTTGGAGCAGCCGACGCTAGACTTGTACGAACTACAGGTTGCCAGACCTGCCTCTCTAATATCTCGAATAGCCGTATTTTACGGCTTATAACTTATAAGACGCTGCATCTTGGAAGACTCGCCCTGATTTTGGAAAGAAATTTCTAAGGAAAAATAAAAATAAATAAACAGATTTTCTAGTAAAATCTACCAATTTTTTCTCGGTAGGTTTCTTCTTCTTGTGACCTCTACCGCTTAGTATAGTATTATATTAGGCATAGTATAACCTAAGCTTGTACCGTAAATGGCGGCGTATAAGTCGACCAGGCGTATAAGTCTACCCCAAGATTATTAGCTCAAGATTACGGGTTAGGCCTATACCTTTTAACTTACCTATACTTGCCGTATAAGTCGGCCCCAAAAATACGGTAGGCTACTGGTAGGCCAAAGCTTGAATGTGGATAGGCTACGGTATGGTATACGGTAACCTGTCGCCAAAACACATAACACCACACCACTTATATGAAGATATGAATCTTTACTATAGGTCGGCCTCTTGTTTTCACTTGAAAAACACCCTAGTCCCCTGATAGTACCGCTACATACTGTATATTATAGTAAAACACGGTACTATGACTGGACTGCACTAACCGATGCCCTCCGAGGCTCAGCCATTTGCATTCGCCAGTGTTTACAATCATTGTATCAGCTTTTGGAAACAGCTGTGGGTAACCTGCATCTCTTTGCTTACACTCGGCATATCCTCAGTCGCATAAAGTCGTGTTTCTGTCGTCCAAGCACCGTCTTGGACAACAAAAGAGGTCCGCTTCTTGTTTTCACTTGAAAAACACCCTAGTCCCCTGATAGTACCGCTACATACTGTATATTATAGTAAAACACGGTAATACCTAAGACTGGACTGCACTTACCGCGGTGTCCTCCGCCATTTGCATTCGCTAGTGTTTACACTTTGTGTATCAGCTGTTTCCATCAGCTGTTGGAAACAGCTGTGGGTGGAACTGCCGCTAAACGTCTTCTCCAGTTATCGCTTTTGCTCTGGAAGTGGCACATATTGTAATTGTCTGACTGGAGTTACTATAAGTGGTGTACAGCGATTGTTAGTAGTGCTGATCCACTTGTTTGGCACTCGGTGGTAAGGGTTCGCATTTTATCCTTGCCGTATAAGTCGACCCCTAGTTATGGAGAGATTTTTTCAGGCTCAAAGCCTGTGACTTATACATGAAAGCCGACTTATACGCCGCCATATACGGTATGTAGTTTTGTTTTGCTTTTTTCCTTTTGTTTGTGTTTTTCTCTACAGGAGCAGCCGGTTCAAAAGCCTGGGCTATGAAGAATAGGCCACCTGTAATATCAAGATCAAGTATCACTTCATAGGTCCTCTCCTTTCCTCGTCTTCCTCCTCCTTCTCTCCTCTAATCTAGTGTTAGCTGAAGCCACCATCCCGAAAGCCGGGTCACAAACCCTCGGCTAACGCCCGGTACCCATTCACTGCTGGGTGGACAGGGTCTCGGGGCATTTTCAGGGTATTTTTTGGGGGAAAAGTTGAGTCTTAAAAGCAGTAAAATACGGTAGGTACACCTCGCACCGGAGTAAATAAGCATTTTTTCAGTATTTTCAATACCCGAGTTTCGTGATCCTCGAGTTTAGTGCTATGCCTCCGGAAGAAAGCAATCGCTAAACTCGGGAGGGTACTGTATTTACTAAAAAAATATGGGTGATTTGAAAATTCTGATGGTAGCATTGTAAAGTAAAGCTCACAAAATTTCACTTTTAGTGGTATATGACACATTAAAAGTCTGCTTCAAAATGTTTTAGCTAGGAGACCATGAACATTCCACATATTTTGTATTATTCATTTAATAAACAATGTTTATTAAGTTTTCCTCACTGCCGATAATTATTAGCACTACATCACCGTCACATAGTAACATAAGCGAATTTGTGAGGAAAACATCCGTCCACTTACAACCATCTGCCATTAATTGGTATTGGGGTCTTGGTATGGGAGGCTTCCCTCCCGTCTGTAGGTACAGTCTCAGTCTTTTTACTGGCACTCTCCTTTATACAGTATCTTTATATTATCCGTAGAGGTAGGGAGAGGCTGGCAGGGTACTGGGGTAAGGATTTAGGGGATTTAAGGCGTGCAGTTCTCATCCATTATTACCAAAAAAAACATTCATGTGAAGGGTATATGTTGTGATCCATTCACAATATCGTCAGTTATCGTAATTTATTGATGGCTTTCATTCGACGGTACACTTTCGTTGTTGTGGTTTTGTTTGCAAGTTATCAGCTGTGAGCGGGCGAGCCCCGACCAGCCGGGACGTTCTGGCAAGGCACGCAAGCGAGAGTCAAGCCAGGCTTATGGCACGGAACCCCTCGCCCCCTGTACATAATCCCTATTAGATTTAAGGTAAGCAACAATATGCCTATTTCATCATTTCTATGCATAACTTATCATTTATATATGTTTTGATATGCATGGGTGTGAATGAGTATAAATGTACGGGTACGGTAGGGAGGACTGATCGACCAATATCAATTTTTCCCATAGGTCATGTGTTTCACATAGAGCGAATTCACATAGAACGACCTCGTTTATCGACCAATTTCTCGTTCTATGTGAGACCCTAGTGTACCTGAATGGATAGTCTTATAAAGGTCAGTCTATGATCACAAAGAAGCGAAAATTGTTCACCGCCCTTGAACCGGCAAAATTATGCCAAACAAGACTAATATGTGAAGGAACCCTTGTGCCTCAACAAATGTTTTAAAATTTTATTAACCATAAACATGACACATCTGGGCATTCAGATATAATATCGGGTTAAAACATTACTCAACTTATTGAAATTAATTTGAAGAACTCTTAAAAGTTCATTAAATTCTGAAGCTAAAATACTCTTTTAGCCTACAACAGAAAATACTGAAGTGGATCAATCTGGAGCAACACACTGGCCTTCATAAAAAATACTAGCAATAAATATTCCACCAAAATGTTTGCATTAATAGGCTTCCCATTTTTTCTAGGTTTGGTCAAACATAAACTTTCCCAGCCAGAGGGGGGCTGCGCCTCCCCCTGGTTCCCCCTTCATGTTAACAAACCTGACTTGAAACGTAACCTTTCCTGAACGCGCTGATTGGCTGTGTGATGTTGCTTCAGATTGACCAGGTTATATTTTATGCTGGGTTAGGTACCAAAAAGGGGAGTTCGGGGTTGGCACAGCCTCCCCGGCTAGGAAAGGTTACGTTTCAGGTCGGGTTAGTTACCAAGAAGGGGTGGGTCCATGGGGGGGCACAGTCCCCCCAGGGACTGGTCTCCTTCGGGACCTAATCAAGAGTTCAAAAACATAAGATTTTTTTTTTTAAATATTGTAGCTGGGGTGGTGACTAAAGATAACATTGGCCAGAAAAACTAACCTGTTGCTAGAGATCGCAAGGTTATTGCCAGTCGCTCCTCTGCTGTAATGGCTCTTCTCATCCTTTGTGTCCTGTTTCAGGATCCTAGGAGCAATCATTGCAAAAACATTTTGAAACTGCTGCTTGTCCAGTCGCATTCACTGCCTATAACCATCTCCATTCTCCAAAGCAAGCTCCTGAAGGATGTGAAACACTGAGTTGCTCTCTCCTTGCTAGCCATTGCCTTTTCCACATTCTCCTTCTTCTTTCATTGTGACTGTTGCACAAGCAAAATTTGTAAATAGATCAGCCATTATTATTGTTGTGATGCCTGAGTGCGACAACGAACCCACTCTGTGTCTGCTAGGGAGTGGGCGGTATACTGTCCGTCGAGTGGAGTGGGAGGTGGGTGGAAAAGAGCGCTTGTGTGATACACGCATTACCCACGTACCTCATTCATCACTTGCAGGTGAATCATCCACATTATTTCTTCTTCATTGTATATTTTATATCACTATGTATGATTATGTGACTTAAATTACCGCCAATAACTTACATAAAATGAGTGAAAATAAGGTCAAAATAGGGGTTCGTTCCAAAAACTTTTTTACCAACTGTAATTTTCTCTCTACTATATATGTTTAGATATTTGGTTGTCCATATTGGCATGCGGAAAGAAGGAAGGGAAGATAAGGTTAGAAAAGACTTCTATGCCTTATATTAATTTTACGGACCTGTTGGCCGTGGTCGTGGAGGCAGCGGTCGTGGAGGCAGAAGCAGAGGCAAAGAGCTGCCCAGCCTGGACCCTGCTGCTGTCCTCGAGGATGCTGTCGAGGATGCTACACGCTCTCCATCCTCATCCCCTCGGGGCTCCCCTACTCACTCACGCTCTGGGTCAGTAGACAGTCATGCATCGCTGGCATCGACTGTGGCCAAGAGCAAGAAGAAGGACAAGAAGGACAACAAGCTGTCCGATGACGAGGAGGAGTTGATGGTTGCCTTTTGGAGGAGAATGAAATGCTGTGGAACAAGAAGGCCACGTACTATAGAAGACCTGATATGAAGAACGCTGCATGGCAGGAGCAGGCAGAAACCATGTCGAAGGAAGTCTCTCATCTGCAAGGGTGGTTCAAGGGCATGAGAGACAACTTCGCGCGCCTGGACAAGCTGCCCATGTCCGGGTCCGGGCAACGGATCTTCACAGAGAGGGAGCTCTGGACCTTGCAGAAGTTGCACTTCCTCCAAAAGATCACCTACCACAGACCAGAGCCAGTTAGCAGTGTAAGTACAGCTACATATTGTTAGACTATTGAAACTTTTTATGTAAAGATGTATCTTTACTATCACAGGGTCCACTGTATCTAAATGTATCTAAAAGTCCAATGTATCTAAAAATCAATTTGCAATAATTTTTGCATTAGCATTTTTTGCATTTTTTTTACTTATTATTTGTATTATTTTGTACTTGCAGGTGAAGGATGCGGAAGCACACAGTAGTGGTCTCTCAGCTGCTGATGCTGAGTGCGCCAGGATCAGCGCAGAGGCGGACAAAGAGGAGGAAGAGCCTCAGAAAGAGTCTCAGCAAGTCCGCGGAAAGGGCAAGGGAAAGGGTAATAACTCTGCGGACGCTGTCATGGCCACCTTGCAGAAGCGGCTGCAGGAGACTGGCCAGCAGGTGCTCCAGTTGCAGCAGGCGATGCAGCCACAGACTCCGGCGGAGGTCTTCGGGACTTACGTCAAGGGGACACTGGTGAACTTGTCGGAACGGAAGTTCAAGAAGGCGCGCACGGACATCAGTCGGATCCTGGAAGTTGCCATGCAGGATAGCGATGAGGAAGAGCCTCCACAAGTCACGCCGCCATCCTTCTGGGAAGCAGGACCCCCCCGACCCAGCTCTGGACCCACCTTCTCGTCCTCTCCCAAATCCGTCTAGCAGTGGCAGCCGGCCCCCGATCTGTGGAAGAGCACCAAGCCACCAACTGGGTCCCCGTGGCACTCCCAGGACTGCGGTTACATGGAGGGGTACCAAGCCAGCATGGTCAACCAGATGCCGCCTCCTCATCCGGGTCCACTGCAGTTCCCCCAGCAGCAACAGCAGTACCCCCAGCAGCAACAACAGTACCCCCAGCAGCAACAGCAGTATCCCCAGCAGCAACAGCAGTACCTCCAGCAGCAACAGCAGTACCTCCAGCAGCAACAGCAGTACCCCCAGCAGCAACAGCAGTACCCCCAGCAGCAACAGCAGTAACCCCAGCAGCAACAGCAGTACCCCCAGCAGCAACAGCAGTACCCCCAGCAGCAACAGCAGTACCCCCAGCAGCAACAGCAGTACCCCCAGCAACAGCAGAGCATGTCCGCAGCCATCAGCGGTACTCACCAGGTGCTCACCACAAGCTTGGACACAGGTGCGGTGAGTGCCAGTGCTGGAGGCTGTGAGCGTGACCTGGCAGATATGTCTCACATCTCTGGCTTAGCTGCGCTGTTGGAGACATCTCAGGCCTCAGGCCAGGGGTCCCCCAGGGATTTGGATACTCCCACTCTATCTGGTGCTGGTGAGAAGCAGTAGTGAGACAGGGACTCGTGAGTACCTCAAATGCTACAGAAGGATACACAGGGATAGTGTTTGTGGATACACAAGGATAGTGTTGGTTATTGAATGTAATAAAGTAATTTTTTAAAAACTTTAAAAAAATGTGTTTTGTGTTTGCCCATTTTACATGTACAATAAACCCTTCATGCTCGCGGGGGTTAGGGAACAGAGACACCCGCGAGTATCGAAGTGGAAAAATAGAAACAGGAAGAGAGTTCCAGAGTTTACCAGTGAAAGGGATGAAAGAGTAAAGATACTGATTAACTCTTGCATTACGAAGATGGACAGAATAGGGATGAGAATGAGTAGAAAGTCTTGTGCAGCGAGGCCGCGGAAGGGGGGGAGGCATGCAGTTCGCAAGTTCAGAAGAGCAGTGAGCATGAAAATAACGGTAGAGGAGAGCAAGAGAAGCAACATCACGGCGGTGATTTAAAGATTGAAGACAGTCAGTCAGAGGAGAGGAGTTGATAGACGAAAAGCTTCAGTCAGAGGAGAGGAGTTGATGAGACGAAAAGCTTTTGACTCAACCCTGTTTAGGAGAGCTGTATGAGTGGATCCTCCCCAAACATGTGAGACATACTCCATACATAGGCGGATAAGGCCCCTGTAGAGAGCAAGCAATTGAAAAAAAAAAAAAAAAAAAAGGGTTGAAAACCCGCGAGTAATCAAATCCGCGAGCATGAAGGGTTTACTGTCCACTCAAACCTCGGCTATCGCGCCTAATTGGTGCCACTATCGGCGCTCGATAGCCGAAATTGCGATAGCCGAACAATAGAACTAATGGTAATAATTCTAATTGGTGCCAGGTCCCCCAAGATGACCGCATATTTTACCACTTTTTTCATGTTTTTACCCATTTTTTTCAGCATATGACGAAATAATAAATAAAATCAGGAATCATAAAAACAACATACATTTTACAGCACTTTATTTACCTTTTATCGGGGATGACGAGGGGCTTAGATGGATGAGAGCCGAGGCTTGTGTGGAGTGTTGTCATTTATGACCACCACGACGGGCCTGTAACTCATCCAGAATGTCTTCCATTGTTGCACAAGTGAAGCCCTCAACGTCAGATGGTTCATCAATGACAGGGGGATCATTGGAGGGTCCTGGCTGCAGTCCATTCTTGTGTTGCTGTGCCTGGTTGCAGTCCATTCTTGTGTTGCTGTGCCTGGTTGCGGCACCGTAAAAACTCGGTGATCTGATGTTGACGGAGAGAGTTCGTGTGGTCGTGATATTGCTGCTCATAACTTGCCGCTGCCTGATGAATCAACGAACACTTCAACTCGCTGTTAGTAGTTAAGTCTTGTTCGAGGATGTGGCGTAGCCTGCGACTCAAATCTATAACTGTCTTGATATTGGCAATAGATAAAAAAAAACCACGCCGCACATTGTTGTCTCCCTCTTCCTCTTCAGTGCTGTCCGCTTCACCTGCCACATCATCCTCTTCCATTATATTGTCAGCAGTCCCTGCGAGGCTGAATCATTTCCCTAATGTCCTCACCAGTCATGTCAGCAAATCCAGCTCCAGGGATTTGCCGTGCCTCTGTCACCGCCGCTTCTATCTGTGTCTCGAGTGACTGTGGGTTACTAGGCACTGCCACCTGGCGGTCCTCAGGCAAACCCTCCAAAATGTTACGCCAAGCATGATTGATAGTGGCAGGCGTTACATTGTTCCAGCAGTCTACCACTAAGTCAACTGCCTGTTTTACATTGTACAATTTCCAATAACAAATAACTTTTATGTTCTGCCTCAGTATCACCTTGCGTGATAGTGGGAGGACAAGGCTGAGGTAAAGCGGCCATTATACAAAGTTTCCTTCAATGCTATCACTGCACCCAGAGAGTACGCGCACTTTAGTGATGTCTGAGGTGGCAGGAGCTGCGGGAAGGCCAGGAATTGAGCAACCCATCACAGCCCGCTGCTAATGTTCTGCCGTCTACTCGATCGCAACGCCTCTGCCGACTGGCCTATCATGAGCCCTCGGGTGGGGTTATGGGATTCCCGCATTGTTCACTCGTTAACAACGTTGACGACGTCTCTCGTACTGTTAGCTGTTACGTTAACTATTTAAAAATTATAAATTTGCATACTACGTCTGCATGGTTTTATGAATGGCTTGCAATTTGAGGGTAAAACAACGTCTCTGTATACTTTCCTATACATTTGGCAACGTAGCTCGTGCGACAATGTCGCCCAAGTGTCCTTGACAGCCTGTGATAACACCTGGGGAACCTGACCTGACTTCACTCCCCTTTACCTGCCCCTGGAATGTCCTGACGGTTTATTTATAGAACAAGGACGCCTAGCTGTTATGCCTTTGTGTGTATTTACCTAGTTGTAACATACAGGAAAAGAGCTATGCTCGTATTGTCCCGTCTCCAAATCTACTATTATCCAGCTTGCCTTTGAAGTCCTGAATACTTCTTGCATTAATCACTTTTGCATCAAGGTTGTTCTAGGCTTCTATGCTTCTATACGGGAAGCTGTATTTTTTTATGTCCCTCTTGTATGTTGTCCTTTTCAATTTCTTCTCATGACCTCTTGCACTTCTATCGTCCCACACAAACAGATCTTCTCTGTCAATTTTTTCCAGACCCACTGATGCTCTATACACTGCTATAAAATCTCCCCTTTCTCTTCTTTTCTCAAGAGTTGGGAGTTTTAGTCTTGAAAGTCGTTCCTCATATGGTAAATCTCTCAGGCTTGGAGCCATTTTTGTGGCTGCTCTTTGTATTCTCTCAATCTTCCTTATATCCTTCTTTTTATGTGGTGACCAAATCACTGCCGCATATTCCAACCTTGGTCGAATCAAAGATGTTATCAATTTCTTAATCATCTCTTCATCCAGATATTTGAATGCCATTCTTATATTCCTCAGCAACTGATATGTATCTCCTGTGATCTTGTTTATATGCTTCTCAGGTGACAAATTGTCCGTAATCCATACTCCCAGATCTTTTTCGACCTTTGTTTTGATTATCCATTCATTTCCCATCAAATACTTTCCTCTCTGTCTCTTTTTGCTAATGCCCATTTCCATCACTTTACACTTTTTAGCATTAAACTCCATTTCCCATAGTTGACTCCATCTGAAAATCTTATCTAGATCCTTTTGTAAATCCTCACAGTCCTCTTTACTTTCTACTTTTCTTAGTAATTTAGCATCATCAGCGAATAAACTCATATAACTGTTCACTCCCTCTGTCATATCATTTACATAGACCAAGAACATCACTGGGGCCAATACTGATCCTTGAGGAACTCCACTTATCACACTGCACCATTCTGACTTCTGATCTTTTATTACTGTTCTCATCTCTTTGTTGCTCAAAAAGTCTTCCATCCACTTCAGCAAACCACCCTTCAATCCTCCTACATGTTCTAGCTTCCAGAGCAGTCTCTTGTGAGGTACATTGTCAAATGCCTTCTTTAGGTCCAAGTATATGCAATCGACCCACCCCTCTCTTTCCTGTGTCACATCGATCACTCGAGTAAAAGCTTAATAAATTCGTTGTACATGACATTCCTTCTCTAAATCCAAACTGGCCACCTGCGAGTGTGTTTGTCTCTTCCAAATATTTCAACCATCTGTCCTTCACAATTTTTTTCACACATTTTTGCCACTACACTTGTTAATGATACTGGCCTGTAATTTAGTGGTTCTTCTTTGTCTCCTCCTTTGTGAATTGGCACAATATTTGCTCTTTTCCAATCAAGCGGGACTCTGCTCTCCTTGAGTGAGCTCTCGATTACACTATGTAACTTTCCTGCTAGTTGGTTACTGCACTCTTTCATTATCCAGTTCGACACTCCATCTGGACCCGGGGCTTTTCTCACATCTTGACTTTCCATTAGCCTTTTTACTTCTATTACGTCTACTTTTATGTCTTCCATTATATTTTCTTTTGCTATTATAGTTTTCGTTTTAAATTCACTTTCTCTTGTATATACAGTCTGTAAGCACTTATTCATCACCTCAGCCTGTTGTATTGCATCTTCATACACTATGCCTTCTACCTTCAGCTTATCTATTCCTTCCTTGTTTTTAATTTTTCCATTTATATATCTATAGAAAAGTTTTGGTTTGTTCTTACATTTTTCTATTATATTTCTCTCAGTTACTTTCTTCTTCTCTTCAGATTCTTACATATTCATTTCTAGTTGTTTTGTACTTCTCCCAAAGGTTGATACCTCCTTTTTTCCTCAAACTATTCCATGTTTTTTCTCTTTCTAGTCTTGCTAATTCACATTTTCTGTTAAACCATTCATTCTTTTTCTTTTCTCTGATAACTATCCTTGGAACATAACGATTTATTCCTTCGGTGTAAATTCAGATGAACTCATCCCATTTTTTCTGGGTACTCGTTGCTGCATGGAAATGACTCCAGTCTGTCTCTCCGAAAAATGTTCTTAATCCGTCAAAGTCTGCTTTTCCATAATTGTATCTTCCTTTCTTGTGTTCTTCTCTTCTCCCCTCTTTTTTGCTATAATTTATTTCAAATTCAATAAGTACATGGTCACTCTTTCCAAGTGGGCACTGATAATTTACTTTACTAATTACTTTTAGTTCTTTCGTCAATAGTAGGTCTAGTCTTGATGGTTCTTCGCTACCTGGGAATCTTGTGTTCTCTTTAATCCACTGAGTCATGATGTTATTCATTACCAAATCCAACAATGTACCACCCCATGAGTCTCCTCCTCCTTCAGTATACCATTCTTCCCAGCAAACTTCTTTGCAGTTAAAATCTCCCATCATAATTATGTTCTCACAATTTTCCATCGTATTCTTTAAACATTTACTTGTGTCTCTTATCATGTCTGCATATTCTCTCCCCCAGGAATTTGTCTTAGGTGGAACGTATACGAGTACTAAGTCTCTTATTCTTCCTTTTTTCATCACCAACTCTACCTTCAACACCTCTGCCATACCTTCTCCTTTTTCCACATTCCCTACTACCACATCTTTCCTTGTTAACACCATTACACCACCTCCCTTTTTCTGATTTCTGTTTCACCTCCATACTCCATACTCCATATATTGACCCTCTCCAACTGGCACATCCTCAGAATCACTCAGCTTCGTTTCTACTAAACCCAATATGTCTGGTTCCTTGGCTCTTAGTTTTTTGCCTGTAGGCAGTGGTGACCCAGGGCTCGGATGGTAGGCTCTGGAGGTTCACTTGAGGGTTCTGATGGTTGGTCCTCGCCCGTTGGTGGCGCAGGCAGGATTCTTATAGTGACGCCTGTGAGGCTCATGCCGCCCCCCTGTGTCCTCCGATGCACTCGCAATCGAAGGTAGAGTTGATAGGCAGGGCATGTGGGTGTTCTTAGGCCACTCGACGGTGCAGAAAGGTATTGGGTTTCTTCGGGGATCGAACTCAGGTCACCGAGAACGCCAGTCGGAGACTCTAACCGCTCCGCTACTGCCTCCCCTGAACTCCCCTAACCGCTCCCGCCTCCCGCCTCCCCTCCGAAGGTAATCGTTTACTTCTGTTAATGTTGACACTAGCCCATTTATATTTGTATACGATACCCGCCATCCTTTTTCATTTTCCTTTGAACTGTCTTCTCTTACTCTTTCTCTTTTAGATACCACTTCTTCAGTTTTTGGTCTAAAACTCTCCAATAGAATTTCTGTTTTTCCTCTTCCGTTCTCAATTCGTTTTTTTTCTTTGACTTCTTTAAACAGTACATTCAATCTAGCTCTTTCTTCCTCATTCATATCTTTTATTATCCATATTTTCTTATATTCTTCTGTCTTTGCCAGTTTCCATGCCTTAGACAATATATCTTGTGCTGTATTTTGTGACCTAAACTTAACTTTTAAGGGGCGGGCCCCTCCCTCCTCATATTTCCCTAACCTATGTATCTCTTCTATTTCTTCTTCTATCTCCGTATTTTCTTCTACTTTAAATATTTCTTTTGACACTTTCTTTTCTTCCTCTTCTCTTATGTTTTTCTTGGGCAGCACTTTTTCTTTGAGACTAAAAATGATGACACTTTTTGTCCACCGTATCTCTAACTAAATTTTCCTTTTGTTTGATTACTTTTACTACTGTTTTGGTCAGATTTTTCTTTTCATTTTCTTGATCTTCTATTATCAGACATAAACTTTCATGGTCTTTTTCTTTTTCTATCTTCCATGTCTTTCTTTCATCTTTCATCTCCTCTTGTGTCATTTTCCATTTCTTATGTACTGCATTAATTTCTGCATGCATTTTCACTACCTTTTCGTCGTCTTGTTTACCATTTAATTCATCCACTCTATTTTTTTAAATAGTATTATCTTTTACCAGTACGAACACTTTCTAATCCATCTTATCTAATTTATCCATTAATTCGTGTACCACACTTTCTAGCATTAAAACTCTTCTCTGGTTCGTTTTCAGCTCTAATGTGTCTTTCTTTGGTATCAAAACCGTTGAAAGGTGTCTTGGCGGGATCTTCCATCTTTGTTTACTTATTTTCACTTCCTATTTTTTTCACTTTTTAGGCGAATCATATGAGACTATTTAACTGCATAGCTCTCACCTGTAAGTACTCAAGGTCTTTTTGGGTCCTCTGCATCCTTGTTTGGGCACAACAGCCAGTCACAATAGCCAGTTGTGTTAGGAGCCTTCTTGAGTGCGTCTGTTACACACAGCTGACAGCTGTGTGTGTGTGTGTGTATTTACTTAGTTGTATTTATCTAGTTGTAACATACAGGAAAAGAGCTATGCTCGTGTGTATGTTTGTGTGAACATTGATTAAAAGAAAAAGTGAGTGCATTATAACATAAAACGCAGAGGCAGCTGCAGCATCGTCCTCACTCACAGACATCCTGTTCCACCACCACAGACATCCACCATTTCCTGGTGTGGACGGGCCTTAATAAACCGTATAAATTTGTATATTTACTGACTACAGTAAATTTGCTCGAATTGTCCTCCGTTCGAAAATGTGGTATTAGGTCGGTATAGTGGGCTTTCAAAAGTGATAGGATTCTTACCTAGTACATCATCGTGTAGATTTCTTCATTCTGAGTATTTATCTCCCATTTCCAATGGGGGATAAATGCGATCTGGTGATAAATACGAGGGTGTCTCGAATCGTCCAGACACCCTCTAAGCACAGGCGCCACTTTAAAACTCCTGCCTGCGCCACCACGGGTGAGGGCCAACCATCACAGCCCTCAAGTGAACCTCCAGAGCCTACCATCCCATCTCTGGAGGTCACTGCCTATACGCACTATAGGCCCATATGTGTAAAAAAAAAAAGAAAAAAAAAAGAAATAAATAAAAAAGGGATGCGTGATAGCCGTGAAACGCGGTAGCTTGCTGCGCTATAGCCGATGATTGTAGTACATTTGGATATGCGCGATAGCCGTAAAGCCCGATAGCCGAATGCGCGATAGCCGAGGTTTGAGTGTACAGTAAAACCCTTATAACTCGGCACTGTATAACTCGGAATTTGATATAACTCGGCATGGCAAAGACAAAGTTTTTTTATTTATTTATTTAGTTATTTATTTTATTTTATTATTATTATTTTCTTTTATACCTATGCCTATAGCGCGTGTAGCAGTGAGCTCCATGGGTGGGATGGTAGGCCCTGGAGGCTCACTTGAGGGCTGTGATGGTTGGCCCTCGCCCATGGTGGCGCAGGCAGGATTGTTATAGTGACGCCTGTGATTAGAGGCTCATGCCGCCCCCCTGTGTCCTCCCATGCATTCACAGTCGAAGGTAGAGTTAATGGACAGGGCATGTGGGTGTTCTTAGGCCACTCGACGGTGCAGAAAGATTTCAAGTGGATTTATGGGTCTCACTCGGGATCGAACTCGAGTCTTCGAGAACGCCACCCGGTGACGCTAACCACTCTGCTACCGCCTCACCTAAACTGCATCTCTTGGTTTTCACTCGGCATAACATGCCCTCACAACCTCTTCTGTGAACGTATAAATAGAAAGTCGGCAAAAAATAATGTATCTCGGCATATTGACGTTATAACTGCATCTCTTCGCTTACACTCGGCATATCGTCAGCCGCATAAAGTCATATTTTTGTCCTTTTGATCTTTTCCTGCAGGCTCAGGCTCTTCAATTTCATTCCCTTCCTGCTAGAGACACCTTGCGTGATGGAGGTGACATCTTGAAATACAGTACTGTATGATGTAATCCCAAAACACGTAAAATAGGTGGCAAAGTAAAGCAAAGGTCGGGAACAAGCGTGTAGGCTGTCAGCTGAGCCATGTTTATGTCCAAGCACTGTCTTGGATACGAATTCCGTTTTTTGTCGAAATTGAAAAAGGATTGGTTTCTGCTTCAAAAACACAACAAGCTTGGTAGGAGCCGAAATAGTAATCAATGCAAAACATTGCAAACAATATCACAAAGTAGTATAACACACATTTCAGCAAGTGTTATTGGATTGGGATTCGTAATCCAAGACGGTGCTTGGACGACAAAAACACGGCGCAGCCTACGCACTGTTTCCCGACCTTTGTTTTAATTTGCCACCTATTTTATGTGTTTTGGGATTACATCATACAGTACTGTATATCAAGATGTCAGCTCCATCACGCAAGGGTGTCTCCAGCAGGAAGGGAATGAAATTGAAGAGCCTGAGCCTGCAGGAAAAGGTGAAAGTGCTGGCAAGGATGGATGCAGGTGCATCCGTGCGTGCTATTTGTGCTGAGTTTGATATCAAATCCAGCACATTCTACACGTTCACTGGTAAGTGTAGTTTTTATGCTTTTACAGTACTGTATTTACATTTTTTTTTTTTTTTTTTTTTTTTTTTTTTTTGCCCTATATCAGAGGAGGACATTGCATAACTCGGCACATTGAATAACTCGGCAAGGATCAGAGCCCCTATCGTGCCGAGTTATAAGGCTTTTACTGTATATGGATTGTGTAGTATTGTATATGCACATGATGATGGAGACAATATGTATACAGTCAAACCTCGATATAACGGACCTCGATGTAACGGACTTCGGATGTAACGGACTCCATTTGCATGACAATTTATTATTATTTTTTTCTTTCTTTCATATCAGACCGCTTATCGCCGCTCGAATTGTCAACTCAACATAATTGTATTATTTTCTCATTTTACTTTGGAATGCTTGGGTTTTAAGGAGTTTTGATGTATCACATATTAAGATATATAAGGAAGGAGCCTGTGTTGCTAGTGATTTAGTGGTAGAAGGTGTGTATTGTTTAAAATAGTGACTATTAGTGTTATGGCGTGGCCGCTGCTACGACTCCCTGTCACCTCAACATCCTAAATCACCCTTATCTAAGGTGACACGCAGTGCTACGCTGACCTAAATAGTGACACGTGTATAGAACTGCACTTCACAACCATATAATATATATAATAATGAGCATTAGTCATGAAAATAAGCAATATCTTTGGAAGCCACGGCTGAAACTGGCTCGTAGTTTGTTTACCTTTCACTAGAGCTTGAGCTTGACTAGCCAGACGGTGAGAGAAAGCATCAACATTTTAGGGATAACCCATCACTTTACAAGAGACTTTTTCTTCCTTTTTATCTATTTTGGGGTGATTATAATGTCTCATGATGCTGCTGCTGCTGCCGCGGCCGCGCTGCCAGGCGTGGATGAGCGCCTTGAAAGTATTTTCATATCTTTACTCATATGTATGAATAATAGCAATTCAAATGTGATTATATGTCTACATTCAACTAGAATAATGAAATTTCATAGCATACCAAGCAGTAATGAGCGAGCCTGGATACTTACTACCTCTCCTAATACCAGTCCCGAACAGTCTTGGGCGAGTGTGCCAAATCCCTGATGTAGCGCTAGTCACTGTTTACCTCCCAACATAGCTACATGGTCTGGTTGTGTTTGAGATTATTTCTCATTTATTTCACGTGTAGGAGCGGACCAAATTCAGCATGTATTAGTCACTGTTTACCTCCCAACATAGCTACACAGTCTGGTTGTGTGTGATTATTTCTCATTTATTTCACATTTTTTTTTTTATATATATTTTTGCACCCTTGGTAAAATATCCTGGCTATAACGGACAATCGGCTTTAACGGACCACTCCTCCCCCCCTTTAGTCCGTTATATCGAGGTTTGACTGTCAAACCTCGATATAACGGACTAAAGGGGGGAGGAGTGGTCCGTTAAAGCCGATTGTCCGTTTATAGCGAGGGTATTTTCCTAAGGGTGAAAAATATAGGTAAAACACAGGAAAATTTGTGAAATAAATTAGAAATAATCACAAACACAAGCAGACCGTGTAGCTATGTTGGGAGGTAAACAGTGACTGGTGCTAAATGCTGGATTTTGTATGCTCCTGCACGCTGTGTAATAAATGAGAATTAATCACAAACACAACCAGACCGTGTAGCTATGTTGGAAGGTAAACAGTGACTGGTGCTACATAGCAAGCTCGCCCACGACTGCACGGGAGTGGTATTAGGAGAGGTAGTAAGTCTCCAGGCTCGCTCATTACTGCTTGCTATGCTATGAAATACCATTATTCTAGGTGAATGTAGACATATAATCGCATTTTAATGGCTATTATTCATACATATGAGTAAATAGATAAAAATACAAGCAGGGCGCTCATCCATGCCTGGCAGCGCAGCGCGGCCAAGGCAGCAGCAGTGTTGTCGTTAAGACATAATTATAAGACACAAGTTACCCATGTACACATGATGACATGATCCTTTCCTATCCTTACTTGCATCAACATTGAATTTCACAGCATATTCTTTGAGTTTGTCCTTAGCCTTGCGAATATCACTCACTGTTTGCTTCTTTACACCATACTCGACACACACCCGGGCGACAGAAACACCAGACTCCACCTTAATGAGGTCTAATTTCTCTGCAATACTTAGATTCACACGCTTCCTTTTGTCACTTCCCTTCTGTTTCGATGCCATAATGACTTCACTGCACTGAGCAAGTCTAAATAAGCATAGAAAACAATGGAAAACAGGCAAAAACAGCTTAAACTGAGCTTTTAAACAAGTGCTCCGACTGTCATATATGTACCACGCGCTCCGACTGGCGGACACTTGTGTAAAGGCGCCGTCACATTAGCTCCTTTTCCGTCGATCTCAGACGACGAGTCTGACGAGTTCCGACGAGCCAACCATGAACGCATCCATGCACATTTTTAGCTAGTTATGCTTGTCAACGATTGACAATATACATAAGTAAATGTATAGCAGCGATGGCCTGCCTGGGTGTCGGAGCCATGTTTGTTTACATTCGACGTGCATATAGTGCAGAAGAACAGCTGTGTGTGTGTGACGCTGTGCAGTCTCCCGGGGTAGAAGCTTCAGCTAACACTAGAGGAGAGGAGGAGGAGGAGGAGGAGAGGAGAGGAGAGGAGAGGAGAGGACCTACGAAGCGAAACTTAAGAGAAAGAGGTCACAAGAATAAGTCAAGAAATTGTAATACGTACTAATATTCAATATTTTTACCCACGTCCCACATACACACCTTCTACAACTAAATCACTAGCAACACAGGCTCCTACCTTATATATCTTAATATCTGATACATTAAAACTCCTTAAAACCCAAGCATTTCAAAATAAATCTAAAAAAATTTTGTCGAGTTGACGATTCCAGCGGCGATAAGTGGTCTGATATGCCATTCTTGCCCGCAAATTTGTCTCGTGAATGGAGTCCGTTAAATCCGAAGTCCGTTAAATCGAGGTCTGTTATATCGAGGTTTGACTGCATAAGATACGAGCAGTTAGGTTCTACCTGGCATACTTGTAAAGCGAAATCTCGTATAACGAAACACATAACTAATGGTAAAATATAGGTTTGGTTCCAGGACCCCATCAATTAAAAAGAAAGAAAAAAAAAAAAAAAACATGTTTTTCAAGCTAAAATAAACTATAGCAAACACAACAAACACACAGCGTCTATATTACCCACACTGTACTACCTATTCTGTAGAAAAAGCATTCTGAAAGAGAAAATAGCACACAAAATAACACAACTGCACATTAATTAAACATAAAATATGCATAACTAGCAAAAAAGACGTTGTACTGTATGGGACGCCGCGTGATACAAGAGAAGGTAGTGTAGCGCTCCCAAGGTTGGGGCCGCACACCTGCTAATTACCCCTAAAGGTCAGTCTGCGTCATATGCTTAATTACCCTTCAGGTCACGCCTTGCTAGGGGTGACCTGACTGCGGTCCCAAGGTTGGGGCCGAACACCTGCTAATTACTCCTATATGTCAGGCCGTGCCATATGCTTAATTACCCTTCAGGTCACGGCTTGCTAGGGGTGACCTCACTGGGTCAACCAAATCCCCCTTTGTCCAGCCTGGGAGTGGTAGGGTGCGCATTTTTAACTTGATAATTTTAATCACCCCAGTTTGGATGTCCTATCATTGGATTTTGATCTCGTATATTAAAAATAGACCCTAATTTACACATCTCGTATCATCGGATTCTCGTATATCAAATGGTTGTATAGCGGGACCTCCCTGTATATATACAGTACGCTCCCGAGTTTCACGCTATGCGAGTTTCGCGATCCGCGAGTATCGCGCTGATTCTTAAATTCTTACCATCCCGACTCACACATTATCTCCCCGAGTTTCGCGCTGCTTCGTAAACGTTTTTTTTTTTTTTTTTTGTATGTGTGTGTATATGTGTGTGTGTGCCTACAGCACCGTTAGGCAGTGACCTCCAGGGGTGGGATGGTAGGCCCTGGAGGCTCCCTGGAGGGCTGTATGGTTGGCCCTCGCCCGTGGTGGCGCAGGCAGTATTTTTATAGTGACGCTTGTGATTAGAGGTTCACGTCGCCCCCTGTGGCCTCCGATGCACTCAAAATCGTAGGTAGAGTTAATGGGCAGCATGTGGGTGTTCTTAGGCCACTCGACGGTGCAGAGAAAGATTTTATACCTTACGGTAATATCAAGATCAAGTATCGCTATAGAGGTAAATAGTCGTATGTACAGATAGAAGAATGGTGTTAGCAAGACGTGTGTGATGTGTGAGACATGAGTGGATGAAACTGTGGAGCACTTGATGCTGGAATGTGAACGGTATGAGTATGCTAGAAAAAAAGATGTTGGAGGTAGTGGTAGGAGGAGTCGCAGTGGAAGAATGGCGAGAGATGAGAGACAGGAGTGTGGATAGGCAGATGGAGTACCTACCTGCTGGGGCTGTGTGCTGAGTGGAGGAGTGACAGTCGTGTGGCTGTAAGTGTAAAAGAATTCTTGGAGAATTCTTGGAGAGCACGCATATGAGAGAATGAGAGGCAGGGGGCCCCACAGTGATGAGTGATGGGGGACCCCGTATGAATGTGATGCAGAGAGAGGAATGAGGGGAAAATGAAACACCTAGTTTTGCTTCCCCCTTTTGCTTCTCTCCCAACAGAATACTATGTGTGTGGGAGAACGCCGGACCTAAGGCTTCACCGACAGCATGAGCTGGGTGACTCCCAACTCAAGCTCAAGCTCGTAGGTCATCTCCTGTCCTCTAGTTTTGGCCGACCACCCCGGGAGGCGGGTCACAAACCCCCGACTAACACCCGGTACCCATTCACTGCTGGGTGGACAGGGGCTCGGGGCATTCTCAGGGTATTTTTTTTGGGAAAAGGTGTCTTATAAGCAGTAAAATATGGTAGGTACACCTCGCACCGGACTAAATAAGCATTTTTACAGTGTTTTCAATAACCGAGTTTCGCGATCCTCTAGTTTAGCACTATGGCTTGTGAAGAAAGCAAGCGCCAAACTCGGCAGGGTACTGTATATGAATGTCAATGAATACAACACAATAGTTAATTTTCAAAGGACATTTAGATACTTTATTTATTACAATTACATCATTCAATCAGTCTCTGTATCCTTCTATATCCATGCGTACTGCAGGGGGGGGGGGGGTCTAGATCACCCGGTCTTGCCATGGAACTGAACTGGCTTCGGAGTTGGCCCAGTGCTTGATGAGGTTCCTCTGCTTCTTTCCTTCCTTGCTGGAGGTGTTGTTGTCAGTGACTGCGGATGTCCTGCATGTTAAGGCCAGTTCTCCACGTTCCTGGGACGTAGTTGCGACCCAGGTTCTCGGCACGGTCAAGCTGCTGGTTCTGCATTTCTGGATACCGGGTCCTCATCAGGTTGTGGAGGATCATGCATGCTGTGACATTGAGCTTGACGGTCTCGGGCTGCTGCTGCATCATGCTCAGGAGAACTTGGAACCGGTTGGCGAGGATGCCGAAGGCATTATCTACGACCCTCCTGACTCGGGAAAGCTGGTAGTTCAAGATGCGCTCCGGCCGCGTCATTCCCCGGAGGCTGCATCATGTTGGGTCGTAGGGTGAAGGCATCGTCGCTGACGAAAAAGTAGGGCACATCCTGGTTGTTGTTGGGAAGAGGGTCGGTCGGGATCAGGGAAGCCTAGACTACCATCTTCAACGCATTCCTTCAGCTCAGAGGCATTGTAGATCTGAGCATCTCATGCTGATCCCATACTGCTGATGTCTGCCCAGATGAATTGGTAATCAGCATCAACGAGCGCCATGAAAACAACGGAGTAGAACCCTTTATAGTTGTAGTATAGGGAACCACTGTTTGGAGGACACGTGCAGTTGACGTGCTTGCCATCAAGTGCACCACAGGTATGGGGGAAGTTCCACCTCTCCATGAACTTGTCAGATATTGCACGCCATTCCTCAGGAGTGGTGGGACACTTCATCACCTCATCCTTGTACTCATCGATGATGGCCTGGCACACTTGGGATGAACAGGGATATGGTGTTGTGAGGCACCCTCCACCCATAGGACATTGAGTGATACTTGGTCCCAGAAGCAAGATGCTGCAGATTGAGGGCAAGCTTCAGGCCAGGGTAGAGGGCCTCTCTGTAGGTTGTATTCTGCTTGGTGATCCTCGGACCCACTTTGGTTAGCAGCTCGTCGAACATCTCGGTGGGCATCCACATGAAGTTCTTGAAGGCTGCCTGGTCTTCGTTGTGGAGTTCCACAAGTAGCTGATCATAAAGGCCAAACTGCCGTCGCCTACCGATCCACGCTCGGACCCAGAACCTCCATTGACCTATTCTCTTTCTCCTTCTCCTGATAACATGGACTTGGTGAAGTGCCAGTTCCATGATACAGGAAAATACCTTTTATCCGGATACCCAACAACCGGAATAACCCAATAACCGGAATTTGTGGCAGGTAAGTAAATAGTATTAAAAAATAAAAAATTAACGAAATATTTAACTTTTAATTTTGCCGCCGTAGACGTGAGCGCCACCTATCGCCACCTGTTTATTCCCGCCATAATGCGCCATGCGCTATGATAATTCAGTGTTTATCAGTCCGTGGGCAAGGTCAGTGCTACCCGACGACCGGAGTGGTATTTTGAGTCATCCCACATACCACCCAACACACACACACACCCACACATACCACCCAACACACCCACCCACACATACCACCCGTGTATGTGTGTGTGTGTGTGTGTGTGTTGGGTGGTATGTGTGGGTGTGTGTGTTGGGTGGTATGTGTGTGTGTGTGTGTTGGGTGGTATGTGTGGGTGTGTGTGTTGGGTGGTATGTGTGTGTGTGTGTTAGGTGGTGGGTGTGTGTGTTGGGTGGTATGTGTGTGTGTGTGTGTTGGGTGGTATGTGTGGGTGTGTGTGTTGGGTGGTATGTGTGGGTGTGTGTGTTGGGTGGTATGTGTGTGTGTGTGTGTTGGGTGGTATGTGTGGGTGTGTGTGTTGGGTGGTATGTGTGGGTGTGTGTGTTGGTGGTATGTGTGGGTGTGTGTGTTGGGTGGTATGTGTGTGTGTGTGTTGGGTGGTATGTGTGGGTGTGTGTGTTGGGTGGTATGTGTGTGTGTGTGTTGGGTGGTATGTGTGGGTGTGTGTGTTGGGTGGTATGTGTGTGTGTGTGTGTGTGTGTGTTGGGTGGTATGTGTGGGTGTGTGTCATACAATACAAACAATCATACAATATTATGTTTATTTTTAGTAAATGCATCTTTCGTAAGTATACTTACCCATTAACCGGACTTTTCCATTAACCGGCTACCCGGAAGTCCGGATATATCCGGATAAAAGGTATTTTCCTGTATGAGGTTCTGCTGATGTTGGAGAACCGCAATTTCGTATTGTAGTCGCAGCCTGTCGGGATCCTCCATTTCTTCTAGACACGATCAGCAGGAACCTCTGTCATCACCCATGAGGGTCAGAGGAGAAGTGATGAGGAGGTGGGGGGCGGGACCCGTTTATATACCCCATGGCTACACGCTGCGTACATGCCAGGTACACGCCAGGAACACGCCAGAAGAACGCTGGGCGCACTAGAGACTCGTTCAGCACTCGTTCAGCACGCCCATATTCGCTGCATGTTCGCTGGACATGCGTTAGAAGCACGCTAGGTGTTCGCTGGACCTCAGCCGACGAACATACAATGAATACCCAGCATGTGCTCCGTGTGTGTCTGGCGTTGGTCCAGCGCACGCTGCGCGTGTCTGGCGTCCTGGCGTGTACATTCATGCGTCGAGCTCTGCGCACATTTTTGTGCATGCACAAAAATCCCGACGCACACAGCGAATGACAACAAATGCACAGCGTTGGTCCAGCGCGCTGACGAACAAGTAACAAATGTTGACGCACACCTAGCGAACGACAACGCACTGGCCAAAATTGCTCATTTTTCAGTGCGTGGGCCGGCGTCGTGTATGTGTGACTGGCGCTTTAGCTTTGTTATGTGACTTATAATATACTAATTTCATTCAATATAGTCACACAATACTGACTTGCATAAAATATATTAGTTTAATTTTGAGAGAGAGAGAGAGAGAGAGAGAGAGAGAGAGAGAGAGAGAGAGAGAGAGAGAGAGAGAGAGAGAGAGAGAGAGAGAGAGCAAGCATTTTATGTGCTTTAATACTACTTCTTATGCTACACTAGCCAATGCTAGACAGTTTGGATTGGTTATACACGCAACCCTCGTTTTCCCGGACCTCCATTTCCCGGATATCGGATTTGCCGATCAAAATCCGAGGTCCGGGGATATGTCAGAGTCTCGGACAAATGCCTGGTCCAGTTCGTAAATTGACAAAGTTGTTCGACGGTCCGAGCGTCTCCTGTCACCCCTGGTCAGTGTCTGCGCCTCCCGCCAGGTGGCAGCATGCTCAGCGGTCGTATTGTTTACATTTGGGCACAAGACACTCACAGTTCACCTGCACCGCCTCCGTCAGTCCCCTGACCTCCACTGCCCCTGGTGCAGGAACGTCTCTGTGACTATTGAACACTTGCTGCTGTTCTTTTTCTGCTGTGTCCGCGCTTTCACTCTCACTGTGTAGTGCTACGCTCTCAACTCCTCATCCTGAAAACTCCTCACCCTGCCTTTCTGAGGAAGACAGGTCAACTACAGTGCCTGTGATAGCATCATAGGACATCACCAGGGCTCATAGTGTTCCCCAAAGGATCCTCGCAGCCCTATAAACAGCAACAAAGTGATGTAAAAGTCCGCGGCGGGGTAGTTGATATTGGTGGTTGCCGGACAGTAAATACTAGAGTAGGATAACGTCCAGGGGTGGGTAATGGCCTCGGACTGTTGCGATTCCCGGACGTTTGCGGTTCCCGGACCAGTGCTCCCCCCTAATAGTCTGGGAAAAGGAGGGTTGTGCTGAGTGATAGGACAAACGAGGAGTGTGTGTGTATGCGTGTATTTACCTAGTTGTAGCATACAGGGCCTGAGCTATACTTGTGTGGTCACTTCTCCATATATATGTTTTTCAAGTTTTTCTGTAGGTTTATGTACACTTTTTACTGTTGTCCTTCTAGTCCATTCCAGGCATCTATGTGTGCATGTAGGAAAGATAATTGTGTGGCATCTGATCTAGTGACCACAAAAGTGTTGAAATAATAGCAAACTTCATGAGTTAGGATTTTCCCATGATGCTGTGAAAATGGAGATCCGACTGTGTGTATACAATATATAGACAGATTGATAGATATAGTCAAGAAAGTATAAAACACGTATTACAAAAAATATGTGACACCGTTTATGAATACGTAAACTACTCAAATCTGAAATAATGCAAACGTACAGCACTGAACAAGACACCTGCTGAAATTTAGATTAATATGTAACTGGAAAGCTATATGCATTCTTCGTCTCATTATCTCATTATTCCTCAGGCAGGGACAACGGGACTGTTTCAGGACAACACACCAGTAGTAGCAAAGCTGACACAGTCTCACAAACGGTACATAAGGCACGGAAAACACGGAATCCTAACAGCCAAACAAAACAGTTGGTGATGAATGTCCATAGTTACTTCCGGAACCGAAACCAGCTTTTAAGTGAAACTGATCTAGATATCAAGGTAGCAGCAGCCACAGGAATTTCAAAGAATTCAGTGGTACGTCTTAAAAAGCTAGCCAAAGTTGGTAGTCTTCATTCACCTCCATTCAGACACAGACACTCTTCAGTGATAAGTAGGGTAGATAGTTTTGGTGAAAGGTGCTTGAGAAGAGAAATTCTATCCTTTTATGAAATGAATGAAATTCCTTCATTAGATCCATTGCTTAAAATAGTTAAAGAATCTCAGATAAATTTTCAAGGTGCTAGATCTTCAATTTTCAGGTTCATAAAGAAAATAGGTTTTCGATATCTAAAGGCAGCAGGGGAAAGACATATATTGATGGAAAAATTGGATGTTATTGCTTCTCGATGTAGGTTCCTCAGGACACTAGATGAGAATAGAAACTCCAGTAGTCCACGCTCAGAGATCTATATTGCTGAAACGGTGTGTCACATGGATTATCAGGGAACCAATGGCTCAAAATTGAAAACTGGGAAAGTAGTGCAGTTTATCATCATACATGCTGGTGGGGAAATGGGTTTTGTGCCAGGATGTTTGTACATGTTCAAGCCTCGGATCAGCAACAAAGGACAATATAAACGTGCAATGACACCAGAGTGTTTCCAAACATGGTTTAAGAACCAACTACTTCCAAACATCCCAAACAATTCACTTATTGTAATGGACAATGCCTCGTGTTATTCAAAAGTTGTAAACACAGTCCCTAACCGATGTATGAAAAAAAGTGATATTATTCAGTGGCTGGAAGAAAATAATATTTCCCATGACAAATCATTTTCTAAGGTAGAACTCCTTCATTTGGTGAACTGTAATAAACCAAAGCAGGTATATGAAATTGACCTTATAGCTCATGACCATGGACATGAAGTACAGGCTCACAATCTTTTATCCGAAATTCTGAAAACCGAAAAGCTCCGAAAACCGAACAGTTTTTCCAGGCTATCTGTCGTCTGCATACCAAAGCTCGCGTTTGGCGCCAAACTTGACCCGAAACGCCCAACGGTCAACCCAGGACACGCAGTGTTGTCTCAGTGCTCCTACCAGTCAGGCGCACGTCTCTCTGCTGCTCACGGATATTTTGTTAATTTTTGCAGATTTTTTTTACTTTGAAGACTGTGAAAATGTCAAAAAGAGCTGCAAATTCCCCTATGGATAACAGTGAGAAGCAGAATAGGAAGCGCCTGTCATTATCGATAGCACAGAAAGTAGAGTTATTACAGAAGCTTGATCGTGGTGTATCTGTGCGGCGTCTTACTGAAGATTATGATGTGGGAACTACAACAATATACGACCTAAAGAAACAGAAACATAAGTTGTTGAAGTTTTACAGTGACAGTGATGACCAGAAACTAATGAAAAATAGGAAAACGCTGCATAGGGCAAAAAACGAAGATCTTGACCGTGTGCTGATGGAGTGGGTTCGACAACGAAGAAGTGAATGTATGCCACTGACTGGTTTGATGGTAATGAAACAAGCTAGAAAATACCATGAAGAACTGAGCATTAAAGGCGAATGTGAATATTCAGAAGGTTGGTTGCAGAAATTTACGAAGCGTCATGGTATGAAATATCTGAAAATCTGTGGTGAAAAAGCTTCTGCTGATTATGATGCAGCTGAACGTTACATTGATGAATTTGCCAATATGATATTTGATGAAAACCTCAGTCCGGAGCAAATATACAATGCTGATGAAACAGCACTCTACGGCGCTACGTCCCTAGAAAAACTTTAACAATGGCAGATGAAAGAGCACCATCAGGTTTTAAGGGCAATAAGGACAGGATGACTGTTCTTGCGTGTGCAAATGCTGCAGGCACACACATGTTAAAGTTGGCAGTGCTTGGAAAAAGCCAACATCCAAGATGTTTTAAAGGTGTAACAAATCTACCTGTGCATTATTATGCAAACAAGAAAGCAAGGGTAACCAGAGAAATGTTTACCGATTGGTTCAATAACCATTTTGTACCAGCTGCACGAGCTCATTGTAGGAAAGCTGGACTGGAAGAAAACTGCAAAATTTTATTGCTTCTAGACAACTGTTGCGCACATCCCCCTGCTGAGGTTCTTGTGAAAAATAATGTTTTTGGCATTTATCTTCCCCCCAATGTGACATCTTTAATACAACCTTGTGACCAAGGAATTTTGTGCTTATGAAGACAAAGTATAAAAACTTTTTTCTGAACTGCATGCTTGATGCAGTCAACAGAGGCATAGATATCAAAGACTTCCTGAAAGAGTTCACCCTTAAGGATGCCATTTATGCACTTGTTAATGCTTGGAAAGATGTAACTAAAGAAACATTAAAAAATGCTTGGCACAAACTTTGGCCTACAACAATGTTCGATGAAAATGAGCCTGCAGATGATGACTTTGAAGGATTCCGTGTCACTAACGAGAGGAAGATGATATCAAACCTCATTGCTTATGCCAAAAGTGTTGCAAGAGAAAATGTAAATACGTTAAGAGTCGGTTGATATCGAAGATGTACTGAATGTTGACAATGACGCTCCTGTTGTGCATTCCTTGAGTGATGGAGAAATTGCTGAAATGGTGTTAGATAACAATAAGCATGAGGATAGTAGTGATGAGGATGAAGACATTATGAACACAGGTGAAAAAATGCCCATAGATGATATGGTAAAACTGTGTGATCAGTTAATTAGTGGCATGGAACAACGTACATTTATCAGTGTCCATGATATTATGGCAGTTTATTCAATCAAAAAGAGATTGCTTAGACAGAAACCTCTGTTAATGAAACAAATGACACTGGAGGAAGTCTTTAAAAAGGCCGTCTCTCGTAGCGCTGCTGAACTTGAGAATCCTGTTGCTGGCCCATCATCAGATGTTCAACTCCAACCCGAAGACTATGGTCACCATAACAACGATGACGACATTGATTCTCCAGAATCCTCAAACTAGTTGTTTTGTGCTTTTACTGCATGTAAGTATATTTTCTTGTGTTTAGCTTAGTTTGAGGCAGTTTATGTTTAAAGTTTTACTTAATGTTTTATCTTTTTTTTATTATTTATTCGGGGGATTCAAGAATCCCCGAGCCAGGACACCTAAGGCCATGTAGCCCTGCTAGGGTGACAAGAGAGCGCTACCACCTTCACCGAGTAACTGCCGGGATTGAGGCACAAACTCGCGACCTTATGGCCACGAGCCGAGCACTCTACCACTGAGCCACCCGTTCCCCTTGTAATGTTTTATCTAAAAAGCGTTAAAATCTACGCTAAAAATCTTCCATTCTGAAATCCGAAAAATTCCGAAATCCGAAAAGTGTCTGGTCCCAAGGTTTTCGGATAAGAGATTGTGAACCTTTACTGAGACTTCCACCACATCATAACCATTTAAATCCATTGGAAGTCATTTGGCATCAGGTTAAGTCAGAGATTAAAAGGAAATCTTCTGAAGCTGATCAGACACTGCAAACAGCAGAGCAAATCATAAAAGATGCAGTTGCCAGAGTAACTACAGAAGACTGGAAGATGTGTATCCACTGCACTAGAGAAACAGAAGAAGATTACAAGAATAAAGACAAGGCAATGGACTATATGGTGGAAAACTTAACCATCACCCAGGATGAATCCAGCACTGATGAGGATTAAGTGTTATGAGGGATAACTTGGGAGCAGTGTCATTTATTTTTGTAAGACTTGAAATGGGAGTTTCCCATTATTGATTACTTGTGTCCAATAATGTTTGTACATCGTGAATATATATTTGAGTAAAGCAATATAAACTAAACATTAAAGTGTTTTAATATAAATTCACACTGCATTTTATTATTCGCAGGAGAGTGTTTTTAATGCCAGTAATAGAATCAATTCACATTTTAGTACAAAAGACTACATAAACACAAACTCCCATTGGTCTTGTTAAGAAAAGTATGTACATATTGGTAAAATTGAAATTGGAAATTTATGTACTTACTCCTCTTCCGAGTATGTATATTTGCCACCACTTGCTGAGGCAAGTAAAAGTATAGGTATTGCTCAGCAAAAAAAATCGAATGACAGCATCGTTGGTTAATGTTTCCACTAGGCTCAACCATTATAATTATCAAAAGAAATTGAAGCAAAAGAACATAATTTTTTGTTATATTCATCAATCACTTTAACATTACAAGATAACCAATTACATTGGAATTCCCTTTATCCGGCATCATTGGGACCAAGGGTGTGCCGGACACAGGAAAATTCCAGATATGGGAAGGTGTACTTATTAAGTACTCAAAGTGTGCCCATAAATACTTAAAAACTAAACAAAATCTGTTTTTTGCAACTTTAGGAGTGTCAGTCATCTTCATAAATTCATGTAGTTGCTTAACTTGGGCCATGATGTCATAGATAGTAGCAGTGGCGGCCCCAGTAAAATTTGACGGGTGGCCAGGGTTGAACATAGTGCGCGGTGGCCATGGAAAAGCCAATTTTTTCAAGTATGTTATATTTTTCTGATCACTGGCAATTTATACATGTAATTAAATTTTTTGCTCACAAGTTTCAAGTACAACTATTCGTCGACTTACAACCTATGCAACTTACGACTGTTCGACTTTACAACCGGTGGTAAATGCTGATAAAATTCTTTTTCTTTTTCTTTTTTTATTCATTAATTTATTTATAATTTTTTTTTATACATTTGTGGCTATAGTGTCGTTAGTGACCTCCAGGGGTGGGATTGTAGGCCCTGGAGGCACACTTGAGGGCTGTAATGGTTGGCCCTCACCCGTGGTGGCGCAGGCAGGATTGTTATACAGTAAACCCTCTATAATTCGATCTAATTGGGGGGAAGCCTGGTGTGGAAATTTATGTCACATACATATATTTAATTTGAGGTCTTACCTATACAAAACCCATCGTCTATCTCATCCCGACACAATACCCCAACTAGTCAACTAACTAGGATACTTATCGGTGGATAGTGGGTTGAAATCGCTGTAGGCTTTTAATCAATACTGCCTGTCCTGTTATCCAAAGTGGTCGCCATGATCGAGGCCGCCCGTGAAGGGTGAAAGTGGAGGTGTTATTGTGGTGGGCGTCAAGTGGTTCATCAAACCATCATGGCGCGGTGTTTATAATCACTGATACGTCCAGGAAGCTATTCAGGCTTAATAGACGCAGCACTGATATTCGCTATGGCGATGAGACAAGTCCTATTGTTTTATCACTTATATGTACAAAATGAACGTATGTACAAATTCTTCTCGCTATAATCAGAGAAGAGATGTTAATCCCGTGGGGACTGGAATGAAACTAAATTTAGTAGGTGGAGCGGGCAGCGGCCACCACAAATTACATGTGTCACCTTTCAGGTAGGCGGCAGGTGGACCACCACAATTGGTGCAAATTTAAAGAACGGCGGCCAATGACCGGTCGCTCCAAATTAAGGTCCAAATGCTTAATAACCACTGGGAATGTTAATTTATATTATCCCAGTACAGGGAGGTCCCGTTATACGAGCATTTGGTATACGAGAATCCGATGATACGAGATGTGTAAATTAGGGTCTATTTTCAATATACGAGATCGAAAATCCAATGATACGACATTCAAACTGGGGTGTGTAAAATTATCTCAAGTTCAAAATGTGCGCCCTACCACTCCCGGGCTGGACAAAGGGGGATTTGGTTGACCCCAGTCAGGTCACCCCTAGCAAGCCGTGACCTGAAGGTTAATTAAGCATATGGCGCTGCCTGACATTTAGGGGTAATTAGCAGGTGTGCGGCCCCAACCTTGGGACCGCAGTCACGTCACCCCTAGCAAGGCGTGACCTGAAGGGTAATTAAGCATATGGCACGGCCTGACCTTTAGGGGTAATTAGCAGGTGTGCGTCCCCAACCTTGGGACTGCTACACTACCTTCTCTTGTATCAGGGGGCATCGCCTACAGTACAACATCTTTTTTGCTTGTTATGCATGTTTTATGTTTAATTAATGTGCAGTTGTTTTTTTGTGTGCTATTTTCTCTTTCAGAATGCTTTTTCTACAGAATAGGTGGTACAGTGTGGGTAATATAGACGCTGTGTGTTTGTTGTGTTTGCTATAGTTTATTTTAGCTTGAAAAACATGTCTTTTTTTTTTTTTTTTTTTTTTTTTAAATTGATGGGGTCCTGGAACCAAACCTATATTTTACCATTAGCTATGTGTTTCGTTATACGAGATTTCACTGTACGAGTATGCCAGTGGAACCTAACTGCTCGTATCTTCGGGACCTCCCTGTACTTATCATTTACTTAAATTACCTTAATTATACCCATTACCATTATAATTATATATATACATCCCTACGCTCCCCCTATGATGAGCAGACAATAACTCCCTCACAATGGGGGGGGGAAACAAACCACCACTCTACCAATTATTAACAGGGTGGTTGGTGGATAATTTCCACACCTGGGTCAAATTAGCCGAAAGTCCGCATTATCCAATGGTTACCTCTAGCCCCCTCACACAATAAGAACTCACTCAAACATGCCAAAACAGCACAGATTGTATTACTTGTACTCACCAAAACATGGCTAATACTGAAGTCTAGAAATGCAGTACTACTGTACACTGAGCACTCAGGCATCACTGATAGCATCTACAGGCAAAGCCGCAAAGGTTGCGTTCAGTAAAGCAATGCGCACAGGTGCACATGGAGGCGCATGGTGACGTCAGTATACATATGCCTAGCGCAAGCTACCCCCGCACTACAGCCCAGCTGGGGGGTGAATGGCCACTTGAGTTGCCAGCTAGCACCACAATAAGGGTATGTAAACAAAGGGAAAAGAAAGCTGCTGCTTTTCGCTCTCCTCTTCTTGCCTCCTTAATATTTCATTTCCTGCTGCTATAACTTCTGCTGCATCAAATACAGGGTCATCAGCAAGATATTCTTCAACAATAAGAATAGCCACAGAGATGAATTTCGGCAGCTGCTATCTTGGTAGCAATGTAAATTGTGAAGTGTTCAGTATCGTTCAGTAAGGAGGGTGCGGGTATATCAATTATGTCCGGTGGGAGGGTGACCGCTACTTAACGCAGCCCTGGCAGGTGTCACTCTGGGGATTTGTAAGATAAGATCTTCAGTGCTTGAGGTGCTTAATGTGTTGGAGGCAATGTGGAGGCTGGCTGAAGAAGTGGATGGCACAGAGGAGATGGAAGATGCTGCAGAAAACTCTGAAAATTCGAACTTCAGTTCTGATTATGGAAAGTTGGAAAGTTGTTGAAAAATTTGAACTTGGCCTGAAACAGGTCGAATTATCCGAAGTTCAAATCATACGGGTTCGAATTAGAGAGGGTTTACTGTAGTGACGCCTGTGATTAGAGGCTCATTCCGCCCCCCTGTGTCCTCCGATGCACTCACAATCCAAAGTAGAGTTAATTGGCAGCATGTGGGTGTTCTTAGGCCACTCGACGGTGCAGAAAGATTTTGGTTCTCATCGGGGATGGAACTCGGTGATACGATGGTTATAACAATAATGAACAACGAAAATGTTGATAAAATATGACTGAAAGATGATTATAATATCATTACACATATTATCATTCTGCCTGCGCCACCACGGGCGAGGGCCAACCATCACAGCCCTAAAGTGAACCTCCAGGGCCTACCATCCAGGCCTTAGTAGTCACTGCCTACAGGTGCTATAGGCACAAATGTAAAAAATATTTAAAAAAATAAAATAATTTATAACATAAGCTGAATTATGTCCAGTTCTACTTATGCCATTCGACCGTTCGGTTGGTCCCAATCACGGTCGTAAGTCGACCACTTTTTTACTCGGTGTATAAAAATTGAAAACACGGGGAAATTTTCATTTGATCGCTGACTAGGATCTGGGGTGGCCATAGGGGTGGCTGTGGCCCCCACGAGCCCCCTTCGATCCGTCACTGGATAATAAATGACCCAATGTTGTATTCTTTCATGATATTGTTTCGATTTTTCCCCTTCTCCAGCAGCTTACATATCTTTATCCAGTGGTGGCTCGTAATAAAATAAAATGGAGGGACTGCAAGCTTTACACAACAGTAGGATACACAAATTTTACCTATCTCAGGTATGAGTTGTAGTTGATATTCACGGATTTCAGGGAATGGTAGTAGTGGTGATGGTAGAAGGGATGGTGGGGGTGGTAGAAGGGATGGCTGAGGTGGTGATGGTAGAATTACAGTATTACTTGAAAATAGATTCGGTACTGCTTGATTTCAGTCTTTTCATTTAATGTCAGCTGGGATAAGTTGATGTTTTGCAAATACTTCACTGGATTTTCCATCGTCATAGGGTAATTAAAGAAAGCACAATTTAACCACACCGTCTACACGCACTGTAAACACGAAAGGGATGAGACTTAGCTGCCTCGACTGCAGCTCTTTGTTTTCACAAGTGGCGCGGCGGCGGCGCAGACATGAATCGTACAGCAAATATGAAAGTAACTTAAATTTTGGTCTGGTTTTAATGAAAATTCACTTAGTAACATATTGAAAATAATTAAATACAGTAAAACCTCTCATATCCGGACTAATTGGACCAAGGAGTGGTCCCAATAATGCAAGAATCCGAATAATGGGGGGGATTATATCCCCCCATATTAAAAAAAAAAAAAAAAAATTCTAGGTGAATAGAACATTTCTGAGTCATGTAAATATCAATAAACAAAAGATAAATCATGTAAATATATAAATTACAGTAAAAATACACAATAAAAATACAGTACTGTACAGGTGTAGTATACAGTACTGTCAGTCCTACGTCTAGCAGCCGGCAGCTGTATCATGATGGCGGAGATTTTCTCCTCCTTGGTGTTGGTTGTAGGGCTGTGAGGACCCCTTGAGGAGCCCTATGATCCCTGGTGATGTCCTAATGTGCTATCAGAGGCGTGGTAGCTGACTTGTCTTCTTCAGGAAGGCACAGGTGAGGCGGATGACAGCGTGTTGTCCTGAGAGGTAGGCAGGGCGCCAGGCGGGGCAGGTCGCTCGCCAGCAGGGTGGGCAGGGCTTTACGTCTTATTACTAGTTATTATACATCGTAGTGATTATGGTGAGCTGTTTGTTATATACACGTGTCATTATTTAGGTCAGTGTAGTACTGTATGTCACCATAAATAAGGGTTATTTAAAGGTGTTGAGGTGGCGGGGTAGCCAGTGATGGGGAAACATTCTTGCCACGGCCACCCCGCAACACTAACGGAAAAAGTGTCCGTGTGACACGACCTTTAAAGGCCGTGTCATACGTCTTGTTGACTTGCGACTGGTCGAGAGGTTTTAGAAACTGTTTGTCATTGGCTGGTGACTGATGACAAGTTTGATGACGTCATTACTCGCCCAGCCAGTCAGGGCCTTCCTACCTGTTTACTACCTACCGAGGGAGGCTTGCTGGATAAGGTAGAAAGGTCAGGTAATATCTAGGTGGTGGGGGAGTGGGTGGTAGCTGGAGATACCACCTCCATTGCTGGATCTGGGTCCAAGGCTCAATGGCCACAGATCACTCGCTAATACAACATTTGGACACAACAAAGAAACACAATTACAGTATACAAAGAATATGCTCAGTGATGGATCATAAAAGCTTGCCTGGCTGCCTGGGCCTCTAACCTCACTGACTCACATCATGACATCCTAAGCCTTAAGAGGAGGAGGAGGTCCGAATAATGTCGAAGTCCGAATAATGAGGGTCCGGATACGAGAGGGTTTACTGTAACATATAATGACTTTTTATTATGTTATACACACGGCCCTTGTTTTCCCGGACTAATAGGGGGGAGCACTGGTCCGGGAACCGCAAAAGTCCGGGAATCACAACAGTCCGAGGCCATTACCCACCCCCGGACGTTTATCCTACTCTAGTATTTACTGTCCGGCAACTGCCAATATCAACTACCCCGCCGCGGACTTTTACGTCTGCTGAGCATGCTGCCACCTGGCGGGAGGCAGCAGCAAGTGTTCAATAGTCTCAAGAGATGTTCCTGCACCAGGGGCAGTGGAGGTCAGGGGACTAACGGAGGTGGTGCAGGTGAACCGTGAGTGTCGTGTGCCCAAATGTAAACAATGCGACCGCTGAGCATGCTGCCACCTGGCAGGAGGCAGCAGAAAGTGTTCAATAGTCTCAGAGACTTTCCTGCACCAGGGGCAGTGGGGGTCAGGGGACTGACGGAGGCGGTGCAGGTGAACTGTGAGTGTCGTGCCCAAATGTAAACAATACGACCGCTGAGCATGCTGCCAACTGGCGGGAGGCGCGAACACTGACCAGGGGTGTGACAGGAGATGCTCGGACCGCCAGACAACTTTGTCAATTTACGGACTGGACCAGGCATTTGTCCGGGACTCTGACATATCCCCGGACCTCGGATTTTGTCCGGCAAATCCGATATCCGGGAAATGGAGGTCCGGGAAAACGAGGGTTGTGTGTATTTGTTAGTAGTGTATCATTTCTGCTGTGTCTCTAAAGGGATCATACACTTGGCAGTGAGTGTCTGGGGGTGCTGCAGCTCTGCAGCCCTATGCCACGAGCCGCCATTGTCTTTATCTGCTTAACCGTAGGGGGCATTCGTTGGGTGTGACAGAACCGACGCTATGGTGATCACGTGATCTCTGTGTGATCCTTGGAGATGCCGTGCGGCCCGCACCAGTACCCTCAGTGTTTGTCTTGCTGTGGTCAGTGAAGCTGAAGGTCAATCGCCTCTCTCGGTTTTTTTTTTTATATACGTATTTCGGGCGTCACACACCCAACGAATGCTGTGGCGTACTAATTTAATTGTGTGTGAACAGACCCAACTAATGGGTTTATCGTTAAAACTATATACGTGACTTTACTAAATATTGTTCTCCAGAGTGTATATTATGAACACCACGTGGTGTGCAGCCCTTTGTGAGTGATGATAATTTGAGTAATTAACTTAATTAATGATGAACTATATGATAGTGACATTGACGAAGAGTATTTGGTTATAATGGACGAGGACTTCGCGGTAATTTTCAGAGACACCAACTATTTTTTCCTGGCCTACAATAGGTGTTTTCTAATGGAGATGGTTTTATTTTGCGCAAACTGATGGTTAAAAAAAAAAAAATTAAATAAAAAAAATCATCACCGAATTTTATGGTACCGTTTCCATTAAAAACACCGTTTCTCCATCAGAAAAAGCACTAAAACTTGGCCGTGAAGTCAGGGTCTTATAGGTTTTAATTAAACCTATAATTATAATTAGGTATACTTTGTGGTTAAGGTTAGGTTAGGTTTCATTAAAACCTATAAGGTTAGGTTAGGTTTCATTAAAACATGGTTAGGTTAGGTTTCATTGAAACCTATAAGGTTAGGTTAGGTTTCATTAAAACATGGTTAGGTTAGGTTTCATTAAAACCTATAAGGTTAGGTAAGGTTTCATTAAAACCTATAAGGTTAGGTTAGGTTTCATTAAAACCTATAAGACCCTGACTAATTTTTCCCGGCCAAGTTTTAGTGCTTTTTCTGATGGAGATACAGCATTTTTAATGGAAACGGTACCATAAAATTCGGTGATTTAAAAAAAAAAAAAAATTATGGGTTTGCTCAAATAAAACTATCTCCATTAGAAAAAGCACCTATTGTAGGCCAGGAAAAAATAGTCGGTGTCTCTGAAAATGACCACGAAGTCCTCGTCCATTATTACCGAGTATTTTCCTACAGTAGGTGAGGGAAACACGAGTGATAGTGAAAAGGCTGAACTTCCGAGGCGTTACACGTGATCAGCCTGTGATTCACCCACACACCAGTCACGTGCCTGCTGCCTCAGCTGGGCCCTCTACTGCTGCCTCTGTGAGTACTTATGGTGCCCCTGCTAGCTCTGCTGCCTCTCCTGATCCTGCTAACCCTTGCCCCTTCTGCTACCCCTGCTGCCTCTACTGCTGGTAGAGGAAGGCGATAATGACGTGAAGAGCAAAATATACCAGCAATTGTGGATTTCCAGTGCTCCACAATATCAAGTGCGTCAAAGTTCAGGTGGAACTGTCGTCCCCAGACTTCCTCAAGCACACGAGTACCATCACACAACATTATCCGTGAGGCTCCAGGACCCAAGCCACTAGCAAGGAGTGCAGACACCCCAGAGAAGTGTTTCAGGTTGCTGTTCACAGATGCTATATTGGATGAAATCTGTGAATGGATCAATGTAAGAATGCCAATTCATGCATCAAAGTATGCAAAAAAAACAGGTGCGCAAAGCCCCATGGTACGGGCAGAATTGTTGGCTTATCTGGGGGTGCTGATATTTAGTGGCTGTCAGAGAGATAATCACTTATCTATCTCAGAGATGTGGGCCCACGACACTGGCGCACCAATGTACCGTACTGCCTTGTCCCAAGTTCGATTTGAGTTCCTGAACAATTGTCTGAGGTTTGACAATCCTAGCACAAGGGAAGAGAGGAGAGAGCAAGACAAGTTTGCACCTACATGTATTAGGACAATTTGGGACATTTTTGTTGAACACTGCAAAGGTTTATACACACCAAGTGAGTACCTGACAGTTGGTGAACAGCTTTTGGGATTTAGAGTCAGGTGCCCATTTTGGATGTATATTCCAAATAAGCCTGCCAAATATGGTGTCAAGATTGTCCTTATATGTGACAATAAATCTAAATACATGCTAAATGCAATCCCTTACCTGGGGAAGGACAGTGTGGAAATTTGTATCACAAACATATATTTATTTAATGCGAGTCTTACCTAATCAAAACCCAGCTTCTATCTCATCCCGACACAATACCCTAGCTAATCAACTAACTAGGATACTTATCGGTGGATAGTAGGGTTGAATTACGTAGGCTTGTATCAATACTGCCTGTCCTTGTGATCCGAAGTGGTCAGCGCGTGATCAGGCCGCCCGTGACAAGAGACTTGATAGCCGAGGGCGGAAAGCTGGAGGCGTCAGGCGGGTTTTCACACCAATAACTGACGCGGCGGATTGTTATCTGTGTCGCTAAGACAAGTCCTATTGGTTTATCACTTATATGTACAAATTAACGTATATACAAAATCTCTTCATTAATCAGAGAAGAGATGTTAACTCGATAGGGTCTGGAATAGTACTGCCCTGGTGAGCAGCGGCGAGCCCAGCTACCAATCCTTAGCCACGTATATTATTCCCTGTGGCCTAGAATCTAATGGGCGGCAGCCAATGAAGCCGCTACAACTAAGGTGCTAATTATTTAAGTTGCAAATGCTTAATATTACTGGGAATGTTCAATTATTCTATCCCAGTATTTATCATTTACTTAAATTACCTTAAATAATACCCATTACCATTTAAATTATATATACACATCCCTATACGCCCATATGACGAGCGGACAATAACTCCCTCACTAGGGGGGGGGGGGGGGGGGACAAACCACCACTCTACCAATTCGAGAGAACTGGAACCCAAAATGCCAGGGGTCGCTGGCAGTTTTAACTAACTTTTTTGATAATAAGTTGGTCTACTGGAAAACAAAATATGGGCTTATTCCGCTGCACTTAAAACACAAAAGTATAATATTAAGAACGATTTTCTTCTATATGTATATTGTATAGAAGCCTGATTCTGTAAAACATTGTATGTAACCAAATAACCAAGGAGGTTATAGTTGAGGAGGCGAGGTAAATGTTACTCTAGGATATTATATAGTCAATAACGAATGTTTAGAAGTTATCTATACCTAGGCAGTCATATTTTCCTGTTATTATTGTGTATCAATCAGATAGAAAGCCTGGAAGTGCAATGAGTCGACGCTTGAAGTAGCAATGTTTTGATTCAATCTCCCCGCCACCACTCCCCGCCGCGGCGTATCGCCTCCACAATTATAACCTACATTGTCGCAGCAACAAGCCGATTTCGGCATTCTTTATTCTTCGTTTTTCCAAGGCATTGCTTATTGTATTTTGACAAGCGTTTGCCAGACGCAGCAGTACTGTCTTAGAAAACAGTGTGAACATCGCCCAAATTTTACATGCCACAATATACATGTAAAAAATATATTAAGCTTTGCTACTCGAGGCGAGTAATTTGCATTAAATTGCTATTATAGAACGTTCCATCGTAATGCATGTCATCCATATAATTAGTAGAACAACAGAAGAACTATATTTTTTGGATTCAGATGCGGTGCATCAATGTTTATCGCGAAATTAATTTATGAAAAATATTAGTCGCGGAGCCAAAACACAGTAGACCAACCTTTGAGTTAAAACTGCCAGCGACCACTGGCATTTCTCGAGTTTCAGATCATTGGAATTATGAGAGGGTGTTTGGTGGATCATTTCCACAGACAGTACAAGGCCGCAAGGTGGCGTAAACCTCGGCTACTACTTCACCAAGACCCTCACAAGCCCATACCACAGTACAAACCGAAACGTCACCACGGATGATTGGTTTACCTCAGTGCCCCTCGTGTCTGATATGCGAAAAAACTGTGGCATGATCCTTGTGGGGACGATGAGGGCTAACAAGAAAGAAGTGCCAACCCAGATGAGAGAAAAACCAACTTGTGAGTTGGGCTCAAGTGCTTTCCTTTTTACAAAGGACATGACTTGTCATACGTGCCTGCCACTTCTAGGACCAAGAAGATAGTGCTGTTGCTGTCTTCTATGCACACGCAACCAACCCTGGGGGAGAATGGCAAGCCAGAAATAATATAATTTTATAATTCAACCAAAGGTTCTATGGACACCTATGACCAGATGTGTGCCCTGTACTCATATGGCCGAATGACCAGAAGATGGCCGATGTGTGTCTTCTATGGCATGCTGAATGGTGCTTTCATAAACTCCTGGGTTATTCACACCGAGAACATGAATAGGAGACGTGGCAAAACCTCGATCAGGCGGCACTACATGCAGCAGGTGGCACGTGAACTGATCAAGCCATGGGCACAGGAGAGGCTAAACACTCCCACCCTATCAATACCCCTGCAGAAACTAATCACTGACATCTGTAACCTCCCTTCATCAGCCGGTACTGCCAGCGCAACAGGGCCAGTGGTTGGAGAGAATCGTTATCCTCCAATCCGCTGCAAGGAGTGCCCATCAAGGAAGGATAGAAAGACATGTTTCAGGTGCCAGAAGTGTCAACAGCCTGTCTGCCAGAGTCACTACTACGCTCTGTGTGTCAAGTGCGAGAAGCTGATTGTAAGTAAAATTATGTTGTCTAAAATTTATTTGTTTATTACATGGGTATTTCATCATAAAAATATTATTGCATAATGAAAAAAAAACCGGCTGGAAATGACGGGGTATAGCCTTAGGGAGTAGTAAACTTCATATAGTGTTCATTTACAGGGCCACATACAAAATAAATAAAATTGCATGTATGCCAATTTTTTTACTCTAAAATATGAGCCCTATTTGTTCGTCTATCACAGCAAGCGTTTGTAGCAGCCATCAGGAGGTGGTCCATGGACCTCTAGAGCGGTGTACAGGATGATTAGTCTTAGGTTTAATTTTTATAGCAATTTCGTATTTTAATGTATAATCAAATAAAAGAAATTGCAGTTTTTGCCTTTTTTTTTATCACCCCTTAAATTTTACATTTTCTTTCAATTGAGTTCTTTTTTATATAAATTTAAAGGGGGAAGATTATATTTTGTTTCAGGGTTGTTTGATTTAAATCAAGTTGATTTTAATCACTGATTTAAAACATGATTTAAATCAAATGAATTATTTTTTTTAATCACTGATTTAAATCATAACCTTATAAATATTTGAAAACGAGAGGGGAAAGAAGGAAAATTAGTAGCCCGTTTTCGCGACCGTTCTAGCCCGGTCTAGACTGGTTCAGTCCGCGGCGGGTCTGTTTTCGCGAGGCAGACTGGACCGGGCTGGAACGGGCTAGACTGGCCCAACCCAGCGAGCAGGACCACGTTGGCCCAGTGTGGGGAGAACTGGCGCATGCGCACTACAGTCAGCGGGGAAGACGACCAGGAGCTTCTCGTGCTGCTGATAAGACATGAAACACCATGATGGCCGACCATAAGACTAAAGTAATTTCACGAAAAATGACAATATTCGCAATTTGCTTAAACAACATCTTGGGAAATGAATGTACCATCAACAACACTATAGTCGCCACTGCACTAATGTCACCAGGCGCCATATATTACGAATTTTAGCATCACTACAGACTTGTATGTGTCACTGAAGAGATGTATATATTGTTATGTAGATAATGTAAACTACGTACTGTGCACGTCTCTTCAGTGGCACATACAAGTCTGTAGTGATGCTAAAACTCGTAATATATGCCCCCCTGCGACATTAGTGCAGTGGCGACTATAAATAGTGTTATTGACGGTAAATGAAATGAGATTTCATCATTCAATTTTTCATAGTCATCCCGGCTACTTGACTTCCCATTGAGAAGTCAATTTAAGTAGCAGGGATGACTACTACAAGGGATGACTGCTACATTGCACAAGGCAAAACTTGCATAATAATAGGTCTAATAACAATTTAAGTACTCCACCAGTTAAAGGCCTGCTATTTTTCATACCAGGGTAGTGGATGCCAGTACCTATAGATATGATACATGATGGTTATGTAGGTTATATATAGTAAACGTTTGACATGGCTACGGCAGGTCTTGCAATATTGTGTTGCTGAGATTTTTTCTCCGTCCAGAGATTTATAAACCTGACTCTCATCACACACAGAATGATGACGTTCACCTTTCATATGCCAACTAGGAGGTTATTACCCAAGGTCAAATTAACAACCCTTTGGTGTGTCTTGTGTGGGGGGAGGGTAAAGCTTGCAGGACGGTAGGATCGCCTACTTGATCCAAAAGCCAATAGGAACGACGAATGGAACGGGGCCAGTCTCGATGTATTTTCGCGAGCATCAGTCCAGTCTGGACTGGTCTAGTCTGGACTGGACCAGGTTGGTAAACATCGCAAAAACGCGCTATAAGCAAATGGGCTTTCTGAACATCAATTTTATCATTGTAGTATAATTATATTATAATGAGACACAATGAGTGGTGCGGGGAATCCACTGTGGCACTTTTAGATACCAAATTCCCATGTGGCTGTTTTCACAGCAGGAATCTTTTTTTCTCAATTATATATATATTTATGTTGTACTGTACAAAAAGCCACACTACTATAACCAAAAGTTGAATGTGCATGTTACTTTTGTTTATACAAAGCCAAAGTAATATTAATCAAAGTTTAATATGCATTATGATTAATTATCAAACAAATAATATAATTCTCTTGTTTAACCACCGAAGTAGTTATTACTACAACAAAAATCCCATTGAATCCGATTGACTTCCCATTGGGAAGTCAAGTAGCAAGGATAACTATGAAAAATTAGGCCGAACAGTATGATATAGCAAAATGAGGCAATATTTAATGTAGCTGACTCTCATCACAGACAGAATGATGACCTTTCATATGCCAGCTAGGAGGTTATTATTGGAGGTCAAATTAATAATCATTTGGTGTGTCTTGGGGGGGGGGGTAAAGCTTGCAGGACGGTAAAGACCGCACATTCGATCCCCCAGCCAATAGGAACCACGAATGGAACAGGGCCAGTCTGGATGTGTTTTCGCGAGCATCAGTGCAGCCTGGGCCAGCCTAGACCGGCCTGGCAAACGTCGCGAAAACACACTTATAGACACAGGCCTATTGCTGTGAAAACGTCCATCACAGAAATATAAAATATGTAAATTCATCTGTATTTCATGTTATATGCATTTTTTATTCCCTTATTCTTTCTCTTTTTAGTTATAAATATGGTAAATAATATCATGTAGTAATTAGATTTCATGTAGAACATCAAATTAATAAAAATCCAAAAAATCGATTTAAATCAAATAAATCAGATTTTCTAGATTAAAAAAAAAAAAAAATCAACAACCTGTTTTGTTTGCATGTTTTCAGATTCGTTAAATTTTGTTTATAACTTTTTTTTCATTTTTCAAAAATGGGTCCGTCAGACCCAATGAATGGGTGGAAGGGGTATAAAGGGAACGAATGCCCCCTAAGGTTAAGGAGAAAGTTTGCTGTGATTTCAAAATAGCCTGAGGGCCTTGGGTTTTTTTTATATGTTGTGCATATTAGTACCTTCATTATCATACCCGAGTTCCAAGTGAATAGTCTAATTATTACTATTTATATTATTTAGTTTTTGCAAAAATGTTGAAGTCTAGCTCCTGTTATTTTTGCACCGACTTTTCTGTGACCTACACATTGAATACTTTATAACCTACCTACCAAAACTAAAACAAAAAAATATCCAGCAAAAATGTGCTCATTTAGTTGTAAAAAAATGCATGTGGCAATTCGCAAACCGGAAACTATTCCCAATGACAAACAAAAAATATCCTCTAAAAAGAATAATGTTCTTACAGTTTTATTCTATGATTAATCAAGAACATACCCCTAAATGTTCTTTGCAATCATGGAGTAAAAAATAAAGGAGCAGATAGCATATGATTTTTAAAACAGTTTTGAGAAAAATGCGCTTAAAGTTGTTTTCCCATTTTTGGGTTGTGTCATAATATAAGAACATAAAAACATAAGAAAATAAGGAAGCTACAAGAGGCCGCGAGACCTACACATGGTAGTTCCTGACACATACAGTTACCGTGCTGCAAACCTGTTATTTTTTGTTTCCTTAGAGTTCAATAATAACATACTAATACTTGCCCTTATGATCTGGGACCTGGTTTTCCCCTTATATAGGGTATTATATATGAGGCGTCGGGTGGAGAAGGGAGACAAAATCCATTTTTTCTACTGATCACAATGATCTACTGAAACATTTCAAGTATTCACTACTGAATACCAGACATACCTGGTATAATTGGATAAGATATGTAATTAGAAAGCTATATGCATTCTTAATCTCATTATTTCATTATTCCCCAGGCAGGGACAGCAGCAATGGTTCAAGACAACAAACAAGTAGTAGTGAATCTTCCACAGTTGCTCAAATGGTAATTGATGCAGGGAACACACAGCCGCTAACCAAACAAACAAAACAGGTGGTGATGAACATCTACGATTTCTTCAGGTTGCGACACCAACTGTTAAGTGAAACTGAACTTCAAACCAAGGTAGCAGCTGCCGCAGGAATTTCAATGCTTTCAGTGCAAACTGTCATAAAACAAGCCAAAGATAACAGGCTGGATTCACCAACTCTGGACAAAATCGGACAGACTAGAGTGATGGATTGTAAATTAGATTCTTGTGAGGGATGCATGAGGAAGGAAATTCTATCTTTTTATGAAAGAGGTGAAATTCCTACATCAGATACACTGTTTGAATTACTCAAAGAATCTCCAATAGATTTTCGAGGTGGCAGATCTACACTCAACAAAATCATCAAGAAAATAGGTTTTCGATATCTAAAGGCAGCAGGGGAAAGACATATATTGATGGAAAAATTGGATGTTATTGCTTCTCGATGTAGGTTCCTCAGGACACTAGATGAGAATAGAAACTCCAGTAGTCCACGCTCAGAGATCTATATTGCTGAAACGGTGTGTCACATGGATTATCAGGGAACCAATGGCTCAAAATTGAAAACTGGGAAAGTAGTGCAGTTTATCATCATACATGCTGGTGGGGAAATGGGTTTTGTGCCAGGATGTTTGTACATGTTCAAGCCTCGGATCAGCAACAAAGGACAATATAAACGTGCAATGACACCAGAGTGTTTCCAAACATGGTTTAAGAACCAACTACTTCCAAACATCCCAAACAATTCACTTATTGTAATGGACAATGCCTCGTGTTATTCAAAAGTTGTAAACACAGTCCCTAACCGATGTATGAAAAAAAGTGATATTATTCAGTGGCTGGAAGAAAATAATATTTCCCATGACAAATCATTTTCTAAGGTAGAACTCCTTCATTTGGCTAACTGTAATAAACAAAAGCAGGTATATGAAATTGACCTTATAGCTCATGACCATGGACATGAAGTATTGAGACTTCCACCACATCATAACCATTTAAATCCATTGGAAGTCATTTGGCATCAGGTTAAGTCAGAGATTAAAAGGAAATCTTCTGAAGCTGATCAGACACTGCAAACAGCAGAGCAAATCATAAAAGATGCAGTTGCCAGAGTAACTACAGAAGACTGGAAGATGTGTATCCACTGCACTAGAGAAACAGAAGAAGATTACAAGAATAAAGACAAGGCAATGGACTATATGGTGGAAAACTTAACCATCACCCAGGATGAATCCAGCACTGATGAGGAGGATTGAGTGTTGTGGCGGGGGTAACTTAGGAACCGTATCATTAATCCATAAAACTTAAATGGGGCAAGTTACCTTGATACATTTATTGTGTTTGCCAATTATTTCTGTACACTGTAAAATTGCATGATTCAGATCGTAAAACCATCATCTTTTGTGTTCTTTTAGCCACTTTATACAGAAAAACAACTAATCATGTAATTGTAACTATTTCAGACACTGGATATTTTGAAATATTAAAAAAGATCAAATAAATGTCGTGGTTGCACAATTTTTTGTATTCCCTGTCTAAGTTAAGGTTTTGAGGTTCAAAAGGAAACAAGATTGTATTTTCTGAGTTTACTGATTCTCCTTCACATAACTTTTCTCCTTGCATTCAATATTCACAATACGTAACACTCCCTATAATATTCTATACATATTTATATAACATCTTATAACGATATAAAAAGCTGCTTTAAAACTTGATTTTGATCTGCATTACAATACGTAGAGTTCACTTACTGTTAATATGGTGGCCATGGCCTCAGGGTGGTCTTTCTGAAAATCTCAGAAAATGTACACCTCTCTTGTGTCCTCCCTTATATATATTATTGAGTAACAACTCTCTCCTACTGTAAGGTGTCTTCCCTATCCACAATTATTGGTTGTCCATACCTGGTCACGCCCATTAGGTGTGTCCTCACATCTTAGCTCAATCAGGATTACAATCTTTGGTGACTTACACATAGGTCCCGCCCATATATGTAGGTGGACCTGAACCCACCACCAGTAACCTCGACCCCGATGACCCCCAACCCCAGGCTTCCACCCCTTCCTTACCCCAGCCAGCCTGTCCTACGCTCCGGGCCACCTCATCCTCACCTAGTACCTCCGCCGGACCTGCTGTGACCCCTGCTTCCCCTGTTATGACTTCTGCTACCCCTGATGTGACTGCTGCCATCCCTGCTGTGACAGCTTCTACCCCTGCTGTGACTCCTGCTGTTCGTAGGGGAACAAAAAGATGCCGTGGTACTTCCCCTACGGTGCCATCTGCAACCCCTACTGCTGCCTCTGCAGCAACTCCTGCTTATAGTAGAAGACGAATGCACTGTGCTGTTGATGAAGCACCACCACTTGTAACATTTAATACCAGCACCCTGGCAAGCAGATCTGGATTTAGGTGGAATTGTTGGCCTCTGTCATCCCTGGAGGCAAGGACAGCGGCAAGGAATATTGTCAACATCACCTCTGGGCCAACACAGGACGCACAGAGTGCTGACATCCTAGAGAAAGCCTTTACGTTGATGTTGAACGACGAAATAATTGGGGAGATGACAATGTACACCAACATGAGGATTCAAGCTGTAGCACCAAACTTTGCAAGACAGATAGCAGCGATGAGCCTAACAGAGCCAGCAGAGGTGCGGCCTCTTATAGGGATGCTCAAATTCAGTGGTTGCCAAAGAGACAATCACCTGTCTACAAAAGAAGTTTTTAGTCCCCAGACTGGCTTACCATTATACCGGGCGATCATGTCTGAGGCTCGGTTCACCTTCCTGCTCTCCTGCCTACATTTTGATGACCCTGGCACATGTCAAAAGAGGCAGGAGACTGACAAATTTGCAGCAATTAGAAAAATCTGGGACATATTCGTCACGAATTGGGAGAAAATGTACGTACCCAGTGAAAACTTAACTGCGGACGAGCAGCTTCTGGGGTTCCGATGTCAGTGCCCATTTAGAATGTACAATTTTGTACATACCTAACAAACCTGCAAAGTACAGACGGCATCAAGGTTGTCCTGATAAATGATAACAAGAGCAAATACCTACTGGGGGCTATTCCCTACTTGGGGATGGAGGGGACACGACCCCAGGATGGTTTAAGTCTGGGCCACTACTACACAAAGGCACTCACAGAGCCGTATCACCAGTCAAACCGCAATGTGATAACTGATAACTGGTTCACATCAGTGCTTGTGACAGATCTGCTCAACAACTGCGGCATGACTCTTGTGGGAACTCTGAGAGGAAACAAGGAGGAGGTAACAGAGATGGAAGAGAAGACAAGTCGGGCCACCGGTTCCAGTGCCTTCCTCCACACAGATAAAATGACTCTAGTGTCATACGTGCCAGCATCATCCAAGACTAAGATCAAGGTGGTGCTTCTGTTGTCCACTATGCACACACAGTCAACCATGGGTGAAACTGGCAAGCCAGAAATGATAGAATTTTATAATCATACGAAAGGTGCTGTCGACACTTTCGACCAAATGTGTGCAAGATGGACGCATCTACGCAATTCATATGGACGCAAGACAAAACTATGGCCCCTGTGTGTTTTATATGGGATGATGAATGCCTCTGTCATCAACTCTTGGATAATTCACTCAGAAAACCTGGAGAGGATAAGTGCAACCAGGTTAATCAGGCGCAACTACATGCAAGAGTTAGCAGTGGCCCTCGTTACACCATGGTGTCAAGATAGGAGTAACAACCCCACCTTGAACAGAGCCCTCAAAATCTTCATCAGCACCGTCTGCAATATCCCGTCACCTGGTAGTGCTGCTAACACTCACCTACGAGTGCTGGCAGACAGCAGTGCACTCATGAGGCGGTGTGAAATGTGCCCAAGGTCAGAGGATAGGAAGGCACGCCACAGGTGCAACAGGTGTCAGCGCGCTGTGTGCCTACGCCACATCTACCCCGTGTGTGTGGAGTGCAACCAGTAATCAAGGTAAGATCTTCCTTTTCTATCAGATTTTGTTCATTTACAACTGTACATAACTGTACAAGAATTTATATTGTACACTAGGGTCCCACATAAAACGAGAAATTGGTCGATAAACGAGGTCGCTTTATGTGAATTCGCTCTATGTGAAACACATAACCTATGGGAAAAATTTATATTGGTCAATCGGTCCTCCCGTGCATACCTGTACATTTACAGTGGTACCCTGACTTACGAGTTTAATTCGTTCATTGATCGAGCTCGTAACTCAATTTGCTCGTATATCAAATCAGTTTTCCCCATTGAAATTAATTGAAATACCATTAATCCGTTCCAGCCCCCCAAAAACCACCCCAATTTTTTGACTGTACACACAAACCTCGTTTTCCCGGACTAATAGGGGAGAGCACTGATCCGGGAACCGCAAAAGTCCGGGAATCGCAACAGTCCAGGAATTATCCTCTAAAAAAAAAAAAAAAAAAAAAAAGTTCGATGCTATTACCCACCCCCGGACGTTTATCCTACTCTAGTATTTACTGTCCGGCAACCGCCAATATCAACTACCCTGTCTCGGACTTTTACGTCCGCTGAGCATGCTGCCACCTGGCGGGAGGCAGCAGAAAGTGTTCAATAGTCTCGAGACGTTCCTGCACCAGGGGCAGTGGGGGTCAGGGGACTAACGGAGGCCGTGCAGGTGAACCGTGAGTGTCGTGTGCCCAAATGTAAACAATACGACCGCTGAGCATGCTGCCACCTGGCAGGAGGCAGCAGAAAGTATTCAATACTCTCAAGAGACGTTCCTGCACCAGGGGCAGTGGGGGTCAGGGGACTAACGGAGGCTGTGCAGGTGAACCGTGAGTGTCGTGTGCCCAAATGTAAACAATACGACCGCTGAGCATGCTGCCACCTGGCGGGAGGCAGCAGAAAGTGTTCAATAGTCTCAAGAGACGTTCCTGCACCAGGGGCAGTGGGGGTCAGGGGACTAACGGAGGCCGTGCAGGTGAACCGTGAGCGTCGTGTGCCCAAATGTAAACAATACGACCGCTGAGCATGCTGCCACCTGGCGGGAGGCAGCAGAAAGTGTTCAATAGTCTCAAGAGATGTTCCTGCACCAGGGGCAGTGGGGGTCAGGGGACTAACGGAGGCTGTGCAGGTGAACCGTGATGTCGTGTGTCTAAATTTAAACAATACGACCGCTGAGCATGTTGCCACCTGGCGGGAGGCGCGGACACTGACCAGGGGTGACAGGAGACGCTCGGACCGCCGGACAACTTTGTTGATTTACGAACAAGACCAGGCATTTCTATGTCAAAAAAAAAAAAAAAAAAAAAAAAAAAAAAAAAAAAAAAGGTCCTTGGACTCTGACACATCCCCGGACCTCGGATTTTGTCCGGCAAATCCGATATCCAGGAAATGGAGGTCCGGGAAATCGAGGTTTGTGTGTACCTATATGACTGGACTGCACTCACCATCCGCCATTTGCATTCGCCAGTGTTTACACTCTGTGTATCAGCTGTTGGAAACAGCTGTGGGTGGAACTGCCACTAAACGTACTGCACTCACCCTCCGCCATTTGGATTCTAGTCGAGTCCCCAAGTGCCATATTTGGGGTGAACCATGAAATCGGGTATAAACAAGTTTTTTTTGCAGATTCTGCTTCCTTAGGGTATCCTGAGTCATAAATAAGCAGACGGGTGCCACCTTGGCACCCTTGAGCAATTTTTTTTATTGGATGATTTGTATAGGTACTCGCGACGCGCAAGTAAATTTTTTTTTTTGTTTTCAATATAGATTCAACTATGACAACCAGTATATCAAATTGAACGTATTGAAGAATACAATTCAAATACAGGAAGGTCCCGAAGATACGAGCAGTTAGGTTCCACCTGGCATACTCGTTAAGCGAAATCTCGTATAACGAAACACATAACTAATGGTAAAATGTAGGTTTGGTTCCAGGACCCCATCAATTAAAAAAAAAAAAAAAAAAAAAAATTCAAGCTAAAATAAACTATAGCAAACACAACAAACACACCGCGTCTATATTACCCACACTGTACTACCTATTCTGTAGAAAAAGCATTCTGAAAGAGAAAATAGCACACAAAATAACATAACTGCATATTAATCAAACATAAAACATGCATAACAAGCAAAAAAGACGTTGTAATGTAGGGGACGCAGCGTGATACAAGAGAAGGTAGTGTAGCGGTCCCAAGTTTGGGGCCGCACACCTGCTAATTACCCCTAAAGGTCAGGCCGTGCCATATGCTTAATTACCCTTCAGGTCATGCCTTGCTAGGGGTGACCTGACTGCGGTCCCAAGGTTGGGGCGCACACCTGCTAATTACCCCTAAATGTCAGGCCGCGCCATATGCTTAATTACCCTTCAGGTCACGGCTTGCTAGGGGTGACCTGACTGGGGTCAAATCAAATCCCCAAATCATTGGATTTTCGATCTCGTATATTGAAAATAGACCCTACTTTACACATCTCGTATCATCGGATTCTCGTATACCGAATGCTCGTATAACGGGACCTCCCTGTACACTGCTTAAACTGCCGTTTGTTCACTTTTCATCACAGAGTACAGTAAAACATGCTGTAGAACTCACTTTTTTCCAGCCGCGTTTAAGGAAGTTGACGTTGGCTACAGTCTTATGTGTTTATACCTGTAAGTTTTTTTAAAATAATATTGAACATCAGCCATTCAGCTAACAAAATAATGACATAAAACAGTTGGTGCCATGAGGATAAGTGTGAACATCAGCCATTCAGCTAACAAAATAATGACATAAAACAGTTGGTGCCATGAGGATAAGTGTGAACATCAGCCATTCAGCTAACAAAATAATTACATAAAACAGTTGGTGCCATGAGGATAAGTGGTCGAATGAACTAAATATATGGCCACACCCACCGTTCATGACACGGATGCCAAAGTCCCATTTAAACTGCAGCAATCTTTCATCATGGTATACAATTTATTTATGTTCATTTTGCTACCCGTTATATTCATGGTCGTTATTTTACAGGAGCAGATTGTTTCTTTTGTGAAAATATACATTTGCTTGTCCGTTTCCTATACAAAATATACGAATACAGGTTGAAGTTCCCAAACTTGGCAACCTCGGGACCAGCGCCGAGCCGAGTAATGGAATTTCCGACTTTTAGAACGTAGATATATTAAGGGGAAAAAAAGCATGAAAATCACATTAAAAAAATCACAGGAAAAAATTATTTGGATTCTAATACGATATATAATACATTGTTCTTCCTTTTCTTTTCACTTCCACCAGTAGGTGTTCCTGGACGTTTGGGAGCCATAATACAGTAAAAGCTTTATAACTCGGCACTGTATAACTCGGAATTTGATATAACTCGGCATGGCAAAGACAAAGATTTTTTTTTTTTTTTTTTTTTTACACCTATACCTATAGCGCGTGTAGGCAGTGAGCTCCAGGGGTGGAATGGTAGGCCCTGGAGGCTCACTTGAGGGCTGTGATGGTTGGCCCTCGCCCGTGGTGGCGCAGGCAGGATTGTTATAGTGACGCCTGTGATTAGAGTCTCATGCCGCCCCTGTGTCCTCCCATGACACTCGCAGTTGAAGGTAGAGTTAATGGACAGCATGTGGGTGTTCTTAGGCCACTCGACGGTGCAGAAAGATTTCAAGTGGATTTATGGGTCTCACTCGGGATCGAACCACTCTGCTACCACCTCACCTAAACTGCATCTCATGGTTTTCACTCGGCATATCATGCCCTCACAACCTCTTGTGTGAACATGTAAACAGAAAGTCGGCAAAAAATAATGTATCTCGGCATATTGATGTTATAACTGCATCTCTTCACTTACACTCGGCATATCCTCAGTCGCATAAAGTCGTGTTTTTGTCCTTTTGACCCTTTCCTACAGGCTCAGGCTCTTCAATTTCATTCCCTTCCTGCTGGAGACACCCTTGCGTGATGGAGCTGACATCTTGATATACAGTACTGTATGATGTAATCCCAAAACACGTAAAATAGGTGGCAAAGTAAAGCAAAGATCGGGTACCAGCGCGTAGGCTGAGCCGTGTTTTTGTCGTCCAAGCACCGTCTTGGATTACGAATCCCAATCCAATAACACTTGCTGAAATGTGTGTTATACTACTTTGTGATATTGTTTGCAATGTTTTGCACTGATTATTATTTCGGCTCCTACCAAGCTTGTTGTGTTTTTTAAGCAGAAACCAATGCTTTTTCAATTTCGACAAAAAATGGAATTCGTATCCAAGACGGTGTTTTGGGATTACATCATACAGTACTGTATATCAAGATGTCAGCTCCATCACGCAAGGGTGTCTCCAGCAGGAAGGGAATGAAATTGAGCCTGAGCCTGCAGGAAAAGGTGAAATTGCTGGCAAGGATGGATGCAGGTGCGTCCATGCATGCTATTTGTGCTGAGTTTGATATCAAATCTGTACTGTATTTACTTTTTTTTTTTTTTTTTTTCCATATCAGAGGAGGACATTGCATAACTCGGCACATTGAATAACTCGGCAAGGGCCAGAGCCCCTATCGTGCCGAGTTATAAGGCTTTTACTGTACCAATAACAGACCTGTAGAAGTACACAAAATAACAGTGTACACAACTCTACAGTCACAACACCACTGAACAATAACAACAGACAAATCGGCGGGAGAAACCAAGCGGCCTAGTGTGGTGGCACAGGTCTAGCGGCCGACCCGGCAACTACGCGCCGGGTTTTGGGTGTTCTGCCGTGTTTTGGAAAATCCGGAACCATAGCCGAGTTTTGGGTGTTGCCGAGTCTTGGGATGCCGAGTTTGGGAACTTCAACCTGTATACTATATATTTATATACTTATATACTTAATATACTTATAATACTATAATACTATAATATACTTATAATACTTATATACTTAATATATTTATATACGAATATTATATGGTTTTTTTAATATTTTTCAGTAAACATGGATGAGCGGTGTTACTTCCCAGAATGCTCGAACCCTTCTCAAGACTTCATAACAGCGGGACTGACACGGATCAACACGATTATTTCAGCGAGTAAGAAAAGAGGAGACACCCTACACATAGATTTAGAATATGAACTGATCTTAAACCAGGAGCTGTCTATAAAATGTCATAAATCGTGTGTTTTGTTTTGAGAGTTACTCATATGGAATCGCCCAAAATCCCAATAAATACTGTGGTTTCTGGAGGTTGTTGTTGTTGTTTTAGGGCTGCGAGGATCCCTTGGGGAACACTTTGAGCCCTGGTGATGTCCTATGATGCTATCACAGGCGTGGTAGTTGACCTGTCTTCCTCAGGAAGGCACAGGTGAGGCGGATGATGGCGTGTTGCCGCGAGGGGGGAATGCCAGCCGCCGTCAGCAGGGTGGGCAGATCAAAGGTGGTGACGTTCAGGGCGATGAGTTGAGAATGTAGCACTACACGGTGTGAGTGGAAGCGCGGACACTGCAGCAGATAGTGTTCAATAGTCTCCGGAAAATTCATGCACCAAGAGCAGTGGGGGTCAGGGGACAGATGGAGGCGATGCAGGTGAGCTGTGAGTGTCGTGCGCCCCAGGCGGAGGCTGGTGAGAGTGACATCCAGGACGCGGGACTTTTTTCCGTATCCACGGCTGGGGGGAAGAGTCACTGCGGTATTGGCCCATGGAGGTGATGCGGAGGGCATCGCCGAGTGTGTTATTCCAGGTGGAGCGGCAGACCCGGGAGATGAGGCGTGTGGCTGTGGAGAGTGGCAGAGGGAAGGGTGTTGTGTTTACATCTGTTAAGGCCATCCTGGCAGCAGAATCAGCCACCTCGTTGCCTGGGATACCAGCGTGGGAGGGAACCCACTGGAAGGCGATCTCCCACCCCTCTTTTACGGAACCCACTGGAAGGCGATCTCCCACCCTAATAAGGTGAGGGGCCCTCTGGATGGTGTGGACGAGGGACGTAGAGGATCATGGATGGCGGGAGAGGAGGAGGTGGACAGTGGCGTCACCAGGAAAAAAAATTTGGGGGGGCTTTAGCCCCGGGGTGGTGATGGGCGAGCGCAGCGAGCCTATCCAGCTGGGGGGTCGGGGGGGTAATTTTGAAAATTAATCAGTTCCAGGGTAATTTTGAAGCCCAAAAAAGAGAAGAAAGTGGAATTAAGCTTTAATTACATGACACATAAATTAATAGAGTTATACCATGCAGCATACCATATTAACTAAATTTGATAATATGAAGAAAATTTTTATTCTGTTTATACAAAATAATAAAATTGCCATTTTTCTCTCTCCACTAACAAACACAAAGGAATTGCACAATGTATGTTTTGGGTTTGTTTCTCAGTAAGGTTTTATCTTGATAATGAAAAATATATATATATATATATATATATATATAAACTTACAATATATTCAAGGTATTTCCCTTATTGCACAAAAACAGGTACATGGGATACTGTAGTTAAACAGAATAAAGTACATGATCATGATAAAGTAACTAAAAGCCGATTTAACCTGCCTCCCACTGCCTTACCCTGGCACCCACTGCCTTAACCTGCATACCACTGTGTTAACCTGCCTCCCGACCTGTGTTACCCTGCCTCCCACTGCCTTACCCTGGCTCCCACTGCATTAACCTGCCTCCCATCCTGTGTTAACCTGCCTCCCGTCCTATGTTACCCTGCAATCCACTGCCTTACCCTGGCTCCCACTGCCTTAACCTGCCTCCCGTCCTGTGTTAACCTGTCTCCCGTCCTGTGTTACTCTGCCACCCACTGCCTTAACCTGCCTCCCACTGTGTTAACCTGCCTCCCGTCCTGCGTTACCCTGCCTCCCACTGCCTTACCCTGGCTCCCACTGGGTACCCAGAGCGTCCATGGATAGACAAATCTTCAAGAGTTTCTGTCAGGATTTCATACCGTTTGAAAATTACCTTAAGGGCATTATGGTTGTATTCCCATTTGTGCTGGCACACTTTGGGAAGCTCAAGAACTGGCAATTTCCTGTCCCTTTGGAAGTCTAGAAAGATGTCATGGCGTAAGGTTGAACTACAGATGAAGTTTATCAGGCCTGAAATCAAGTTAAAAAACTCGGCTACCTCTGATAAGCAACCAGCAGTGTGGGTTATCACCAGCTGTAATCTGTGTGTAGAGCAAGGGACATAAAAACATGGATTTTTGGCTGATTCTCTAATCAGTGCCTGCACACCACTGATTCTGCCACTCATTACTGATGCAGTATCATAACACTGCGCTATCAATTTACTGATATTTAATTCTAGCTCCCCAAGTTTCTCCAACAAAGCAGTAGCCAGAGAATCAGCATCAAGATCCTTTAAAGCAATAAATCCTAAGAATCTCTCATGTACGGCTTCATCCAACACATAACCTAATACACACACTGAGTTGCTCAGTAATACTGACATCCCTAGTTTCATCTGCTATTACTGCAAAAAAGGGTGCTGATATGGCTTCTTTGACTATAGTATCACTCACACAGTCAGCAACAGCTTGCAAAAGAGAATTCTGACTGAAACCTGATATATATTTGGCATTTCTTGGAACCTTTTTTACTAAGTTACGAAACTTTTCAGACTCCTTGCTTACCAAGTCAAAGATCTCTAGAAAGACACCCTTATTTAATGAACTTTCAGATTCATCATGACCCCTGAATGCCATGTTAGTTTTAGCTGCTGTAATGACAATGTTTAAGAGTGTTTTAATATAGTCTCTGTTATCCAGAACCTGCTGTTTGTGTTGGCTATCGAGTTTCTGATGAACGCTACTATGCAACTGTGAAATCTTAAAGTTGAGCCATTTTTCCATTGCATGTACATGATACGTGGATTCTCCGTGCTTTGTTGCTTTTACATGCATCTTTTTCCAGGACCTAAAACCTTCGTTGGTGAATGTTACTTCTTTGTGACCAACATTACCTGCCAAAAAGCCTACATGGAAAACAATAAACTCGGTCACTTGTCACAGAGTATTCAAGCCACTCATACCTTTTATACCACTCATATTGGAAAGACCTGGTCTGAGAACCAGACTGTACTTTAGGATACACTTTAAGTCTCGGCTGCGTGGGTCCTTCTTCAGGCTTTGTGGCTAGATCCTGCACCTGTTCCATAACAGGTGTGGCTATATCAGGATTATCACTTGTATCTATAGAATATCTCTATAATACAATATACTTAGTAATTTCAAGGTTTGTTAGCAAACATATTTCAACATTTAAATGAAACATCAAACCAATTTTTCTATAAAAGTGTGAAAAATAAGGTTTTGTTCTGGCATGGAAAATTGGATAAATATTCCTTTTTATTGTTTTTGGGTAGCAGGCTACTAGCAGCAATTTTGGGGGGGCTGAGTCCTTGACTTGGGGGGGCTAAGTCCCCCTTAGCCCCCCCGCGGTGACGCCACTGGAGGTGGAGTGAGGAGAGGGAGTCTGTGTAGACCACAGCCTTGCCCAACTAAATTTCTGCCGATTTTCTCAGTTTTTGAAATAATTATACCTAATTAATGCCTGGGTCGATTAGTGCCGTTGTTTTGAGGCTGCCGTTGTTTTAAATGCCGGTTAAATGAGGTTCTCCTGTATATCCTTCACATGAATAATTTTTTGGTAATAATGGACGAGAACTGCGAGGTCGCTACTGCCGTTACATCGGTCGGGGCTCGCCCGATCACAGCTGATAACTTGTAAACAAACCCACAGCAACGAAAGTGTACCCTCGAATGACAGCCATCAATGAATTACGATAACTGACGATATTGTGAATGGATCACAACATATATCTTCACATGAATGGTTTTTTTGGTAATAATGGACAAGAACTGCGTGGTTGCTATCGCCGTTTCCCACCTCATGCCACCCTCACCCCACCTCCGTGGCGACACGCCGCTGCTGTGCCCCACCTCACCCCATGCCAGGGACACACAACCATCGTTCTGCATGATATTTCGGCGCTCTACATGAAAACTCCTCATATTTGCTCTGCTTTGATGGTGGAATCGTTCTATATGATCATATTCGTTCCTAACGAAAATTTTGGAATTTTATTTATTAAAATATTTTTTTTTATTTTTTTTTTATTTTAATATTTTAGGTCGTTCGTTTTATAGGGGAAACGCTCTATGCGAACGCGTCTTATGCGGGACCCTAGTGTACCTACATCAATGTTTTATTTACATGAAAGTCCACCAATAAGTTATTATTTATTTATAAGGGTAAGCAAATAATAAGAAAAAAAATTGTGTAGCTCAAACGCTGTCATATGACTTTCAGAACATCAATCTATTCATTTTTGGTCGCTTTGGGTTAATAGAGAACGGTAAAAAATGTAAATATTGAACTATGAAATAAAAATTGGCATTTTTTGACACTAAAAGAAATGCCCTATTTTTGCCTCTCTCCCATACAGTTCCTAGTGGTAGATAAGGAATAGGACTCCGTCTGCTGACGCTCCTGCAACCTGGGTGTGGGTGGACCAACATTGAAATCTTTGGCTCTAGCCTTATCCATACACAGATTTTTTTTTATATAATACATATGAGGCACTCGGTAATAGAGGCGGGTAAGTGCCACCGCAGAATTTTCAAAGGTTATTACACCATTATATTCCCCCAAACCTCGGGAATCTGGAGAGTACTAGCAAGTATAAATCTGGGACTGGCAATAGGGTCCAAAATCCCTTTAGACGAGTGCGGCTGATCGACCGCGTCACTGCCAGCATGAGTTGACGTCGTGGTCTGAGTATTAGACACCAGTAAACGCCACACAGTACCCGTGAGACTGAGCGGGAGCGCTGGCAAATAGCGGCCCTTGGCACATCCCGTCAAGCGCCCGGCAGCTAACCACAGCATGCAGGACATTTTTTTTCAGCCACTCAGCGTTCTTCATTCTCCCACAACCGCAGTAGCTGTTTTTATCTTGGATTTACCAGTCCTACAACCACGCCACTCCTGGATTATAGTGTTTTTGTGTGGTTATACGAGGCAGTGTTTGAGAATGAGCTCTACCGACAGTAAGAGTGATACTCCTAGACATAGGTGCGCGCGATAACGAAAAAATTTATCACGATAACCGAAAAATCGATAACGATAACCTTGTCGGTGATAACCGATAATCGATAACTGGCGATAAATTTATCACCCGATAAGGCGATAACCAATAAATTGATAAATCCAAAATTCCGATACTAGCGATAACGATATTGATATTTTAAATAAAAAATCTTAAATGCTATCAGTAATAATACTATAATTCTATAAAATAGTAAAGCACTACTAAATTACCATGAAAATAGGATCAGTTTAGAATAGGGGCGTAAGTGTTCAAAACGTTAATAAACGGATATTAAAGAATAGCACCGAAGAGTACATACATTCATATACACGTGCACAAAAAATTAAAACGGAAGAAGCACGGGAACAGGGAAAAAAATCATCAGAGAACGCGTAAAACCGGGAGCGCGCAGGAGCAACACCTCCCCGTCCGACAGCTGGTGAGAGACTGAAGCTGAGCGAACGTTTTGAGAAGACGTCATGACGGTTAGCTGGGCTTAGACCGTTGTTCGGTTCCCAGCTCGGACCTACCTATTTCTGCCTCCAAGGCACGCGCGGCTCGCCCCTGTGCTAAACTGGAACCAAAAAATAAAATTATCGATTATCGCTAGTTTGGAACCAAAAGTATCGGCGATACCGATGAATCGATAACGCGGGGAAAACAATTATTGGATAACCGATAACCCGATATCGTTATCGCGATAATGCCCACCTATGCTCCTAGACCATCCCGTGGGCAAAAACGTGTGCGTAGACCCTAGACATGGGCTCAAAATGTTGCAAAAAGTAAAAGAAGTCTTGGTCAGGTCTACACCAGTTCTCTACGAAGCAACTTATTGCAGCACGTAGTATTGGTCCCGCATGCAACGATGGGTGCTTCAAGAAGCTCACAAGGCCTGTGATTGAAGCCATTTTTAAGGAATACTGGGGTATTGGTGATTTTGATCTCCAGAATTCCTACATCCAGAAAATTGAAGCAGATGTCAGTCAAGAGGAGGCAGAAACCAATGGCTGCTGGTAACCCTGGGCAGTGCCTCCACCAACCAGTACACACTCCTACACAACGCCACATCGTTCCTGGTCTGCAAGAAAGCTTTCGTTTCCACCTTAGGCATCACGAAATCAAGAGTTGACACAGCTCTGAGGAAGACTGGCACCTCCAGAACTCCAACACGGGACCAGCGAGGTAGACATCCACAGGTCAGGAAGATTCCAGAACCAGCAATCTCAACGTGTTCGTGAACACATCGGCTCCCTGCCTACTGTATCCAGCCATTACAGTAGGGCAAAATCCCCTCACAGGAAATACGTTGACTCTCACCTCAGTGTCAACAAGCTGTACACCGGACGTGTACGTGTACCACCTGTACGTGGATTGGATGTACTACAATGAGCATAGGGACGAACCGAGGGTGAAAAGTGCCTGTTACCGCAAGATCTTCAACACCGAATTCAACATCTCCTTCCAACCTCCTAAATCCGACATCTGCTCCACCTGTGATGAGCTAAAAACTGCAAAGAAGGCTGCAGAAGATGCCAATAATGCCACAAACAGCAAGTAGAGGACAAACTTACTGAACATAAGGCAGCAGAGGGACAGGGGTTGATTAAAGAGTTTGCCAAAAATTAAGATGATGATGTGCGTGTGATGTGTGTTGATTTACAGCAAACTCTGCCTGTACCTAAACTTTCTACCAATGTGGAGTATTACAAGCGCAAACTGTGGATGTACAACCTTTGTATCCACGATGTGATGACTAATACATACAGGTTCTACGTCTGGGATGAGGTGACTGGTGGCAGAGGCTCTGCAGAGATTGATAGCTGCATCAAAAAGTGGATTAGTACCGTGTACAGTGCTCTAGTCGCCTCCGTGGTGTAGTGGCTAGCGTGCCTGGCTACGAATCTGCAGGCCCTGGTTCACACCCGGGCCAGGACAAGTCGGCGACCAGCCAACCCAGCTGTTCTTCCTTCCTTTCGGGGTTGATAAATTGGTATCTGGGGTAACCTGGGGAAGGTAACTGTGGTAACCCGGGTGTCACACTAGCCCTGTGTCCCGGGGTAACGGGTCTTCACCCACCACAGGCTCTAAGAGCTAATGCCACCGAGATGAGCACTAAATGCCACGCGCAGCATAGCGTATGCTCCCATCTTTAGCTTATCTTACAGTGCTGAAGAATTTTCGAAACTTGTAATCTTTAGTGATAACTGTGGTGAACAGAACAAAAACATAAACATTATTTTGAATTACATGAAGTGCATAGTAGGCGTCTTCAGGAAATTGTGCATTATTTTCTCATGCCTGGTCAAAGCTACATGGCCTATGACCGAGCTTTCGGAAGCATTGAAAAAGCCATATGTAGCCGTAGTGATGTTTTACACGTTTGATGATTATTGTGATATTAAGATTGCAGTACAAAATGGTTATGAATTGATTAAGATGGAGAGAGGACTTTTTAGATTTTCTTACCCTTCATAAGTTCATCGTCCAGCATAAACCTCGTGAGCCGTTTTTAAGTTCAAAGCTGCTAGAAAGTTTGTCATAAGGCTCAACTTTCGAGAGGGCTACCTATTAGGTATGGGGTATGATACACCTCTGGACACTGTGAGGTTGATGCCTGGGAAGGGTGCATACAGGCCTTCAAAGTTTGATATTTCCCAGTGTCCTCTTAATGCAAAGTATGACCAGCCCTTGTTACTGAAAAAAGATAAAGTGACTGATCTAAAATCTCTGCTTTGATTCATCGACGCCCCCCACAGTGAATACTTTCACAAGATTTTTCGTGAACAAGAGGACCTTAGTGCAGCAGCAGCAGTAGCATCCCAGGAGCCACAGGAACAGCAACATCTACAGGATGAAGAAGATAGCGATTTTGACAATGATCTTCTCGAGTACAGTGATGACTACGTAAGTGTAGAATTTTTTTTCCTTTCCTTCCCTTATACTTTTTCCTTTTTTTTTTTTTCATTATGCATTATTAATGTTATTAAGGTATTCCCATTGTGTTATCATGATGAAACTGGTACCTATGCAGATTAATAACACAGTTTTAACACAGGTTTAAGATTTAAGATTCAAACAGTAGAAATTAGTTACCTGAAAGGTGGATTTGGTGTGAACAGATTTTTTATACACTGCATCCTCGTACAACACGGGTTCGTACAACACGGTGGGAGTCTGAGCAGCCCACTTCATCCGCACAACAGTATTCGTATTAATACAACACGATCTGGCGATCTGAAAGCAAGGCAATTCCGCCCTTACCCGCACTGCACGGTGCTGCGCTGCACAACACACAACTTGAGTACTTCCTCAGTACTCAGTACCTCAGTACTTACCTGTTACAAGTACAGGGAGGTCCCGTTATACGAGCATTCGGTATACGAGAATCAGATGATACGAGATGTGTAAATTAGGGTCTATTTTCAATATACGAGATCGAAAATCCAATGATACGACATTCAAACTGGGGTGAGTAAAATGATCAAGTTCAAAATGTGCACCCTACCACTCCTGGGCTGGACAAAGGGGGATTTGGTTGACCCCAGTCAGGTCACCCCTAGCAGGCCGTGACCTGAAGGGTAATTAAGCATATGGCGCGGCCTGACATTTAGGGGTAATTAGCAGGTGTGCGGCCCCAACCTTGGGACCGCAGTCAGGTCACCCCTAGCAAGGCGTGACCTGAAGGGTAATTAAGCATATGGCACGGCCTGACCTTTAGGGGTAATTAGCAGGTGTGCGGCCCCAACCTTGGGACCGCTACACTACCTTCTCTTGTATCACGCGGCATCCCCTACATTACAACGTCTTTTTTGCTTGTTATGCATGTTTTATGTTTGATTAATGTGCAGTTATGTTATTTTGTGTGCTATTTTCTCTTTCAGAATGCTTTTTCTACAGAATAGGTAGTACAGTGTGGGTAATATAGACGCAGTGTGTTTGTTGTGTTTGCTATAGTTTATTTTAGCTTGAAAAAAATGTCTTTTTTTTTTTTTTTTTGATGGGGTCCTGGAACCAAACCTATATTTTACCATTAGTTATGTGTTTCGTTATACGAGATTTCACTTTACGAGTATGCCAGGTGGAACCTAACTGCTCGTATCTTCGGGACCTCCCTGTATTTCAAATCCCATAAGACATTAAAATCACCTAATCTGTCCTCACGATATAATGTTTACGTTCTGCCTCTGGAAGCTCAGCATATTGGCTGCTTCTTCTTCTTCTTTCTTGTGACCTCTTATGCTTATAGTGCTGCAACTTTTTCAGCTTAGGTGGGGTCAAGGGTGCACGACAGTACCACATAATTATCTATCATACCTAGATATGCTCATATATGTCTGAATAACATGAAATGGTATGATAGCCCTTGCAAAACCTTGTGCGAGCTGAGAAATCAACACATATATACAGCCGACAGGCTAAAATTCCGCGCGTCAGTTTCACTCACTGCGAAGACTTTCCCGCCACAACCATTAAAGCTATTGCACTGCTGAAGGTTTTAAAATGAAGTCAGCTAAATGTTCTATCGATTGGTGGTAAAAATAATACTATAGGTTGTAAATTAAGGAAATCACAGCTACCATAACTTTAAAAATATAGAAATTTTGACGTTTTTGAAAATGTATTTTTTTTTTTTAATAGGAAATATTAATTCTACCTATTTCGTTCACTTATAATTGAAGAAAGGTACATAATTAAGCTTTAAAATGCAACAAACTGTAGTTCGTTACCAACCGAGTAAGGATAAGAATTTTTTTTTTTTTTTTTTTTAGAAAATGGGTGTGCGCCACCCTGACCGTGGAGCCGCTCTGTGGCCTTGGCCACTGCTGCTTAAGATTATGATATTATTTTCAAATAAGGTTTCTTCTTTCCCAAAGTAACACCAGGTCACTACAAAGAAATGAAAACAACCGTATTGTAAATAAAATATCTGAAGTAGGTCTGTTATTTTCTGTGTACATTGTATTGTAAATAAGAAGGCTTTCATATGATGGTAATTAACGGATATCAAATTAGCTCATAAAGTAGTTCTTGGATAACCCAAAAAAAAAAACATTTAATATTTCATTTTGTAAACCTATACAGTTACTTTAAACAGAGTGATACTAATTAAAATAAATTATTAAATTATTTTATATACAGTCTCCCAAAAAGTATCGGTATGGCTCACTAGGCGCTGCTGGAATTGGATCGAAACATACTGTTTCTTGGCAATGCCGCAACATTTTTTTGGGCGACTGTACATGATGACAAGTTAACATGCGTGTAGAGTAAATCCTATAAACACCAAATGTTTCTTGGCAATCCCAGTAACTAAATGATAGTACTATGTAGCTATTATAGAGTGGGATTTTCCTAGCATATTAAGCAAAATTGTTAAACAAATCATAATTGTCGCTGACTGTCAGCTGAACCAAGTAAAACTTAAAAAATAAATAATAGTACGTATTTTTAGCAGTTTGTTGAATCATTACACTAATCAGAGTCACAATCATTGCTCATCTCACAGAATGCACTCAGAGTGAGTGGATTTGCACACATAAAGTCATCCTCGTCCATGTTCACTACGCCTGGTAATGCTGCTCTACACACGCAGTCAGCTGTGCAGGACTGGTTGTTCACCAAGCAACTGCAATCCTCGTTGCAGTCTTCACAACAGCAGAGGATGTCGTTGAGTAATTCAGGTGGAGCACAAGGCTGTGTCATCATGATGGGTTGAAGCTGTTTAGTATCAACATTAATCTCCCATCCAAATTTCGTGACATCTTTAAGCTCCAACATTCCAGTAGCAGCTTCCTTCCACACAAACAACTGGCATGCTACTCTCAGGATGTGCTGCTACAGACTGTTTTCTGTCGGTGGCAGCTTTTGTGGTGCAATTTTTCGGAGAGCTAACTTGCATCGTAACTCTAGGAGGGTTTCCTCTCGTCCTCCATATAATGCAACAACAAATTTATGAGCAGCATTTACTTCATTAGTGGTGGGTTTCCCTGTTCCTAGAGATGATAATGCTTGTATCTGCTTTGAATACTTCATCATTACTTTGAATGCTGTCTTTTTTCCATGACCAACAAATGAGCTTGTTGTGTCACAACCAGATAAGCAGTAGACAGACAGGAGAATGGCATGTTGTTCTGGTCTAAGCGCTCTAAACAGCTCATGTATTGGGATGTATCTAGTCAGACTTGTATGCTTTCCCTCTCTGCCTGTAAGCAAATCCAACTCTTCACAGTTAATTGTTTGACAATGATGTACAAGTAGTACAAGTACGTCAGTATCTGGGCTATGGACCACAATTTTAGTAGCACCCTGCTTAACAGCATGTATGCAGTGGAGTATGATCCTGGTGTCTGATTCCTCGTGGTTGGATTCCAGTTCAGGGACAGTCTCAATTTTTTGGGCAGTTATTCTTGGTGCATGGTTGTCATTGCCTCCACTAGTGTACACTTCAAGGCCTTGTGGTAAATCAGCTGTGCTTGACAAGTACTCAGTGTAGACTCTTGCAAGTGCTGCTTTATTGCTTGAATTACTGAGAAATGTGTCCTTGTTGACATGTACTCTGCCACCAACAGCTATGTTATACGCAACAGCTTGGTCATTACCTCCACGATTTATTCTTGCCTGTGATTTGACACTCTCTTCATAATACCGATCAAATATAAGGTGGATTTGTGATGGAGTTCCAATTTGACTGGCTTTCTGAAGAACAAAAGCTGTGAAGTCTGATGCTAGGTCTTTGAAGGTGGCATCTTCCTCTTTTCTTGGAAAAGGAAAAATTCTTATTACTGCATTGCTGTCATAGATCTTCCAATTATCTTCTTCAACATCAGCAAGAGTTTGGTTGAGCAGATAAGCTATCTTGATAGCATCCCCAACACTGACTGTTCCACTGCAGACCAAATCTGATCTTCCTGGCTGTGCTATGAAGGCCACCTCCGGCCAGGCAGTTTGCAACAGTCTCTTAATGTTTCTTGCAAATCCTTTCGTCATTGTGGACCCTTCTAGTTCGATATATCTGTGTCTCAGCTTGGTGAATGGAATGACTTGTTTGTCTTCAATAGTAGCTTTCTTGAACTCATGAATAACTTGTTGAATAATGATGTTTGTATTGCTGTCTGCTGGTGATAAAGCTGCTATGTTCCGTTCATTAGTATAATTTGTTACACAACTCTTATCTCTATGGTAACGAGCTTCCACAGCAACTAGATCACCATTCACAACACCAAGGAGCCTATTAAGCATTACCTGGTCTTCCCTTCTTCGAGCTGCATCTAACACTCTATTGTACAAATTCTCACCTTTGTCATCAATAGAAGACTGTACCATAGACCATGTTTTCCGTTTTTTTGCATGACAAGGCTTCCCACAAACAAAACAGTCACTTTTCCACTGGAAAGACTCTCGTCTCCTTGGTAAAGTATGAGGTGGACTGTTCATATTATTACTTTGTGTTCCGTCACTTATATTTTTTTCACTCTCTTTCTGGCATTTTTCTACACATGATTGTCTGTCTTTGGGCATAGTGTATATTGATTGACCTACATGTTCGATGGTAAATCATTTTGGTTCTTCCATTTCTAATGTTACACTCATTTTCTAACAGTAGCATAGCAGTAGCATCTTGCCTGTCATGAGTAGACTGAAACAAAGTGTCTATTTTCTGTAGATTAGGTGTTACAGGATCTCCCTTTTTATTTTTCTTATTGAATGTATCATGACAGAAGATGCACTTTGCTGGATCAATGTATAACCTTTGTTTCTTGACCTCTGCTTCCAAACTTAAGGACTCCATTTTTTCCTGAAAAGAAAAATGTAAATTATAGTTAAAAAACTATTTATACATGAATGGCATGAGGGTTTCACATAAAACTCAAATTTGTGCTACTGTGTGTGTGTGATCTTAGTGATAACCGCAACTGACATGTCAGATGCGTTGAGGGCACGGTTTCACTTAATTCATCAAAGTTATTTTATCCTTACTCGGTTGCAAAAGCGGTAACGAACTACGATTTGTTGCATTGGAAAGCTTGATTATGTACCTTTCTTCAATTATAAGTGAACGAAATAGCTAGAATTAATATTTCCTATTAAAAAAAAAAAAAATTCAAAAACGTCAAAATTTCTATATTTTAAAAGTTATGGTAGCTGTGATTTCCTTAATTTACAACCTATAGTATTGTTTTTACCACCAATCGATAGAACATTTATCTGGCTTCATTTTGAGACCTTCAGCAGTGCAATAGCTTTAATGCAGTGTTTCTTAACCTGGGGTGCTAGCGCTGAAATCAATTTTAGGGGGTGCTGAGAAATGCTCCATATATGGCAGTACAATGTTACGAGTTCCTCGCAATGGATACAAAAGTATCGAAGGGATACTTTTTGACAATAGCACTATATTTATTTGATAAATTTTAACCTCATTATACTGACTTTCATTGAGAATGTAATTGCACTCGAGTGCTGATGTCTGACATGAGACGGTGAGACTGCAGACAGTAGTTACGTAGTAGCAGTACAGCTCAAGCCCCTGCATAGTTGTGTTTCGCCTTAACTTCAAGTTCCAGTAATTCTGGTAAGACCATTGAAAGGTATACTCTTTCTTATTCATTCTCTCTCTCTCTCTCTCTCTCTCTCTCTAGGTATGGTATGAATGCTTGTTTATGTATATTCTTTAATATACTTATTAAATTTATTTAATTTAATTGATTGATTTAAGTAGTATATTCAGTAGAGAATATTAATTTATTAATATAATTTAGTTTTCCATATGTAAATTAGCGTTAGGCCGTCCTACACGCTACATCTGCTGACCTCTTATATTAGCATAAAGTCCATAAAAGAGTTACGACTCAATGGACAAAGGCTTTGACATTTTCTCTTCATGTATAATAACTTGTATAGTATTAAGGCCAATAAAATTATCAATCAATCAATCAATCTCTCTCTCTCTCTCTCTCTCTCTCTCTCTCTCTCTCTCTCTCTCTTTTTTCAATGTGTCGATTCATTTTTTTTACAGATGAATGTATTGATGACTTGTTCAAATCTGCACCAATTTAATGGGCCTGGAAAATGTTTGAGCCTACCGTAAACATTAAAACTTTTAGCTTTTTTAGCAGTTTTTATTAAATATATCATTGGTTGACTAGAAATTGTACACATATTATCATTATCTCTACCCCCGAAGGTGGAATAATACTATGTGTTCGCCTGTGTCTTTGTTTACTTTCTCTGTTAACATCACTCATAAAGTAGTTGCTCCAAGTTTATTAAGTATTTTTCGGGGGATACGTTACCTATGGTCAAAACAGCAATCAATTTAATTTGAAGGTCAAATGTCTAAGTTAGATTGGTGCTGTTTTGCTAACAGCTTCTTTGTTTTGTCCATAGGCTTGTGTGATTCTGCAATGCTAGACTCGTAAATGGAGTGACGAATATGTCACGTATGGCTTCAATGCACTCCTGGATGATCGTGGAGTGCCAGACCGGGCACAATCTATGACCTGTCATTTCATTATTTGCACTAAAATTTGAAGTATGCTAAACTCCGAGAACACCAAGTGAAGCATCTAGCTGCAGAACATGAACAGACTATCGACTGTAGGCTTAGACGGCTAGATATGACCAGAAAGGCAAACTATCCCGACTTGGATTCAAGCCAATGCAGAAACCCCATCTGCAAGCTTCCTATGAGGTGGCATACCAGTGCATCAGGGAGAAGGCTTTGCATTCGGCTCCAGAAAACCTAGTTAAGCCATGCACCATTCGGATGGTAGAACTGGTTCTTAGAACAGAGGCAGTCAAGGAGATGAAAGAAGTGCCTCTGTCCAACGATGTCATCGCATGGAGAGTTGCAGATATGAGTTGTGACATATTGGACCAGATTGTTCAGGAGATTATGGACAGTCCCATCTGCATCTATCTCTAGTTGGATGAATCAACTGATGTTTCCAACATGAGTCAACTGATTTTGTATACCCGGTACATCAAGGATGGTGAAATTAAAGAGGAATTCCTCTTTTGCGAGGCATTGCAAACGACGACGAAGGCAGCGGATGTAGTCAGACTCTTGGACGAGTTCTTTGAGAAGCATCATATCAAGTGGGAGAAGGTATAGGATCGGTCTGCAAAGATGGTGCCCCAGCCATAATAGGGAATAGGTTTGGCTTTACTGCTTTGGTTAAGAAAAGGGTACCAGATATCATCATGAAGCACTGTGTTCTCAATCGCCATGCTTTGGCTGCATAGACGTTGCCGCCTCACTCAAAGAAGTTATATATGTCTGTGTTAAAGTTGTGAATTTCATCCGGGGTCGTCCTTTAAACCACAGACACAGTGTTCATGTTATATTGTGAGGAGATGGGAAGTGAATATCAAGTCCTTCTCTTCCACACTGAAGTGCGGTGGCTCTCACGTTGGAAAATCCTGACCCGTATTGCAGAGCTCAAGGATGAGATTGCAATATTCCTACGATAGTATCGGAATAGGCTCGCTGAAAATTTTGAGGACGAAATGTTCATCTTCTCTTTCTCTTATCTGGCAGACATTTTCAGCCATTTGAATTAACTCGACTTGTCCATGCAAGGCATGTTTGCTAATAATCTTGTTTGTGCAGAGAAGGTAGAAGCCTTCAAGAAGAAGCTTTCACTCTGGAATCGTTGAATCCAAGGAGGGAATGTGGGAAGCTTTCCTATCCTGGACGAGATATTGGGGAATAAGATAGTCAGTCCCATGCTTGTAGAAAATATTGTTGCTCACCTCTCGCATCTTGAAACCGCCATGACAAAGTACTTTGTCAAGGATCATACATTTCCAGAATGGTTTCAGCAGCCCTTCCTGGCAGACATGAGTGATGCTGACAACCTGAAGGAGGAGCTTATTGATCTGCAGGTGAACCAGGGTTGTCAGACAAAATACCGTACATTATCATTGTCTGGCTTCTGGTGTGATCAGTTGGTAGCGTACCCTGGACTGGCAAGGGCAGCGCTGGAGATGATCATTCCATTGCTTTTGCCTTTAGTATTGGCATCCTTGGTGTTTTATTTTTGGAGAATGAACAAATCAAATGATCAAGCAGTATACTTCACTTTACTTTATCCCTGTAGTAGTGTAGCAACTGTAGTCTCTGTAACCAGATGTTAGCCGAGAAATAGGGGGTGCTGGACTTCCTAGATCTGACTACTGGGGACTACAGGGGCTAGTCGGAAAAGGTTAAAAACGCTGCTTTAATGGTTGTGGCGGGAAAGTCTTCGCAGTGACTGAAACTGACGTGCAGAATTTTAGCCTGTCGGCTGTATATATGTGTTGATTACTCAGCTCGCACAAGGTTTTGCAAGGGCTATCATACCATTTCATGTTATTCAGACATATATGAACCTATCTAGGTATGATAGATAATGTGGTACTGCCGTGCACCCTGGGTCAGCTAAATGATGGCTTTCGGGGTCACGGTTGCAGCACTATTAGGATCGCTTTGTAGGTCGTCTGTCAAGATCGAGCTCGAGCTTGACACATATCTTCCTTCTATGCCACTCTGTAGCCCTTTCTTTCCCTGCCACCAACAGGGTTGACGCCGCCGACAGCGCCATCTATTGTCTCATTCTTCTGCTACCGTAGTGTTGATGTATCATTTACCACCAGGCTGTCACACACGTATCACAAGCTCTTTTCAGTCCTGGAAATTATCACCCATGGCGAATTTATCAAAAATATCTACTAATACGTACTATCGCATACAAGCTAAAAGTTGTACGATGCACCAAAGAACATGGGAACAGAGCAACAGAAAGACCACCGCCTACCGAGAAAATCGGCAGATTTTACTACCGATTTTACTACCGGTAGAAATTCTGTTTATTTTTATATTTTTCTTAGAAATTTCTTTCCAAACTTTTTACCACCATTATAATTAAGGTAAGGGACTAAGATGAGTGTATGTTTACTATATATTGATTATTGTAAAGGCAATGTATGTACAGGGAGGTCCCGAAGATACGAGCAGTTAGGTTCCACCTGGCATACTCGTAAAGCGAAATCTCGTATAACGAAACACATAACTAATGGTAAAATATAGGTTTGGTTCCAGGACCCCATCAATTAGAGAAAAAAGAAAAGAAAAAAACAACATGTTTTTCAAGCTAAAATAAACTATAGCAAACACAACAAACACACAGCGTCTATATTACCCACACTGTACTACCTATTCTGTAGAAAAAGCATTCTGAAAGAGAAAATAGCACACAAAATAACATAACTGCACATTAATTAAACATAAAACATGCATAACAAGCAAAAAAGACGTAATGTAGGGGACGCCCCGTGATACAAGAGAAGGTAGTGTAGCGCTCCCAAGGTTGGGGCCGCACACCTGCTAATTAACCCTAAAGGTCAGGCTGTGCCATATGCTTAATTACCCTTCAGGTCACGACTTGCTAGGGGTGACCTCACTGGGGTCAACCAAATCCCCCTTTGTCCAGCCCGGGAGTGGTAGGGCGCGCATTTTGAACTTGATAATTTTACTCACCCCAGTTTGAATGTCGTATCATTGGATTTTCGATCTCGTATATTGAAAATAGACCCTAATTTACACATCTCGTATCATCGGGTTCTCGTATACCGAATGCTCGTATAACGGGACCTCCCTGTATTGCAATGTGTGAATATGGGGGAAAAGTACAAAATTTCAGGTGTCCACCATAAGTACATTATAACATGGGTTTCTATGATTCATACAGCACGATTTCGTACATCACAGCGTGCTGTGTCACCCATAAAGCCGTGTTGTATGAGGATGCAGCGTATATTATTTTTATTTATTAGTTTATAGCCTATAGCACCTTTAGTTTTTTATCTTATTTGAGGGCTCAGGTTCTTGGCCCTGCATGTACCTACTGGAGAGCTCAGATGGTTGGCCCTCACCCGAGGTGGCGTAGGCTGGATTCTTTGACATCTGTGATGGTTTATGGCTCATGCTGGCCACTTTTGCCCTCTGCCACTCACAGTCGAAGGTGAGGTTGATGGGCAGGATGTAGGTGTCTTTGACCACTTGATGATAGAAAAAGTTGCTCCTGAATGGACTTTAACATAGGAGGAGCTCACCACTTCCAGATTATAACCATCCGGCCAACATGTGCTGAAAGAGTTGCCTCTGGCGGGACTCGAACTCGCGAGACCTTGAGCTTACCACTTGCAGATGATAACCACTCGGCCACCACCTCCTGGAATAGATGACGAAAGTAACGAGAATGTATATGGAAGGTTTGGTATGACTATTAAGGGAGAGGAAATTAATTGTAGGTAAAGGCAAAGACTACTCTATACTGGACTTGCTACTCATTTTGGGCTATTTCCAGTGGAGGCCAATTTTGCGATTCCTGCCATTTTCGAACATCACTCCCTTTTCCCTTCCTATGGTTTATCAGTATATATGATATACCGTTATCTTCGTAAGTATAAAGTGTAATTCTAATTCGTATTAGCAATTGCTATTGCTAATACGAAGCTCTAATCCCCCCCATACCCGCACGGCGAGCCCACGCAGTTGCCGGGTACCGCCACTGTTGCCCCACATATCAAGCAGTGCCCCATACCATTTTCAGGCCATTCCTTACCGTAGAAGCCGCGTACTAGATTTTTAAATGGCGGACGTACAGGGTGCGTCGCTGGGACTGGGCGTTGCATACATACTGGACGCATCACGTGCGTCGCTGGTATCCAGCGGGTTAAATGGGAAGATAGGTTGTTGGAATGAGTGACTGAGAGAGGGTAACAGGAAAGGAGATTGTAGAATTTTCCAAGAGGACTGAAAAATGTGAGAATGGGATGCATGAACAGGTGCAAATGGAGATTTCTGCCTTGGCAGAAGTGTGAGAGAACAACCCCTTGTTAAACGGGAAGATAGAGTATTGGAGTATGTGAGTGAGAGAGGGGATGTAAGAGTGAGAGGATTGGAAGATGTTAGAATGAGGTGCATAGGCAGATGCAAATGGAAACTTCTGCCTTGGCCACTCCCTTGGAGTACTAAGGAACAGGCATCAGTGTAGACTAAACTAGCAAGCCTGTGATATATGAGTAACACTTACCTCTCACTTCATTTATGTGATCATCTCAGCTTTGTCTTAACTCTTCTATCCTTCCCACCTTCAAAGACTTAAGTGCTGACTTCATAGTTATAATCATTGACTAATATTTTATTGTCATTTGCAGATGAAAGTGAAAGCTGCAAGGAGTGCTTCCCTACCCATCAATATTTTTGTTTTCTGCTGACATCATGGCTGCTGCCTTGGATGTGTTGGGAGAACATGTATGATAAGTAAAAATTTTGCATTGTTACAAATTATTGTTATATTGTTAGAAATATGTCTTGAAAATGGTAAGCACCTCTTGTTTTAAGGAAATTACTAAGAATGTTCATATATCTTGTCATTGATAACTATAGTCACCTTAGGTTAAGCTGATCTAGAAGCCACGTCCCCTGCCTACCCCCCCCTTTTCTACGGGACAGCTGATTGGTGCACTCATAATGTTCGACATGTGTACAGATTACACTAGAGTCCCATATAGAATGAGAAATTGGTGCACTAAGAGTGCACCAATTTACTGCCACATAAAAAATGGGGGAGGAGGCAGAGGGCGTGGCTTCTAGATCAGCTTAGCCTAAAGAGTCTGTAGTTAAGTACTGCTTGCATCGTCTTACAGAAATGTATATAGGATTAGGTAATAACAATTAATGGCTAGACTTGGACAACACAGTTTGTGAAAAATGAAAAGCAGAAATTATTAAGCTTTTCAATTTTCTAAAAGTTAAACTAAAATGTAGTTAGTTTGCATATAGGTATACAACTTTGATAATTCTATGGTCTCTTGAATTTGAAAAGTGCCTGTGGTGTGAGAAGAATGGACGGTGAAAGTACTGAAAGTGTGCATGGCATGTCAATTAGGAGTGAGGGGATGCAAAGTAGTGGTTTAAGGGAGGAAGTGGAGCATTGAGGTGGTTTAAGGGAGGAAGTGGAGCATTGAGGTGGTTTAAGGGAGGAAGTGGAGCATTGAGGTGGTTTAAGGGAGGAAGTGGAGCATTGAGGTGGTTTAAGGGAGGAAGTGGAGCATTGAGGTGGTTTAAGGGAGGAAGTGGAGCATTGAGGTGGTTTGGTCATATAGAGAAGAATGGCAGAAAGTGAGATGACTAAGAGTATGTATGAGTGTAGTAGATGCCATAGGAACTAGAGGATGATTCCCAGTGAAAATGGCGAGAGAAGAATGAGAGGGTTAGAACATGCAAGGACAGGAAGAAATCACAGCCATTCATCGGCTTCTGTCGCGGCCATCCCCTTGGAGGAGTTTCTCTTGGGAACAGACATTATAGATAGATAATTTTAACTAGAATTGTGCTGTCCAGATCCATGCATTAATTGCTATTGTATAATCCCACTTCATTTACATTGGAAAAGAGGAAAGCAACTATGCTTATGTGTTAATTTTGACCTGAACCGAGCAGACGGCATGAGTTAACAATGAGGGTTTGTAAGCCAAGTGCTGACAGGCTGCTGGCTATCTTCATAATTGTGTGATTTTTATGTTTGACATTTCTCTCTAAATTAAGGTACTTTAGAATATTTATCAATTTCAAAGGCAGTAAAGAGTTAATGAATGCACCGAGCATGTTGTCAAGTGCGCAATGTTCCCCATAGTGATTTATAGGATGCTGGAAAAATGTCTTTTGATCCTCAATGATGAGTGGGCGTTCTTGACAACATGGCTGATGCATTCCTTACAATGGAATTGATCATTAATGCTTTTGAGATTGATAAAATTATATAGTGCCTTAATCTAGAGATAAATGTTAAACATAAAAAGCACACCATGTGCATATAGCCTGGCAGCAGCCTATTAGTGCTTAGCTTACAAATTCTAATACAGGGTAATGTTTGATAAATTTATCAAATTCACTACAGTTGTCGAAATCCGTTAATACCTACAGCATTCTTAGGTTAAGAGTTAGGTAAATAGAAATGGTGTAACATGTTTATTATTTATTTGTATCAGTAATATACATAAGTGATCAAATAATTAAACAAAATGCCACCTTTGCACCATAGAATAAGCATGGCATGCATATAATTTATTTGGAAAAATATTAGTATTCTATATAGATGTTTATAGGGGTTCGACAGGGGTTGTGTTGAAAAGTGATGGGGCAAGGATGCACCCTTGCCTCACTCCTGTATTCACAGGAAAGAAGCTGGATACACCTGCCCCACACTTCACAGCACTCTCAGTCCCAGAGTACAGACCAGTCATCAAACCAATAGTCCTTGCAGGAATCCCGAGAAGTCGCAGAAGGTCCCAGAGTGACTCACGATGCACTGAGTCAAACGCCTTCTTGAGATCAACATAGGCTGCAAGCACCCCCTGTCGAAACTTACAGCGGCGTTCCACCAGGACACGAAGCGCTAGGATACAGTCCGTTGTTGACTTACCAGGCATGAACCCAGACTGCTGAGGTCTCTGATGCTTCAGCAGATGACTGCGGATCCGTGTCAGCAATAGATGGGCAAGCACCTTGCCTGGCATGCTGAGCAGTGTAATGCAGTGTAATTGTTGCAGTCCTGACGGCCCCCTTTCCCTTTCCAGATAGGGACGACCAGCCCCCTTTTCCAGTCAGGAGGAATGGCACCTGATTGCCACACGGCAGTCAGGACAGCATGCAACCCGCGAATCATGACCTCACCCCCAGCTTTGAGGAGCTCCGCACTGATATTAAAGACACCAGCTGCCTTTCCACCACCTTTTCAACTTTGCTACAGCCTCTCTGACTTCGTTAGAGATGGTGCGGTTTCGTCAATGGGAGGATCGGCATCCACTGCCCGTAACCCAGTGGTGTGAAGCTGCTCAATTGGAGGGTCCACTGGGGAGGACAGGTATCAGAAAACTAACTTGAGTTTTTGAAAAGATTCTGAGGGAGGAGAAAGGTCCAGAAGAATGGAAGGATAGTTTTACCTTACCACTGTTTAAAGGAAAAGGAGATGCAGTGTCATGTGGTGGAGGTTTGATGGGTTAGAGGAGGGGTTAGAAGTGGTTAGAGGTTTGAGGCTGTTAGAACATGGGATGAAGATTTGGGAGAGGGTGTTGTGTGAAAGGCTTAAGAAAATCATCAAGATCGATGACTTCTGGCTGGAAAGTCAACTACCGATGCAATCTTCATCACAAGACATCTCCAGGAGAAATATGAAGAGAAGAAGAAAAGGCTGTATCATGTGTTTGTGGATCTGGAAAAGGCATTTGACAGGATTGCTAAAAGAACAATTAGATGGGCATTACGAAGACAAAAGGTACCGGAGAGGCTTCTAAGGTTGGTAACTAATGGCACTGTATGAAGGGTCAAGATCAAAGGTGAGAGTAGCTGGAGGAACATCAGATGCCTTTAAGATAGGAGTGGGGGTGCATCAAGGCTCAGTCCTCTTTTGTTTGTGGTAGTGATGGAAGAGGCCACAAAGGAGTGCAGAACAGGAGATCCATGGGAGTGCTATATGCAGATGATTTAGTCTTGACAGGTGAGACAAAGGAGGAAGTTGAGAGGAGATTTATAGATTGGAAGCAAGCAATGGAGAGAAGAGGTCTGAAGGTGAATATGACATCATTATGTCCAAGACGAAGATGATGGAAACAGGCAAGAAAATAGATCGAAATATACAAGTGGGAAGGTTTCCCTGTGGAGTGTGCGGTAATAGACTAGGAGCAAACTCTATTTGTTGCAAGGAATGTGACAAGTGGTGCCATAAAAGATGTTCGGGACTAGGAAACCTGAATGGGGAAGTAGATTTCTGCTGTCCAGTGTGTATAAGAAGAATCAACAGAGGGGGCCCGCCAGAAGAGGAAGAGGTAGAAACTATAGAAGTGAATGGTGATGTAATAGAAGAAGTTAAACAGTTTTGTTATCTTGGTGATATGTTAGATAGCGAGGGTGGAATGAAGAGAGCAGTAAGAAAACGAGTAGCAACTACATGGATCAAGTGGAGAGAGATAGCGGGACTGCTGATAAACAAGAGTATTCCACTGAAAAACAGAGGAAGAGTATTTGAAGCTTGTATATGATCAGTTTTGCTGTATGGTTCTGAGATATGGGCTTTGACGAAGAAGTTGGAGGATGTGTTTGTCGGGTGTGATCGGAGAATGTTGAGATATATGACTAGGATCACATGAAGATATGAAGTGTCCAGTGAAAAGGTGGCAAGAAAATGTGGATTGAAGGAGCTGAGTATGCGTATCATCGGCCGTCTAACAGGAACTACCAGGTGTAGGCCTCGCGGCCTCTTGTAGCTTCCTTATTTTCTTATGTTCTTATGTTCTAACCTCATAAAAAGTATGGGAAAAACTGACGTTAAACAGAAAGAAGAAGAAGTGTGAGGCAGGCAGGAATGAGGAGGAATGTGAAAATTAATGTGGACAAAAGTAAATGGAGTATTTCAGAAAAATAAGACTGAAGCAATTGAGTTTGCAGATAATAGTGAAAACAAAAGCAATTTAAAATGATAATGGATAGGCAGATAATGAAACAAGTGAACAAATTTGAATATCTTTGCTCTATTCTATGCTCTATTCTATGCAAGTATAGTAACATGGAAAGCAGTACAGGAGAAAGTCTTACAAGGAAAGAAAGTAGTGCCTCGGGTAACATATGGAGAGACTTAAAGACTTAAGAAGTAAAGAAGGCACTCGTGGATAGCATAAAAATTCCAACAGTACATAGTAATAGTGTAATCGTAACATATGCAAGTGAGACCTGAATGGAATATGGTGCTATAGGTCTGAAGATTCAAGCCGTGGACATTTTTTTGTTTGACGGCTGGATATCGTATGAAGAGAATGGATAGTGTTGATAAAAATGTATATGGAAGATTGGTATGGCTAGTAAGGGAAGAGAAATTACATGTAGATCTAGGTGATGGTGAAGCGCAGCACACAGATGATTTGGAGAAGTGAAAAAAATGGGTGAGTGAGTCGAGATAAAGAGATACTAGAGATGGATGAATGCTTGGAGTGTGAGAGGACAATACCCGAGAGCAGTTGTGTTCATTTTGTTTTGAAAGGTAGCCACTTGAGTAAAACACATACACTGTGAGAGCTGCCCCTGTCACAAGATAGCACAACTCAAAGAATACTGGGCCAGTGGTACAAGATAGTAATTGATAAAGATAAGGCATGGTAATACTACTACTTACGGTGTATCATATCATACTAGGAACTAATGAAAGACCAACTTTATCCACTTTGAAACTGGTACTCTTTACTCATGTCACACCCAATGGGTATTATTTTTATGTTGTTTATGTCATAAATATACTTCTAAAAACTGTAAATCTAGTCTTATGAAATATAGTTATGTTACAAATGTCAAATGTAATTATTATTATGATTACTACTGTTATTGTTGATAATTATAATTATTTTCTAAGTTACAAACAGTGATCACGCGGTGCCTGCTGCTTTTGAGCCATGCAATGAATGCCACTGCCCACAGAGTATGTGAGCGAGAGAGGGGATGCAATTAGTGGCGATGGAGAGACTGGTCGTGGCACCACCGTGAGGGAGTCCCAAAGAAGTGTCAGTGCAGACTAGACAAGACAAAAGTGGACTAAAAGAAAAGTATATCACAATGTACAGACAGGTGGAAAATAGAAGAGTATTTTTGTAAAGGGGAACCTATCAAGCAAATGTGTCAAGACAACAGGATGACTGAATCCCTCTCTTAGCGTTGAGAAAGTATGAAAGGTTGGGGCATGTATGTTAAGCGTCACAACCACTCACCACACCGAGGCCACAGCAGCAGCGTCATCTTGGTGCTTGGTGTTGTTGGCTGTCAATATTCCTTGAAGGATTCTATTAGGCCTGGTGAATACCAAAGGTGGGCACCAAACCGTTAATCCGTTAATCGTTAATTAACGAAGTTAACTTAAGTTAACTTTGGAAATGATTATCGGACTAATTAACTTCCGTTACATTTAACTTATGTTAACTCAAGTCCGCTAACCCAAAAATTTCATATAAACCGGTAAACGTTTAAAAGTTTCTATTATTTTCAGATTTTCAATACAGATGTAGAGTCTTAGCATATTTAATTTTGTACGCGTCATTCTTTCAACCCCGATATAATGCCACTTATTAGTTTTTTTTCACCCTTTTCTGGCTCTAAAAGCCTTTAAAATCTAAAACAGGGCCAAAACTATGAAATCAGCCTTCTTTAGGTTTTTAAAAAAGTTAAAACTATAAAATCTGCCTTTTTTTTTTTACTCTAAAGCAAAAAAAACCTAGTTTTTGGGTTCTAAAGCCCTTAAAAAACCACTTAAAGGCTGATTTTTATAGTTTTGGCACTTTTCAAAGGTGTTTTTAGGTGGTTTTAGAGCAAAAACAGATTTTTTGTTTTTTTTCTATAATAAAAATTAACGTTAACAGTTTATCGATAACTTCCGTTACATTTTTAAAGAATTAACTGATTAACGGTTATCGAAGTTAATTTTTTGGTTAACGGATTAACGGTTAACGAAGTTAACTTTTTGATTAACGGCTCCCACCACTGGTGAATACATGTGATGCTATTATGGGAGAGGCAGATGACCTGACCTCTTCAGGCAGGCACAGGTGAAGCGGACGTGAGGGATGGACGTCACCTGCCGCAAGGTGCAGGCAGGGCGCGCAGGTCAAAGGTGGAGTGCCATCTGTCTGTCACTGCTGGTGTGTTTACTGTTGACAGAATACTCTGATCCCCAAACCTTTTTGGAGCCAGACAAAGCATAAGAACATAAGGAAGCTACAAGAGGCCGTGAGACCTACACGTGGTAGTTCCTGTTACTTAACCCCTTCACTGCGAATATCATATTAGGCCTACCCTCCTGTGCGGCAGGTTTAATTAAAATATAAAATAATTACTGATCATATTTTGAAGTGCCTAAATGAATAGGATGCTCATTCCATACCAGAAAATCTATGTTTCGTCTTGATGGAGGCTACCAGCTAAGTGAAGAGTTACGTCAGAGTGCAGCAACAGGGCCGTGACCGTGCTGCCAGACGCACAATGAAACCACTTACTACTCAACATAATACAGCTTATTTTCTTACATAAATGCTTCATTCATGCATGCATTCATTCATTCATACTTCTGTTTTATATCCATCAAGAATATGTTGAATATCTTTACTATTTAGCCTCGCCATTGAAGTAGAGGGCGCGGCAGCGTCAACACGTTGTACTGTACCGCTTGACCTTATTGGTCATACTAACTCACTCAAGCAGAAAAAGAGGTTCTATTGTATCGCAACACTTGACACTGTTGCCATACAAGCCTATCACAGCGAATATTTACCCACATCATTGAGCGCGCAGTTTAAATACAGAAACCCTATATGTACCAGCCGCAGTGAACCCTTAGATAGCTGAGAAACGTATTTGTACCAGCCGCAGTGAAGGGGTTAACACAACCTACTTCAACATCCACCTTCCATCCCCATCCATGAACTTGTGTACCCTCCTTCTAAAACTCCTTATTGACTCTCGCACTAACTACCTGATGACTGAGTCCATTCCAATAATTTACCACCCTATTTGTGAACCAGTTTCTCCCTATTTCTTCTTTAAATCTAAGTTTTTCCAGTTTAAATCTGTTACTTCTTGTTCTACCCTGTTTACTAGCCATAAGAACTTTTCCTACATCTCCTTATTGTATCCCTTTAACCACTCCAAAACTTCTATCACATCACCCCTTAAGTGAGTGGTAGTACACACTACCACTCACCACCGTCGGTGCTTGCCGACGGGCAATGCCATTGCCAGAGTTGTGTGTATTCGGTTACATTTTGCTCGTCGGCATCCTGTCCACACTGCCACTTTTGAGTGACTAACACTCGATCGACGGGAAGCGCTGACGGTGGTGAGTAGTAGTGTGTACGGGGCTTTACTCTAAGCCTCTCGAGTGAGTGTAAATTTAATAGCTTTAATCTCCTCTCATAACTAAAGTTATGCATCCCCTGTATCATTTAAAGTAATCGTCCAGACCATTTCATCATTCCTGATTTAATGCAGTAAAAATATAGCCATTATCGAGTATATCAACAATATGTTGTCACTTTTTGCATCCAGTCACCCATTTTTGAATAATCCGCAATCAAAATCTGTAAATTCCCTGAGCTTCCAAAACGCTCCTCATGACTTGCAGACGACGCACCATGGCTCAGTGACGTCACCTGGGGTGGCCTCCCAACCCCGCGGTAATATAAATACACGTAAAATTTGAAATAAGTATAGTACTTGAAGAATTTTGGGTGATTTTGATAAAAAAAAAATTGTGATATGGTATATACTTGCATCCTTTATGGGTGCAGCAAGAACGCTGTGCCTTTCCAGAGAGCTTATCACCCGTTTCCGACCTATACGGTCACGATAAATGTGTAGAGAAGGTGGTGTGCTGGGGGAGAGGCAAGCTGTGTGATGTAGTTTGTCGGCCTCATGGAGCGTCATCAGCAAGTTTCGCGCCACGGCAGGAACGGGGGTAATGTTTTTCCCGTGCTTTTTACAAAAGTCATGTTTTTAGGGAAATAAGGTGTGGAAATTAATTATTTTTTGTGGATTAGGTATTTTGAATGAACATTCAACATAATTATGCAAAGAAAAAATGGGTCTGGACGATTACTTTAAGTCATCCTTCTCTGCACCGATTCTAACAAGGCTATATCCATCCTGTAATGGACCCTACCCATAACTACGTCACGGTTTGTTTACATCGGTGCATTGTGGGGATAAGGCGGGGTCGCCGCGGGTGGACCTACGAAGGGAAAACTACGGCGATGGAAGAATTTAGAGTTATTTTGCGCGAAATTGATATTCCAGGTGCTACATTACTGTGCTCTGTTCTCGCTGACAACACTATAGAGAAGACCTGAGGTAATGGCTAATGTGCAGAGGCTTCTAAACCAAGAAAACAGTCATAACAGAGCCTCGTCAAAAGGTAAGCAACTGGTATGTACGTAATGTGTTCCTACCACTTGCTTACTTCTTAATGAGACTGCTGTGACTGTTTTCCTGGTTTAGAAGCCTTTGCACATCAACCATCACCTCAGGTCTTCTCTATGTTGTCAGCGAGCACGGAAATATAGCACCTGGAATATCAATTTCGCCCAAAACAACTCAAATTTTTTTCATCGTCGTAGTCTTCTCTTTGTAGGCTGTACATATTCATGGTTATAATAATATTAAAATACCTTATTAATCGAGTTCCTTTTGTTGTCTTTCCTCATAATAAGTAGTGCTACATCATGGTTTAAGTGTTACTTGACGAGCCAATAAATACTCTTGAGTCTAACATCACCAACCTTTGCTTTGATTTATCTTATTACTCCATCCATAAACAAGTTGCATAACCACGTTGACATTACCCATCCTTGCCTCATGGTACCTGCATGGTACTGTCGTCTACCGATATTTTTATCCCTACACAAATCGGGAAAACTCGCCGACGGTAATGGTTAGGTTGGTATACGGTCATTTTGCCCACATGCCATTTTGCCACACCATGGAGTCATTTCGCCCACAGGTCAATTCGCCCACACTATGGAGTCTATAGGAGCTAGGAGGTTAGGTTATATTTGTTTAGTGTGTCGAGAACCCCCCAACCCCCCGCTAGGAGGTTAGGTTAGGTTAGGGTAGGTTAGATTTGGGTAGTTTAGGTTAGATTTGGTTAGGTTAGGTTAGGTTAGATTTGGTTAGGTTAGGTTATCGGTGGGTCAAGCCCCCTGCTAGGGTAGATTAATTTTGATTAGGTTAGGTTTATTTTGGTTAGGCAATTTTCTCTAGATATAAGGAAATTACCCTAGATCTAGGGAAATTTTACCCCCCCTACACAACTCTTTAATTACGTGTTTCCGACGCATAATTTGTTCCCCACCTGAAAACCCCGCTTTCCCAAAGGTCCCCAAGCTTGTTTGGGGGAAGTGGGAGAGTATGGGCAAACACTAGAAATTTACCGTCATTTCGCCCAAGGTTACTGGTGGTTCATTCCATTTCTGCCAGAGGAAGATATAGTTACATGACTCCGTGACATGGATCGTGTGGGCGAATTGACTTACATGTGGACGAAATGTCTTGTGGGCGAAATGACGAAAATTGCCTAACCAAAATAAACCTAACCTAACCAAAATTAACCTACCCTAGTAGGGGGCTTGACCCACCGATAACCTAAGCTAACCTAACCTAACCTAACCAAATCTAATCTAACCTAACCTAACCAAATCTAACCTAAACTACCCAAATCTAACCTACCCTAACCTAACCTAAACAAATCTAACCTAACCTCCTAGCGGGGGGTTGGGGGGTTCTCGACACACTAAACAAATATAACCTAACCTCCTAGCTCCTATAGACTCCATAGTGTGGGCGAAATGACTCCATGGTGTGGCGAAATGGCATGTGGGCAAAATGACCGTATACCAACCTAACCATTACCGTCGGCGAGTTTTCCCGATTTGTGTAGGGATAAAAATATCAGTAGATGACAGTACCATGCAGGTACCATGAGGCAAGGATGGGTAATGTCACCGTGGTTATGCAACTTGTTTATGGATGGAGTAATAAGATAAATCAAAGCAAAGGTTGGTGATGTTGGTATAGACTCAACGAGTATTCATTGGCTCGTCAAGTAACACTTAAACCATGATGTAGCACTACTTATTATGAGGAAAGACAACAAAAGGAACTCAATTAATAAGGTATTTTAATACTATCATAACCATGAATATGTACAGCCTACAAAGAGAAGACTACGACGATGAAAAAAATTAGAGTTGTTTTGGGCGAAATTGATATTCCAGGTGCTATATTTCCGTGCTCGCTGACAACATAGAAAAGACCTGAGGTGATGGTTGATGTGCAAAGGCTTCTAAACCAGGAAAACAGTCACAGCAGAGTCTCATTAAGAAGTAAGCAAGTGGTAGGGACACATTACGTACCTACCAGTTGCTTACCTTTTGACGAGGCTCTGTTATGACTCTGTTTTCTTGGTTTAGAAGCCTCTGCACATTAGCCATTACCTCAGGTCTTCTCTATAGTGTTGTCAGCGAGAACAGAGCACAGTAATGTAGCACCTGGAATATCAATTTCGCGCAAAATAACTCTAAATTCTTCCATCGCCGTAGTTTTCCCTTTGTAGGTCCACCCGCGGCGACCCCACCTTATCCCCACAATGCACCGATGTAAACAAACCGTGACGTAGTTATGTCTGGGGCCCATTCGGGGACCAAACCTGTACTGCATAATCTAGTTGAGGTCTGACTAGAGCCAAATAAAGCTTTAGAATAACCTCAGCACTTCTCCTTTTAACACTCCTGGCAATGAATCCTAAAACCCTATTAGCTTGATTTCTAGCCTCAATACATTGTTTCCTAGGACGGAGGTCTGAGCTTACCCGCACACCTAAATCTTTCTCGCCTTCTGATCTTTTCAGTGATACATTGTGTATAGTGTACCTATTACCAGAATTTTCTCTACCAACATTAATTACGCTAGAGCGTCTGCTACAATTATCGACAGTTTTAGACAAAAGTTTACCCTAGGGAGGTTTTAAGTGTTTTCAGCAGTATCAACACATATGGTTTACAAGCGGCTTGTATGTAGAGTAGAAAACGAGGCATCACGGGGCAAAGTCACATGTATGTGACGTGGCATGACAAGTCAAAGAAAGGGAAATACGTACACAATTATCGACAGGGTGCTATAGTTATCGACAGTCTAACCATTTAAAAAAATTTATTACAAGCAAAATCCTACGAAGTGAACCAAAAACGTAACTGACAGAAAGGTAATTGTATGTTCAAGTATTTACAGAATGAAGTAAGCCGACAAAGTACTGTAACCATAATGAAACATTATACACATGTGCGTATACAGATGTGGTCAATTATTATTATTTTTTTATATATATATTTTTTCAAAACCGTTAAGTGTGCACACAACACTGGCAACGGCATTGCTCACCGGTAATGTTAGTCAGTAGGCACCGACGGTGATGAGTGAGACATACAATTACAGTAAAACTCTTATAACTCTGCATTGTATAACTCTGAATTTGATATAACTCGGCAAGGCAAAGACAGTTTAAAAAAAAAAAAATTTTAGGCAGTGACCTCCAGGGCTCAGATGGTAGGCCCTGGAGGCTCACTTGAGGGCTGTGATGGTTGGCCCTCGCCCGTGGTGGCGCAGGCAGGATTTTTATACAATACAATACAGTACTGTGTGGTGATTATAAAGTGATTAAAGTGATTGGGTAAGTGTTACCAGTGTTAAAATGCGACTGAGTCCCCCTAACATCTTCTACATGTTGCAACAAGGATCCCCTCTCCTTGGATTACATGCCTGCTGCTACCCGTTCACTGGTAAGTGTTGTTTTTATGCTTTTACAGTAGTACCCTCCCGAGTTTCGCGCTTGCTTTCTTCCCAAGGCATAGCGCGAAACTCGCGGATCGCGAAACTCGGGTATTGAAAACACTATAAAAATGCTTATTTAGTCCGGTGCGAGGTGTACCTACTGTATTTTACAGCTTATTAGACTCACTTTTTCCCCCAAAAAATATCCTGAATATGCCCCAAGCCCCTGTCCACCCAGCAGTAATTGGGTACCGGGTGTTAGCCAAGGGTTTGTGACCCGGCTCCCGGGGTGGTGGCTTCGGCCAACACTACGTAGAAGAGAGGAGAGTAGGAGGAAGAGGGAGGAGAGGAGCTTGAGCTTGAGCTTGAGTTGGGAGTCACCCAGCGGATGTTGTCGGTGAAGCCTTTAGTCCGGCGTTCTCCCACACACGTAATCTGTCCTACGAACGATACTTCATCTTGATCTTGATATTACAGGTGGCCTATTCTCTATAGGCCAGGCCTTTGAACCGGTGTTGCATAAATTAAGTAACACCTCGGAATAAGTAGCACCTGACCTCACACCCCCGCCGATCCTTACTTATTTATCACAAAATTATTTTTTGTAAGTGATTAACAAAGACGTGTGTGGTACTGTGGTTGCTGGAGGTACTGGAGGAGACAGGAGAGAAGAGAGGAAGGCATTGGAGGTACCATAGATAAGGGAGGAAAGCATATTAGTGTAGTGATTAGTTAGTAAGAGCAAGGCATTGAGTGATCTAGCTCTGTACACGTTTTATGTCTATGTTAGTGTGCTTTTATGTATGACAAGGCAGGTGAAGGGATTATCTTGTTAAAAACTTCCATCTCTGTCTCTCTCGATTCGTCTTCTTGTGACCTTTGACGCTTAGTATCGCTTCATAGGTTCTCTTCAAACTTCGTCTGCTTCGTTAACAGATTTGTCAACTCTTCCCTTGTCTAGTTCACCTGGGATACTAAAATATTTTCATTTGTTTTGGTCTGAGTGAGTGAGGGCGTCAGCTGATGGTTGTGTGACAGTGTTATACGGCAATAACACTGTCACAATGCCTTCCTCTCTTCTCTTCTGTCTCCTCCAGTACCTCCAGAAACCACAGTACCACACACGTCATGGTTAATCACTTATAAAGGAGTATTTTGTAGTAAATAAGTAAGGAACAGGAGTGGCATGAGCCTCTAATCACAGGCGTCACTATAGAAATTCTGTCTGCCCCACCACGGGCGAGGGCCAACCATCACAGCCCTCAAGTGAACCTCCAGGGCCCATCATCCCACCCCTGGAGGTCACTGCCTAATGGCGCTGCGGCTGTAGACACACACACGCGCACACACACACACACAGAAAAAAAAAAAAAAAAAAAAAACGTACGAAGCAACGCGAAACTTGGAGATATAATGCGCGAAAGTCAGGATGGTAAGAATTTAGGACTCGGTACGAAACTCCAGGATCACGAAACTCGCATAGCGTGAAACTCGGGAGAGTACTGTACTTTTGTTGTTGCTTTGTTTGAAGAATTTTGTCAGTTATCGACGCAGCTGAGATGGATCTCCACTGTAACCAGACAGCTCTCTCTCAAGACTACCCCTAGAGAGCTCTCTGCTAGTGCTTATAGTGTTGGCCGAAGCCAGCACCCCGGGAGGCGGGTTACAGACCCCCGGCTAACACCCGGTACCCATTCACTGCTGGGTGGACAGGGGCTCGGGTTTTAAGGCGAACACTATTTTTTTACTGTATTTAATTTTTTTTTTTCCTTCCCATATCAGAGGAGGGCATTTGCATAATTCGGCAAGGGCCAGAGCCCCTATCGTGCCGAGTTATAAGGGTTTTACTGTATCCAAAAGCTACATCGTAAATTCACTTTGAAAAACAATGTTTCGTATACTGTCGATAACTATAGCACTCCCATATTTATGTACACAATTATCGACACCCCCGATAGTACACATATAGGTCATCACAGAAAGACAAACGGCCATTGCATTCGTATGACACTTATTTTTGTAGATTATCAACTAAAAACAGTAAGATTTTTAACTGACTTGAAATAAACAAACACATCCATGGATATGTGCGTTAACGTACCTGTTAAGAAGCACGATTCGGTGATTTGAGCAGTAGGAGCATAACACATTTCAAGCTCGTCTACACAGTTGGTTAGCAGTAGAGTTGCATGATAGGTCTAGAAACGTTCCAGGTGAGTACATGTTGTAATCAAATGACCAAAGAGCCACTAAAGTTTAAAGGGGGTTCGCAGAATAATTTTTCTGAAAAGGTGTCGATAACTGTGGCCTGTCGATAATTGTAGCCGACGCTCTACACTTGTCAATGTTAAATTCCATCTGCCACCTGACTACCCACTCATTGAACAGCCCACATAAAGCATAAGATTTTACCAGATTTTGTTCAATTCACTTTTACCAGACCCTTACGATGTAAATTAAATTATCATTGTTATCATCATTATTAAAGAACAGCTGTACCTGAATGTGGCTCTTCCTTCTTGACGCTGCTCTCATGATGTTCCATTGGTGGGCAGCCGATGGACCATTTGTAGCTGCCACCCATGAACCATGAAGAAAGACTGCTGCTCTTCCTCCTCCCTTTCCTTCTACCTATTATCACACTACTACCAGACATGGGGCAATTACTATTATAATGTAATTGATTACGATTACATGGTTATTTTAAAATTGCTATTACAAAAAAACCTAATGTACAGTAGTCAATTACGATTATGGCTATAGGATGTCAGGAATCATGATTACTGGAAGAGGAAAATGCATGAATATTACATAGCTTCTCATAATTGAATGTATTCTGTCTGCCAGCTTTGGAAAATTTGTTTAATATTTCTTTCTGGTTCATCAGGGCAAGACGACTGATAGCTTGCACGTCCAGTACGTGTAAAAGTGAAATATTTCTGATTATATTCATTAACCTTGTATGTATACATATATTGACTGTGTACTAATGTAATTGCAAAAGTAATCATGATTACGATTACATTTTTGATGTAATTGATTACGATTACGATTACTTCATAAAAATTAAGACTAATCAATTACGATTACTTGAAAAGTGTAATTGATTACAATTACAGATTACCATTACCCCACGTATGACTACTACTACCACTATAAATACAAATTCTATACTATTTCTTTGACTTCTACTGCCACTACTTTTATTACAACAGCTACAATAAATGACACCTATAACCCATGTTTATGTCTACTACTGCTACTACATCTACTACAATTGTAAATTCTCATCACACTACAACCATAACTATTACTACTGTTTGCTTCTATTACTGCTTTACTACTACAACTACTAGTGCCCTTCTGCTGATTAATGTGGATGTTTTTGCTACTGTCGTCGTTGTTATTGTTGCTGCTGCCTCTTATAACTACTATTATTTCTACCATCAACCACCATATCTCAGAGAGAGAGAGAGAGAGAGAGAGAGAGAGAGAGAGAGAGAGAGAGAGAGAGAGAGAGAGAGAGAGAGAGAGAGAGAAGAGAGAGAGAGGAGAGAGGAGAGAGAGAGAGAGAGAGAGAGAGAGAGAGAGAGAAGAATTATAATTGCTTCACTGACGTTAAACTCCCAACAGAATGAACGGGAAAAAAAATATACAATGCCAATCCATTTTCCTTTATTGCAGAAACTCCCTGTAGAACCACTAACAACAAATCACTATCATTTACTAGGGGATAACACGCCCCGACGATCTGTTGTTTGGCATTATTTCCAGTTCAGTAAATGAAGCACACTCACTGTCACGCAACAAAACACTACATTTTCACAGAGTTATCCGTCACACAGCCCGGGAAGAATAACCTTAAAATCATAAAAGACCAGGTGGTTCACCCTATTCCCTCTCCTTTCTTTATATTATATATATATATATATATATATATATATATATATATATATATATATATATATATATATATATATATATATATATATATATATATATATATATATATATATATATATATATAGTATATATATATTTACAGTAACATGTCAAAAAAAAAATATATACAAACACTGAAGAGGCTGAAATGTGATGGGGAAAAAGTGAGTGAAATACATAATTTGATTTATCTTATAGTTGGTACTACAGTAAACCCTCGCTTTTACGGACCTCTATATAACTAATTTTGGCTTTAATGAACTTTTTCTGTCAAGCTCGGTAAATGCGGGTTCGGTTCGGTGGTGGGCCGGCCGAACATGTACACGCAGGTCAGTCGGCGGCAATGGAAACAAATTGACCGGCGCCAGGCGGTGTGCTAAGGTAAGGCCTTGTTTATGTTTAGTCTTTTATTTAATTTTATACATAATTTACATTATGTAATGTTCACACACACTAATAGAACCTTATTACTTTGTTTCAGAGTGGTGGTGGTGGTGGTGGTGGTGGTGGTGGTGTGGTGGTGGTGGTGGTGTACCTTTTCCTGTTCTCCTTTTTTGCAAAATAAATGTTGTGTCGAATATGCGAGTATTGTTTTAATTTCCCTGTATGCATGTAGTATTTGTGACGGCTGCATAATATGCATAATATGGCTGCTGTATACGTAAGTATACAAACTTTAATCTAATTAACGAACAAAGGTCATTATACACGGAAATGGTCGGAAATAGCAAACTTTAACCTCGTATAAAGAACAAAGTTTGTTATGTGCGAAGAGTTCTGATCCCTCAGATATAACGGATTAACGGATATAACGTAACCTCCTTCCCC